>JAEQBH010002651.1:0-511282 GCA_016808115.1 Tetrastigma voinierianum | reverse complement strand
TTTCTTTGTGTTTTAAAAATATGAGCAAAGATAGATTAAGTAAAGTATCATTCACCTATTTTTTTATAATATTCGGGAATATAAATAATGATTTGAACATGAATTTATAAATTCTCAATTGGGGTTGAAAGTGAAAAAAGTGTATCCCCTATCCCAAAAAATGTCCGTTTAAAGATAAAAATAGAGAATCAGATGGTATTAAACCAAGTAATAGTTACGATGTTATAGTATGGAGACAAAATAATTCTGATCAGTACAAAGCATGCCACCCATGAAAACATAATCCCTCAATTAAAGATTTGATCAGCAAAGACAAAATACCCATGGAAGTCAGTAACCACCAACCTTTCAAACCCATATATGTATATATATATATATGACTAACACCTGTGTGGACAATTGAGATAAGAACAATAATCCAAGTAAAGAAAGATTAAAGTGAGAGAAAAAAAAGACAAGAAATGAAAGATTGTCCTTTGCCAACAGCCAACCCAATAAAAGTACTTGACCAATGGTGGTTATGATTAAAGCCCACAGAGATAAGGACAAATCCATATTGGCTTTCTCCCCTTTTAATGCTATATACTTAATACATCTCTCTTTCTGTGGTGTTTCTTCAATGTATTTATCTATCTTTGTTAAAGCCAACATAAGCAACAAGAAAAGCGAGAACAAAAGACAAAAAATAACTAAACACATAATATAATTTGGTGAAATTAAAAATAAAATAAAAAATCACGAATAGATGAAGGAAATCGTACATAGCATGTGAAACATATATAAGGAAAGGGAAAAGTATGTATCAGGTTGTTTATTTTTAAAATAAAAAAGGGGATATAGGTCTGAAAGAATTTTTTAAATACGTCAGTCGGTACGACATTTGAAAAAAAATAATTATTAACGAGGAGCAAAGTAATGAGTGGAGTCTGAGAACTAAAAATGCATAACAGTAGTGTCAGTATTCAAATGGGAATAAAAAAAAATCGAGGTCTGAATGTTTGTCGAAAATATATTGAAAGCCAAAACCAAAGCTGTGAGAAAGTCGTGAGTCTTGAGTACAATATAATGCGAAGTCTTGCGCAATATGCATGGAATTAACTGCGCTGAGCGTCGAATCTTCTACGTAGGGAAATGCGCAAGCCTACATTCTGCAGATTTTCTTGCCATGTAGTAATCAGACTAACAATTCTAAAATTTGGAATAAGAAACAAGAGAACGTGGAGTGCAAATATAATGTTTATGTCGAAAATATATTAAACCAGCTAAAACTGACGAAGTGCGTAGGTCTTAGTCTAATATAATCACAATCTTAACTTAATGTATTGAAGTCTCTGCACCTGAATCGAGTCTTACCTTGATAGAAAGACCTAGCCATGTTACCGCTATTTTTAACTAGCAAAATCTCGAGTTCTCATCAATATATATTAGTAGAAATTGGTGAATTATCATAGGACTCCTCAATGCAAAAACCAAGTAGGTACATATGTGAAATGTTTAAAAGCATTCTTACTCCCATGTGAGCTTGAGGTCATATTTGGAAAAAAGTGCAAAAATCAATCTAATTTTTCAATCCATTTTCCTAGCAATTTTGAGATATATTTGATTGATTTTTTAATTAGAAAAGATGAAATATTGTAAACTTGTGTTTTACGAGTTCTAGAGAAAAAAGAATAAAAAATGAAAGAAAAACGCCAAAAAATGATCAAAAATATCAGTGTGTTATCGCGATATAGTTCTTATATCGCAATATATGAGGCAATTAGCAAAGCTATTGACATCCTGATACAGTTTACTACATCGCAATATAATGGATGCAATATATTGGACTAGTACCTACGCACTTGGGTCAAAGGGGAAGGTGGTTTGAGTATATTTTGACATAAAAATTACTAGGGATAACCGGATTACAACTTCTTTCCCCACGTATGAGCCTCGCGGCTCGAATGAAGTAAGAATGCCTGCGCATTTCCACTATGTACGTAATTTAGTTTTATTGAGGAGTCCTACTATAATTCACCAATTTCATGAAATATATATGGGATGAGAGCGAGTATTTGTAATGAAATGTGGTAAATAAGGGGTTTAGGGCCTTTACATCAAGGTAGTACGTGATGGCATAAGGTAGTACTGATACGTGAGGTAGCCGAAACACGCGTTATATTGAAGCCAGTCTCACTGCGCACTTTAGGTCGAAGGGAAGGGGGTTTCGATATGTTGCAGCGTAAAACATTATATTAAATTTAGTACTTTTGATGTTTTCTTGTTTTTTTTTTTATTCCAGTTAGAATAGTAGTTGGATGCCAAGAGAACAAGTAATGGTAAATAGGGGTTTAGAGGCGTTTATTAAGGTGTAGTCTGCGATCTTTGTAAGGTAGTCTCTGATGCGATGGGTAATCTTGCGTTATATTGGCCCAGTACTCTGGCTTTCAGCGGGAAGGGTTCAGTATATTTTGACAAACGTTTGAGGAGATTTCGAGTTTTTATTCGTGGAATAGTGATTGGTGCAGAGGGCGTTTTAGGAATTTTGTCACATCTAATTACTTTGGTTCCTCAAA
This sequence comes from Tetrastigma voinierianum, assembly GCA_016808115.1. Taxonomy (NCBI): domain Eukaryota; kingdom Viridiplantae; phylum Streptophyta; class Magnoliopsida; order Vitales; family Vitaceae; genus Tetrastigma; species Tetrastigma voinierianum. Next base: position 508,727 of record JAEQBH010002651.1, on the reverse strand, counting down.
AGGCGATTATTTTTTGGTCGAATGTCTTGGCAGGCTATACGATTACAACTCTTTGTACTACTTCCCATTTATTTTTTCAAATAAACCACCTGGCTTTCTTCTCCCTAAAGGAAACATATGTACAAGAAAAATAGAGCAAATGTTAGAGAGTGGACGTAGATACACTGTCGACATAAACACATCGTCATGTAATCTGTGTGTATTATTTTCTTTTTCGTGTATGATTTATTAATGTTTGTGTGCAGATCACAATGAGATAATCCATTATTTCAAAACTGAATACAAGATTAGGGTATTTTGACTTATAATTAATACAAACACAAATCCCAAATAAAATTCATAATATCACACTAAAATTTTGTTATCAAATCAGATAAATTTTGCATCAACCAATGTCATTACATAGCAATACAACTAAAATAAAGCTGAAGGCAAAAAAGTAAAAGAATAATACGAAACAATCTGACGAGAAAATGGATCAAATCTTATGCGGCCTCAATTTTCTTGAAATTAATTCGCCTTATCTACTATGGTGCTTTGAGATTAACATAGTGACCTACAAAATGCAGGGGCAGTGAAGCTTTGAACGACTCGACCGATGGGCTTTAAGCGCGGTCGAAGCAGAAAGCCCAGCTTGGATTAAAGGGAGGCCAGGGCGCGTGACCATTTGGCCGGCAGGCCAGGTGGGGGCGAGCTCAGATCGTGGGGCACAGGCGCGTCAGGTCCGTCAGGAAGCTTCACCATGAGGCGCCGAGAAGCCGCCTAAAGGTTATAAATGACCAGCCAATCTAGCGAACAAAAGCGCAAAACCTAAGCATAGGTTTTTTATTTAATTGTGTTGAGTTAAATAAAGGGTAAAAACAAAAAACGATTCGAAAATAAAAAATAAATGAATTTAAATTTTATTAATCAAATATAATTACATTTAGAAATGTATGAAAAGTTTTACGTCATTCTGAAATAAGTCTGACCAGTAGGTTGACCTTATTGACTCAATCGTTGTCTTCAGTAGTAAGAAAATAAAAATCTGATATACATTTCACAATAAAATATTTTAATCATTTATTTTTACGGTGAGACGGGAAGCTATCTTTGATCAGGTAAATATCTTGAAATATTTTTAAGTTAGCAGCCATCGTAGCTAGTTTAGCTACTCGAACATGATCATCAAATCTGCTTTGTCAGCTAGCTCGATCTTTTAAGCAATCTGCTGTTTTCGATTCAGCGAGGTGAGAAATAATTACGTCTGTTTTCTTGCCGCTCTTCACACTAAAGCAGCTTCGAATGCGGCGTCTTCCCATTTGGCGCGGTTATTACATCACGTGCAATATGTGAATGCTTAGCAGGGTGGTGGCTGTTTTAAAGCAGATTCACAAAATATCAAAATCTTCGTATCTTGAATGGAGTTGTTTCTGGCCCAAGGATATATCACATATACAATTGTATTGTTGGAGGCCCAGTTGTTCAAGCACTACACTTTTGAACATTTCTAAGAGCTTTTATAAAAAATAAAGGCTTTGTAAGTGAATGATGATTTTATCAATATATTATTATAATATTTTCTTTATAAATATTATATGAATATATAATAATTTCTTCATTTTAATTTCTTGAAATTTTATTGTCTTCATTGTAAAATAATGGCAAAACGTTCATCTAAAGCATCAAATTTTAATCTGGATCCACAATTAAACCAATATAATAAATTAAGTATTTTCCCAAATATTTTTAAATTTTTCTATATTGCAAAAATTGTATCATTAAAATTTCATAACTTAAATAATTTTGAAATATATTATAAATCACCAGTTATTTGCGTAATATTACGATGTGAAGTTGGATATCTGCAGCTAAAAAAATATTTGTTGAGTATGAAATTTCAAAAGATCTAGAAGGTCATGATATCTGCGTCATGTCATTTATCTGTCAGCATCTACATCATTATTATTATTCTTAGATAATTGCATTTCGTATAATTGTACTACTTTTTATATTTTGTAATATTTTGTAAAAGTTTATAAGTAAGAATTTCATCTAGTTGGTATGTCTAAACTTATATTTTCTTTTCATATTTGCAATTTTGCAACAATCAAAAAATAATTCATGTTTGCTTGGGAACAAGTATATTATATGCAATGTCTCTAATTTTTCCTAATGTGTTATCAACTTGTTTAATGTCTTTTACAATCAATTTAAAATAATATTATCTGAAACAGCAATACGTAATAATTTTACATGATCATCATTTATTGCAAAATCTTTTTAATATTGTGTACTACATTATTATTTGAAGCATTATCTAATGTTATTGTAAATATTTTATCATGAATATCTAAATCTATAATTTCATCATTTATTAAAGTTGATATATTTGTACCATTATATGGAGTATTTATTGTTTTAAATGAAATTATTCTTTTATTTAACATTCATTCACTATCTATATAATGAGCAGTAATACATAAAAGTCTACAATAAATTAAAGATGTCGAATATCGGATGTTAAACAAATTTTTCTTCAAGAATTTGCAAAATATTGTTTAAATTTTAACGTTACATTTGAAATTTTCATAATATCTCTTTTAACAATATTCAGGACCAACCACTTTGAATTGAGGATTAATCAATGTTTGAATTGTTTTACTTAATAATCGTCGATTTAAAATGCATGTCAAGATTAATTAATTTCTTACATTATGTGTCAAATAATTCATTTCACAATAATGAGACTAAATACATAAGAAAATGTGTTTAAATTTTCGCATTAAATCTTTCTTTAATTGCATATATTTCTAATATCTACATTATTAGCAATTTTACGTTGTTAAATTGTGTCTTTTAAATGACTTGTGCAGAAATTTGATCCATAATAAGAAGTTTGCTACAAATTTTACATTTTGCTTTATTTCTTTTTATTATTTTCTAAGTATTTCTATTCTATCAAAAAATTTCATATATTTGAACTAAGTTTTTGCTTAATGATGTATATGGACTAGAAGAATATGCACATGCACTATCCATAGTAAGTATTAATAAAATATTATACTAAAAAAATAAAATAATGAATCAAAATAAAATGGAAACAAATAATAAAAAGTAGAGAGGTGGAGAAATGTGCTCGAGGTGGAATATCGAAGTGAAATTAACAAAATACATTTATTAGATCACCAAGTGCTTGATTTGCCTGCAAATAATATAAATGTAATATGAAGAGCAAATTAGAAAATGAAGTATTAAAGAATATGAGAGCAAATTGTGAAAATGAAGTGAATTTGGAGAGAGTATGAAAAATTAAGAGATAGTTGATGAAAAATTAAGAGAATATATGGTGTATTTATAGAGAAAAAATAAGGAAAAAAAAAAAAAGAGGGTGTCTGATGGTCATGTGGCCAGTTCTGAGAAGGAGGGGAGGGGAGGGGTAGCCAGACGGTCGTATGGCGGTGGGGCGGGGAGGGGAGCGGGGTGGGAGGGAGAAGGAAGGGGCTCGGCGGGGGAGCGAGGGTGGGAGCCGCCCGCTGAGCCATCGGACCTGCACTCTGGGCTCGTTGGGCCCCCAGATACTCTAGACCCATCGATACGGGCTGTCCAGGCCAGTCAATCTGGGCAGTTCGGCAAATCTGGGCCGTCGGGCAGATCCGATCTAAAGCAGATGGGACAATTCGCGGGCCTTAAAAAATTAAATTTAGGCAGGCGATCCAGTTGGCGAAGTCGCGGTACGCATAAACATGACTTGAAACGAGCCAGCGGGCTAAGCAGTCAGTCGGCCACCGTGCTGATGAGACCCACAGATTAACATGGTGTTACTTCCCACGTGATATAACAGTCTTTCACCTAACGACTCTGACACCCTTATCGATAGTCACTTTCAGCGGGAAGATATTGGTATTTATCACGAAGAATACGAGAATAGACCCGAGCAAATCAAGATAAAATCAGCCTCAACCGGATGCACTTTCAGAAATTTGCATCCTTGTTTAAATAAATTGAGGCGCAGCGAGAACTAATAAAGATGTTCCGATTGTTTTTAACTCAACGAACAAAGAAAATTAAAACCCATAAAAGGAATTAAGAAGCATTTAACCATACGATAATTTCATTCAACCATTACCTTGATTCCCACATTAATGAAATCGAGCACTTGAGGACACAAGGCTAGATGAGTGATAGATAACAATGGTTGAAGAGCTATAGGAGGAGATGGGTTATCCTTTGAACATTCCCTTATAGAGTATGTTCTTTCTCTAAGTAAATAGTAGACCTGATGTCCTTGAATGGATTATATCATTTATTGTAGATGTATACTATATAAAATCTTTCTAACATTTTACAGTACTCATTTTTATGTTCATTTTGGCCATGAACTTACACTTAGTTCTACAAGAGTTTAATAAGAATTGTGTCATGTTCAATTCATTTTTGAAGCGACCGAAACTTCCTTACTTAAGCAGTTGATCTCACATTAAGAGTAGCTCATGTTGCTGCAAATCACAGGCATAGAGATCATTAAAAGCATAACCATTCTTAGCACATGAGCATCCTTTGTTCATCATAAGAATGAAAAGGAAAGATCCCATGATAATCAAACCAAAGTCTTTACAATTTAGTTATCCCCTTTGAACCTGAATATTGGATCTGATCGAAGCTAGGTTGGGTATCAGTGTATTAACTTGTCACATTATGGGCTTTAGTCTCATTCCCCTCGATGACTTTTCAACTAACTCTCTATTTAATTATTTGGTTAGCGGATTCACGATGTTATCCTTAGATCTTACATAATCTAGAGAGATAACCTTAGTTGATAGTAGTTGTCTAATGGTGTTGTGTCTACAACGAATATGTCTAGACTTACCATTGTACATATGTTTGTGTTACTATGAATGCAGTTGACTATCTCAATGTGTAGCATATTAGAGGTACGGATTTTAGTCACCTTGGAATATCCTCTAGGAAGTGGCTTAGTCATTCAGTTTCTTCCCCACGTTTGATGTGCTATAAACTTAGAGATTCCATCATAGATACGAAACCAGCAGTTTGTTTTGAGAAGTTGTATGAGGCGCTACACCTCAAAGAAATGTAAGCATAACCACTCTAGTATTTTAAGTCTTTAACATTAGATATCCAATTAACATCGATGTATCCTTCAAGTACAACATGATATCTTGTATAGTACAACCCATAATCATGAGTAAATCGTAAGTATTTTAATAATCTCATAATTTCTTGTCAATGTTTGGTTCTTAGATTACTCATGTAGTTGCTCAATTTGTTAACTGCATGGGTTATGTCTGGTCTTGTACAACTCATTAAGTACATTAGGTATACATTACTAAGTATTCTACTTGAAGCACTCTTTACTTTATTCTTGAAGAAATGTAGAGTTTACATCTACCAGTTACATTTATACAAGTATCTTTATCAAACTTTTCCCAAGAAATGTGCTCCAAACATAGTGTAAGTGACTTGAATGAGTCCATATGATGTTCTTTTGAATTTACATCCCGATATAACATCGAGCGAGTCTAAGTCTTTCATGTCAAACCTTGAATTCGACATATTCTTAATAGATGTAATCATCTAGTCATCACTATCAGCCAGACGTGTAAATGCAGTACAGGCATCTGATGACATATCCATGTTCTATGTCTTTGACATACACACTTGTCACATTCATTAATTTTGAAGTCTTGTGACATCATGACATTGTCAAATTTCTCATGTCATTGTTTTGGTGCTTGTTTTAGTCCATACAACGATTCCACCAATTTACAGACTTTCTTTTCTTGTCCCGGAGCAAAAAATCCCTCAGGTTGCTCCATATAGATTTCTTCATCTAAATCTCCATAAGAAATGTTGTCTTCACATCTATTTGATGTACTTCAAGGTTTATTAAGGCAACAATTGCAAGCACCATCCTTATGGAATTTATTCTCGTCACAAGAGAATATGTATCAAAATAATTAAGAGCTTGAGTTTGTTTTAAGCACTTTGATCACAAGTCTTACTTTGTACTTACAGTGAGGTGATTCATCTACTTTCCATTTTCTCTTAAACCCACTTGGAATTTAAAGGTTTACAACACAGTGGAAGATCCACTAGTTTCAAAAGTATGGTTATGCGATATGAAATCAATTTCACTTTCTTGTGACTATTTACTACGCATGAGGCCTGCAGTAGAGTTGGCTCACCTCTTTGAAAGTCTGAGGTTTCCCTTCAAGCACATATGTCAGAAAATCTTAACCAAAATATTTTTCTATCCTTACTCTTCTACTACGTCTAGATTCTACCTCACCGACTTTATTTTGATCCTAACTATTTTCATTAATAGTCTCAAGTATTCGTTTCGACGAGCTTAGCTCTTCTCTGGATGTAACGCCGAGATCTAGGAAGTTGTGCGATTACGTGTAGCGAGTAAGGAGCGCGTATGTGTACTGAAAAGATTTCTTAATTATTTAAGTGTCATTGTAATATTTTTTTTTTTTTAAGTAGTTTAAGGATGAAATTGTGAAATGATAAATTGATTGAACCCAGAATTTTGTACTAGAACAAGGATAAAGTTGTAATTTTCCAAAAAGGAGATGAAGGTCATAATAAAAGAAGATTGTATGCTATTTTAGAAATAGCAAATTTATGGTACAAATAAGATGTAGTTTGAGGACTAACTTGTAATTAGGGAAAAGATGATAATATAAAAGGAGTTGAGACAAACAAACATTTCGAGTTTTGAAGATTATAAGCTAGGCTTCACGTATAGGGAGGAAGAAAGGGAGAAGAAGAGAAGGAAGAGAGAAAAGAAGAGGAAGAGAGGAAGGAGAAGAAGTGGGTATGTTTTCCATGGAATCTTATGTATTTTGGATTTGGTATGGATTGGTGGACCTTGGTATGAATTCTTGGGATTTTTTACCTAGGGTTTGGTTATAAGAAGTTCCAAACCACCAATACAAGTGTTGTGGTGTGTTTTGGGTAAATTCTATGTTGGTTTTGAGGAATGGTTGTAAAAAGGAGAATGTTGGGTTTTTAAAGGAAATACTGTCAAAATTTTTGTAAAACCCTTGTTCTTGTTTTGACTATAGATTAAGTTATAATCATCCAAATTAATTGATTCCAATTGGTAAAGAACCATAAGAGATAGGGCTACAAATGTATAGAAGGGACGAAGAGAAAATTGTAGCTCTAAGGGTCCCAAATACGGACTGAAAGGTGAGCTCATGTAGCTCACTTGGTTATCTTCTGTAAGTATTGTAGTATTTTGGCCATAAGTGGAGTTTCACTCATCCAAATTGAGTGATTCAAAATTCTGGGTAAAATAGACTTCTAGGGGAATAAGTTAGCTGAAGGAAGTACATGCAAATTATAACCCCAAAGTTCTCAGAAATTTGTCAAAGTGGAGCTATGTGCAGATTCTACTATGCCAAATTGAGTAATCTAGATGTAAAATACAATAACTTGAGTTTTGGTGATTCAAATTGGGTGATTCCAATTGGAGAAGAAACCTTAGAACCATGGATTCAAATGAGTGAAGAAACCATTTCCAATTTATGGAGTTAAGACCCCAGAAATCAAGGATAACAAGGTAAGTGATTCCCGTGAGCTAACCAATTTGGCATCAAAAAAATGTTGTAACTTGTGTTATGTGGTTGAGGGCCTTAGAGAAGGAATTTTAAATTGAAAATTTACAGAGATGTCATTGGATATACAAAGGACTGATCTGAAGAGTTTCATAATTTTTAAAGACCGTTTGGATAATTTTTGGATAATAAAGTCCAGAGAGTATTGTTGGAAAAATGTTTGCCAAAATGAGTGGTTTTTTTTGTTATGGGCTTTTTATTCAGGCACCGAGGGTAAGTGTTAATTGAGCACTATATGAATATTGTGTGACCCTAAAGTGATTACGTGTGAAATACGTTGTTCCACACTCTATGCATGGCGATTAATGTTTTCCACGTATTCATTTTGAGGTGTGTATTTAAAAGCAATGAGGAAAGTTGTGAGTCGTTAACCGAGCTTTGAGTAAGCAGGTGAGAGTGATACAAGCCTATTTTCAAATGCAGTGTATTGTTATGAAGCCCATTTCTATTTTGGTATTTAATGAAACTCATTGTAAACCATATTTTTAAAGCAAGCAAGCAATGAGTTTTTAAGCAAACAATGGTTTTGATTTAATATATGTGAAAAACAAGCAGTAATGGTTTGATGTATTAAACCCATCTTTTAAAAAACAAGCAAGCGATGGCAAGCAATAGTTTGAGTTGTAAAATATATTTCAAAACAATGCGAAACAACAAAAGTATATTTTATAAAAAAACAAGCCTAACGAAAATCACAGTTTTTAGCAGCATCTTAGGTCAGGAGGTATTAAAATGCGTCTTGTGATTGGTGTTAGGACATCATTTAAATGCGTTTTAGATTTCACTTTTTGTTGACAAGCTGGACTATCATCTGTGTGACTAGGGCATTAGCACGTCTTAAGGAGTATATAGGGTTAAGCGCGCTAGCTAAATTATGGTGACCGTAGACCCGAAAGTCATTCCACCATATTCTGGGAAAAGGGAAGTAGGCAAGGCCCTTCCACCTAGGTGATGCGGGGACCCGGTCCTTCTACAGCCTGGTTGGAAAGCCAGGAGCTCCAAGTGTTTACTAGGAGACAGCCAAACAAGAAAAGGCCTCCAGTGGTTGATCTTGATTTATAAACATTTTTCTGACTTTGAAAAATGTACTTTGATAAATAACGATTGAGCCTAGAACACGCATTTTATGCAAAAGTTTTATAAACTTTTAAAAGCAGCAGTTGAACCAGGACTCGGTGTTTATAAAAAGTTTTATAAACTTTTAATAGCGGTTGGCGAGCTACCGTGTTTATAAAAGTTTATAAACTTTTAAAACCGTAACCGAGATACATGAAAAGTTTTATAAACTTTAAAAGCGAGTAAAGCAAGCAGCGAAGAGGTTTATGAAAAGTTTTAGAAACTTTAAAGCGAAGCGAAGCGAAAGCAACAACAAGATATGAAAAAATTTTAGAAACTTTAAAGTAGACGATAAGGTTTTAAAAATGTCTTTGTAAAAGAGGATTTACGAGTTTTGAGATATTTCAGAAAAAACAAACATTTTATAAAGCATATACATCACGAGGCTCGTTTAGGTCATTATTTTATTGTTTTAACAACTATCTTTCGAATCTGAGGAGCACTCAGGACTATTTGGAGCATATTAGGATTGCGACACTTGTATCAATGCTATATTAACAAATGCTGTGAAATACTTTGAATTTGTATAATTGGAGTATATGTATGTACATAGTGTAGTTTTGTGAAAATGTGTGAGCACAAGGCTCTTTTGAAAAAAAACGTTGGTGGTTGCCATATTTGGAAAAGTGTAAATTGTGTTCTGAGTTGGAATATACTTACATGTACGGCTGTTATGCTGTCGAGATTTTAGCAAATCACAAGTTAGAAAAAGAAAAAAATTTATATGGGTTTTCAGCAAGCAACACGGCTTCACTTCACAGGATTCTCTAGTTGTTGGAAGTAACGGTTGGGGGTTTTTGTGGGGTGGCCGGCACACCTGCCGCTAGTAGGGGTGGGGGTGTGACACTGGATCTACATGGAAATACATCTTGAGTAAGATGTTTCTCGATTGATATCGTGTTCTGTAAATATATGAGATATTGGAGTTATGGATAAGAAATCAATAAGCAATACTATTATGTGCTAACCAATGAAAATACGTCAGTAGTTTTAGGTCTACTATTTGCCTTTTCTTGGGAGGGAAGCTGCACCACTTTGGCCGGAACATCCTCGCTCATGATAGTTATGGGTTGGTTGTCGTCTCTCCATATCTAACTCATATGAAGTCTTCTCTACTTTCTTTTTAGATACCATGACGAGTAATTAGCAAGCAAAATGGCTTCTCCACTGTGTTTGTGTGACAAGGCTTTTTATCAACCGTTGCGTCGTCATTTACTTTTAGAGTCACGATTCTTTCGACTTAGTCCCGGCTGAATTTGGTTTGAGTTGAATAAAGTGTTGTGGTTTCATGTATAATCTCATGTTGAGCACAAACATCTATAGTAATTCCTTACTCTACTAAATCCCTTCTTAGCACTATTTTCTTGTGAAACTTATTCTGAACTTATTTTGTAAAAACTGTTTCTCTATCAGTAATCCTTGCTAAATAGGTACACCTTAACAAATACTTTGTGCTATCATAAATAAGAGTAATAAATATTTATTATCACCTCTTATTTGTACACAAATTTCAAATCATTATATATATATATATATATATATATATATATATATATATATATATATATATATATATATATATATATATATATATATATATCTATATAGATTAAGTCAAGAGGTTTAGTGTGTCTCTCAACACTTTGAAAAGATGACCTGGTTAGTTTTGCCTCAACACAAGTTTCACACTTATACTTTGCATCAATTTGGAAAGTTGGTATAAGATTTAAGTTAATTAATCTACGCCATTTATTATAATTAACATGTCCTAATATACCATGCCATAGATTAGAAAACTTAAGAATATAAGCAGAAGTACTAGCATTATTCATATTTGACTTAATGATAGTCATTACATTAATCTTCCACATGCCATCACTCATATACCATTTTTACAGACATACATTCTACTTTTGATAAAACAAATTTATTTGACTCAAATACCAGTCGAAATCCATGACTACTTTCAATGATGAGACAGAGACAACGAGTTCTTCTGAGATTTCGGTATACAATATTTTTGTTAGAATAAGCTCTTTTCAAAAGTCATCTTCAGAAGACCATTTTCTTGGCCTTTAATTTTAGAGAGTATTGAGAGTTTCCCATGTACACACCTTTTCTCGTCTCAGTTAGTTGAGGTGGGAGAACATCTTCTTGTTTGAGCACACGTAGTGAGGTAGCACCGAGTCGATCCACCATTTCTTGGGATTGAATCCCACCAGTTCACCTGGAGATTATTGTTGGGGAGGGTGTCTCAGGCACATCCTTGTTAATGTCATCAACCTCAGTGGCTTCCTTGGGTTTGTTCCTCTTTGGCAGTCTGCAATCCGAAGATTTGTGACCTTGCTTCCCACAGTTGAAGCATTTCCCTTGGAACTTCTACTTCTTAGAGATTCCCCCTTTAGGTCTCAGCTTACTGTTTTTCCCTATTGTTGGCTTTCTTGAACTTGGAACCTTGACCATGTTCCACAAAGTTAGTCTTGGTCTCGTCCGGATTGTGTGCCCCTTTCTTCTCAGATCCCTTATTGTCTTCTTCGATGCAAAGTCTAATAATCAGATCTTTGATGCTCATTTCCTTTCTCTTATGCTTTAGGTAATTTTTGAAGTCTTTCTAACCATGAGGTAGCTTCTCAATAATAGCTGCAACTTGAAAAGTTTCACTCAACATCATTCCATCAACATGTATCTCATGAAGGATTAGTTGAGGTTCTTAGACTTGACTGACCATAGTCTTAGAATCTACCATTTTTGTAATCGAGGAAACGACCCACGACATTCTTCTTGGCCCCGATATCCTCGGTTTTATATTTCCAATATAGTGATTCTCATAGCTCATTGATTGTTTTCTTATATGAATACACATTGTATAAAGAATCGGTCAAAGCATTCATGACATAGTTCCTACATAGAAAGTCAGAATGTTTCAATTCCCACAAACAACGATAACTTGGATTTGTGCTCATCTTCTTTAAGCAGAAGCATCTTCAATTAAAATTTTGTAAGATTCAAGGTGGTGAGTAGAATAACATCTTGTTTCACCTTTAAAGTTTAGTCGGTGAACCTGGAGCACTATGTGAGGATAGAGATGGAGTGCAACCAAATAGGCATCCTTTAGCACTTGTGCCACAATAAGGAGGGTTGTCACTTTAGGTAGAATGCATTAGAATAACGTGTTGGAATAAAGTTCATTCTTTCCAAATTTGTAGAAATGTGTTAAATTTCCTATTCCTAAAATCGATTATAAATAATTGAAAATAACGTATATGAGTATTCGAGGAAAGAATGGTGGGGTATAGAAACAGGCTAGAACTTGACTTCCTTAGATAGAATATTCATTTCTGAAGGTGAAAAGGGTCACAAACGGTCTACTTAAGATCGAATTCTTTAGACGAGAACTTCTACATGTTGCGTTTTCAATTTCCTAAGATCCTGAAGGAATTGAGTACGAAACTCAAGCGGGTGTAGAATTTAGCTTAATAAAACTATCTCCTTATTATACATATTTCTCGCAAAAAAAAAATATACAACCCGATAAACATAGTCGATGGTTAAGACTTTGTATTATAGCCGAATCGTAAGTTTCGCGCCCCGTGATTATTTATCTTCTAACGTATACTCAAATGAGGTTATGGCTAGTCACCTCACATGTTAAGCCCATGGAGAGGGCTTTATGTCATAGACTTATTGTGTGTGCGTCTGTGACCATAGTGGAAGAATTTATTGAAGATCAAGCATATTGACGGATATGAGCGAAATGGTGGGAATTCTTTCTAGAAGGTCTTGTCGGAAATGGATTGAAGGTGGAACTGCGGAGTTGAGCGTACGAACTGGTTAAAGTTTGGAGAGCTTGTCGCTGGTCTTGGACTTGACTATGAAGAAGGGTGTTTGCCTACCCTGCACAAACTGGTCGGGAGCTAGAGCCGATCTCCTAATAAGCTTAAGGTAGAGCGAAACCAGTCAGCATTGAGGCATGAAGTGTGGCGTGGCGTTTGGGTCTCGAAAGTGTACATGTTGGAACGATAGCCCTGAACCGTGCCTACGTGAGCAGTAGGCGTGTCGATTTGGTATCAAAGCGGACGAAGTTCGTCGAAGCATGGTGTGTTACCTTACGTCGATCTTGGCGGCCGTCACATCTCTCCTAAGATGCACGATGTGATGAAGTCGTGGTGATTGAAGCTGCAATGAGAACCCATGTAAGGGATAAGCATTCTTCCATATCGCACGAGGTGCTGGTTGTTGTCTAGTAGTGCGTAACGGGTGCTTGCCTACTAGGGGTGGAAGTCAAGCGATGTGTTGCTTTCGGGGTGAAAGTGAGAAAGTGCTCCTTCCATTGATATGTGATGTCGTGTATGAAGATATGGACGTCCTCTTTGGCCTAGGGGTATCAGTGCAAACCTTCGTGGATAATGGCTCGTGGGGGCAGCGAATGCTCAAGCGAGAGATCAGTGAAAGGTGCACGAGGCGTCATGAGATATTGGGTGGGGGAGATTGTCACAGACTTATTGTGTGTGCGTCTGTGACCGTAGTGGAAGACTTTATTGAAGATCAAGCATGTTAATGGGTTTAAGCGGAATTGTGGGAGCGCTCTAGAAGGTGCGTGCAAGTGGATTGAAGGTAAAGCTTCTTCGAGGATTCGGGCATGCTTAGGTTAAGTTTAGGGGAGTTTAATCGGCCCAGTCTTGAGTATATGAAGAAGGGTGTTAGCTACCTATGAAAAGTGTGGCGTGCGGTAGTAATCTCAAAGAAAGTGTCATGTGAAATGTGTCATTGTGTGAGCAGTAGGCCGTGTCATTTAGCCCCATGCATGTTTGTTACTTTTCCAAAGGTTTTGTCACTAAAGTATTTTTCCATGTAATTTTCTTTCCTTTTTCTATTCTTTTCTTTAATTTTATCCTCTCTTTTTTTTATGATCCTTTTCAAAACCATTGGCATATTCTCCCTTCTCTCCTAGCCTTTTTCTCCAGAATTATTTCCCTTTTCTTTAATGTGGTCAAGAGACAATCAAAACCGGATTGGAATATCTGAAAGCACAAATTTAAGCCATTGTTCCTTTTTTTAAAAGATGTTTATTCTAGGCAAAAATCAGTGGGAGGAAGACGAATCGTGGCCTCCGCTCTAGCCTTGTTCAATTGGTTCAAAGTACAAATTGTTTTCTTTTCCCCGCAAATGGTCCCTAATGTGGCCATCAAAATGCAGTCCATTGTCCATACTTGGTAGTAAAATTAAGCTTCAATGGTGGCTATTAGTGGCTGAATGGTTCATTGAACAACTTTTGCATAGACATACCTTGTATTCAACAATAATTTTCATGACCCAATCAAAATCATACATACCCATGAATTGAAATGGACTAGAAGACTTTTGGAAGGGGACATTTGAAGGGTCCTACCCACTTGGTTGTTGCCATGTGGAATTTCCAACTATCGGAAGAAGCTATGATACACCCACTTTTTTTTTTAACAAGTTTATTCCATTTAGGTGAAAGGTATGCATCTCTAGGCATGTGATGGAAGAGGATTGATCATGTGGATAAGACAAAGTAGCTACTGAAGGAGCTACCGTTCCATCCATGCTTGAACCAAATGGGAAATGGGAGGGGGTGGGGATGCCTTTATTGTCTTTTTTTAGTGTGTTGTTTTTATAATTATGGATGTTTGAATCAGTTTATGCACCTTGACTAATTTTATATGGCGGCAGAAGTTAACGATCGGGATAAACGTCAATAGCATAAAGAATTTAAATCGATGTCTTGGAAGTAAGCGAGCCTATCTTATAATTGTTTTTCTATTGTTGACATACAATGTAAGAACTTAAGATGATAGGATATATTCAATAAAGAGGCATGGCATATAATACATATTCAAAAGCATGTAATGAAAATGCAAAGACACATAGAGATAGTAGTTTACATCGTCAATAACCAGACTTGAAAATCATTTAATCAATATTCAAACATCTGGCTTGCTCTATCACAGCCGTACTGTGTAGTAAGCGCATTAAAAGCTATGTGTATAAATCCTTCTTGTAATAATAATATTAAAGCGCAAACGCAGATTTTAATATATTCAGCACCAAAATCATCTTCTGTAATCAATTCGCAAGAGGGTGATTGGCTCACCAAACTTACTCTATCATATTCTCTACTAATACAAAAATATCAATAATCTTAGCCAAAAATATATCAAGCAAAATCTTATAACAAATATTATAAAGTGAGGGAGGTTTTAAGAGGCACAAATTATTAAGGGTAGTTGGTGCTTGAAGAATTTTATTTTTTAAGAAAGAATGTGTGGGTGGCAGTAGCCTCTTCGCTGTGAAGTAGGCCTGTTTATATGTCATGTTCATAAGATATAGACATTTTCCTTCTCTTAACCTTTTCTATTGATCTAATAATTGATATTAGGGATGGGTCTCTCTCTAAGACATTAATAACGCATACCAAATGAAAATAAACAAACATATATGATATTTAATTATTTATCAATGTTCATCTTTTCATGCAGGAATTGTAATCAATTTATTGTCATCAAATTCTATTGTGATAAAGAGAAAATATACAAAGCAAAATGAGTGAAGCCAATGCATGCCAAGAGTGGCACATTCTCCCTGACTTTTTCTTTTTAAAACCTACTCTGTGTGATAAGATTTAAACATTACCACTAAGTACAGTGCTTTTAAATTCACTAGTCACCACTTGAAATAAGAATTCTGATATTTGTCCCCTTCAAATATTTCAAACTCTACCTGCCTATAATAATCTTATAATAGAGGCAAAACTATTTGTAGTAATAAAACTGTTTATCATTAAACACAATTTCTGCTTCTTCTTTTTTTCTAAGATATCTATCAAACATGACTTAATCATTGGAATAGTCATTTATATATTCAAAAAATTATGAAATATACAAACATAGAATACCAAAGTTTTCCTAACTCTAATAAACATAAGGTAAAATTTTCCAAAACCAACTAATTTCAGGTCTGAAAGCTTCTTCTACTTAGGGCAAGTTATACCTAGTTAATCTGAGTAGCTGTCCATTCTATAAGTCTTGCTCAACCCTTTAACATAGAGCCGTGTCAAAATATCAAGTCATGCTAAATCTGTCTACAACATGAAATTTATATAAAAAAAAATAAAAATAAAATAAAAATAATTGGGACAAGTAGCAGGTCATCATACTGTATGTGGGTTATTTGATTAACCACTCCTCTCACCACCATTACTCCCAAGTCATACTGAAGTGACAGCAACCACCAACAAAGCAATAATAATACAAAGAGTAATTTGAAAAGGACACCCTAACAAGGGTACCCCACACCCCCTTAACACAACAAAGATAGGATCATCATCTTCAATCTTCACTATCTTAATTTTATGTTGTCATAACTCATAACCTTCTTCAAGTTCCTTTAGTACTATGAATCTGTTTGCTTCAAACTAGGGTTACATCAAAGGAAAATAAAAGCTTAAGGTAACCTCGCTTGTCAGTTGTCACAACTAAGGTTAAGAGGGTTTGGTGACACAGTGTGGACATCACAATATTTCTTCCATTTTTACCTTAACTAGAGTTAACCAGAATTAACTCACTTTGTGTTTTGTTTTTGTTTTGTTTTTATTGGGGGCAATCAGATTAGGTAATGTCAAAAGCTCCTTGTTTTAATGTGGTAAAAACCTATGAGGGGTTTGTACTCATTTAGTTAAGAATCTGCATAAGATTAAAAAAAAATGTTGGCAAGAAAATTAGACAGTAGAAACAAAGAGGAGTTTAGATTTAGTTTAATAAGACTCTCATGGGTTTTTCTTTATTTTGTACAAATCATACCCTTATAAATAAAAATAAAATAAGAAACAAAAGCAAAAACCCAACATTATTTAAATATAGTACTCTAAGTAAATTATAAAAAATGAAAACAATATACAAATAATAATTAAGAATTAATTGATACCAAAAAATCATTCCCTGTCTCAACATGAGACTCCATGAATAGAACTTTATGTTGTTTATGTCATTTTTAAATTAATAATGATAATAATAATAATAATAAGTTAGAATTGACAACTTTGATTTATTTGAACTGACATTATCTATTAATTGTGAAAGGTATATAACCATCAAAATCATGCCTTTTCATTTATTTATTTTCTCTTTAAGTTTTCTTATTGATGCAACAAAATGGAATAATATTTTCTGGGCAACTTTGTACGTATTTAGGTTTTAAAAAAATGGAAGAGGTATTAGTAAGCCTAAAACCCCATAAGACCAACTAAAATTAAGAAGGGTTTAAAAATTTTGAAAAACAAATACCCTCCATATACCCTCACCACCCTTCCCCACCCCACTTCTCACACACCCCACTGATCCCACCTGCCAGAAACCATCATTCTTTCTTTTTATTTTATTTTATTTTTGCAACCCACCCATTCTTCTTTCTTTTATTTTATTTAATTTCTTTTATTTTTGCAATCCTTCTTCAAGTTCTTTTTTCTTTTTTATTTGTTGAGTTTTTTCATAGAAAACACCATCTATTTTCTATCTTTTAAGTAAATTAATTTTATGATTTTTAATTAATTTTATAAGATAATATCTTAATTAATTTGTTATTAAATAGTTAATATTTTTATATTACCTTATACCTTTATTTAAATAAGTACTAGCTTCTCAAAAAAGTAAAAAATATTCTAAATAATATGATTTTAATATATATAATGTTTTTAATAGTATTTCAATAATATAACTTTGCAATTCAATTTTTTTTTTTATGAAATAAAATTGAAGATATTTAATATTTTTTTATATTACGATTTTATTTTATTTTAAATAGTTTCACAACTGATGGATGATATATATATATATATATATATATATATTTAAACATGTTTATAAAAGTTTAAAGAACAAGAATAATCCTAATATAGAGAATTATAATTATTATCAATAAAAGTTATTATGTATATGTATCATTAGTTCACATTTTTTCTTATTTCCATCACAAAAACAATTGAAACATACATAATTTAGTATTTAATAAAGAAAAATATAGGTTTGCTATAGAGTTCAAGATCATAACACTAACTATACAAAGAAAATGTATCAATTATATAATGAGTGTATAAACTTACATTTCTCGTAAGATTTGATTTTTTATCGAAATTTATTTGAAATAGGACATTTCTTGTTTGAGAATGTATGTAACACAAATAATAAATAAACTTAATGTCGTAAATAGCTAAATAACAGTCTCAAAAACACGGAGCAGAATGCAACGGCCATTTAAGCAGTTTAGAAATGTCAAACCACGAGAACTACGTTTAGGCAAACCGTGATAGCACTCGGGCCGGGTCGAAGTAGGCCATCCTTAGACCATACGATGAATTGCTCTGTTCTATGTTATTATTATTTTAAATTATATTATGTAACTCTATTTATAATATGTATTCCGTTAAAAGTTTATTATATAAGTCAAATATAGGTACAATTTAATTTGTGCATTAAATTTTAAGCAAAATGAAGGAGGTTAAAATTAAAAAAATATGGTTTTAATTATTGGATTTATGTCAGTCTCTGTATTCAGGCGAATCGAGGAGCTACATCTGGCACATAGGTTGGGATGTGGGCGCAAAAAATCTGAAGTTTGACTCGAAGCCGATGATCAATCAGTGGCTATATAAAGTGAAGCCGAATCGGATTGCGAGGCTCATTTCTTTGGATGGGGCGGCTGTGTAGTGATAAGACACTAGTCGTAAACACATAATTAAAAAATATAGAAAAATATAGTTGATATCATTTTTTATCTTATTTATTTCATTAAGACAATGAAACTTGCATATAAATATACATATTTTTAAGAGAGGAAAAATAATAGTTTATTATCTGTACAAAGGTTATTGTACTAAGCGTATTACAAGGAAAATATAGTAATTATACAAGGATGTACAAAGAGTTGTTTTTTATCGGTTGAATTTTTTTATTCGAAGACCTCTTTCCTAAGTCATATGCTAATGCACGCACTATGACATTATTTATAAGCATTAATTGATGTCATACTTAAAAAACACATAAATAAATATGACATCAATTATATTTTCTATAATTTTAGTATTAATTTATGTCATAAATATATTATATTATTCATTATGTATAAGTTAAATATGACATCCACTAATGTGTATAAAGTATATCATAGATTTGATGTATTAGCATATAATCTAGAAAAATATTTTGGAATAAAAAGAATTTAAAATAAATAGAAAATATAAGCTTATACGCTCGTTGTATAGTTGAATACATTCAATCTCGTATAGTTAGTATTATCATTAATTAATAAGTACTATTTTAAAAGGAATTAATAGATTACATAAGAAAAATTTACTTGAATTTTGAATTTGAAATTCAAATTAAAAAAAAATTTTAAATTTATTTTCAAGTATAAACTTATTTTAAAACAAAAAATTTTTTGAAAGCAAATCAAAATATTAAGATAAAAAACTGATAATTAAAAAATGTAAGAAATTAGAATAAACAAATTCTAAAAAATATATAAAATAATGAATAATATTTAAAATCATAAAAATTCAATTTATTTAGAAATAAAAATAGAGAGATGATTTATATAAAAAGAAAAAAAAAGTACAGTTGGGAGGTCGTTGGGGAGAGAGGGAGCACATTTTTATCTCATCAAAATATATTTTATTCGTTTTTATTTTAGTGGTTTGATGAATTCTTAATAAAATAAAAAGTCTCATCTAATCTTAAAGCACAATTACTCTAGAAAAATTATTAAAATAATTTAGAAATAAAAATAATATCAAAATTAGTGCATGAACAATAATATTACAATCATCGGTCTAATTTAAAATTTTTAAGTTAATACTAAAGTACGGAAATACCATTATTATCCATGCATTTAATTTGGACGTTATTTTTATTTTAAACTATTTTAGTTTCTTTAAAAAAAAAAAAACTAAATATACCCAAAACTCTAATTTTATGTTGTCATTACTAATAACCTTCTTCAAGTTCCTTTAGGACTATGAATATGTTCGCCTCTAACTAGGGTTACATCATAGAAAAATAAGAAGCAAGGTAACCTCGATTGTCAGTTGTCTAAGTAGGTTAAGAGGTTTAGGTGACATGATGTGGACATCACTCAATATTTCTACCATTTTGCCTTAAGTAGAGTTAACCAAATTAACCTAAGTTAACTCACTTTGTGTTTTTGTTTTTGTTGGGTCAATCAGATTAAGGTAATGTCAAAAGCTCTTTGTTTTAGTGTGGTAAAACCTATGAGGGTCTGTACTCATATAGTTAAGAATCTGCATAAGATTAAAAAAAAAAAATGTTGTAGAGAACAAGGTGGTCAGTGAAACCTATTGACTGATAAGACGAATGAAACGTTTAAAAAAAAAAAAAAAAAAGAGAGGAGGGTTTGGTTTAGTTTAGTTTAGTTTAATAAGACTCTCATGGGTTTTCTTTATTTTGTACAAATCCATACCCCCATATAAAAAAAATAAAATGAAATGAAAAACAGAAACCGAGCATTATTTAACTAAATTATAAAAAAGCAATATACAAAATAATAATTAGATTAGTGATACCAATCATTCCCTGTCTCGACATGAGACTCCATGAATGGAACTTTTATGTTGTTTATGTCATTTTTAAATTAAAGGAAACTTTTCTGAAAAAATATATTGACTCCTGAATCAGGTATTCTATTCTGAAATTGAGAACAATGTCATCACATTTTAATAATAATAAGTTAGAATTGACAACTTTGATTTATTTAAACTGACATTATCTATTAATTATTGGTGGTCATAACCCCCATCAAAGATCAGGTCTTTTCATTTATTCATTTTCTCTTTTAAGTTTTATTAATACGACAAGATGGAATAATCTTCTTCCAAGATTTCTTATCAATTAAAAAAATCAAATGCCAAAGCAATGCATTTTGTAGTGCAGTGGAACTCTCATTTTAACTTGTCCTATCCCAATATTAATGCATAAAAGTACCATGAAAGTGTGTCACAATTTGCAATCACTTGTTACTTTATTATAATTAATATCATTTTAAAATTCAACCATCTTGGAATATGATACAGTCCACCCACTCAACATCAAAGCAAATTACTTCCCTTTAGGTCATCCAACTTTGATAAATACGATTTGCACGTTATCTCATAACATTATATACGATGCAATCATGTATTTAATAATTCTATTAAAGTATAGATATCAGCGAAGATTTGATTAATTAGTTTATAAAATCGAACAATTATTCTAAATCCATGCACCAATCGGTGCACTAAGGTGGCATTATTTGATGTAATCTTGATTTTTGGTTAATCAGGGATTAACATAGAGGCCTAACATTAGGTGTGCTTTGGTGAGCGACTATGCAAAACAAAGTTTTGGTGTTTTTCATATCATAAGGTTTGTTCGGTTTTGGTTTTTGAAAATTGATTGAGAAAATAAATTTTGAAAACATAAATAATACTATTTTTGTATTTTTTGAATTTGGTTTTATTTGTATTAATTTGATGTTTTTTGGGTTTTTCAAAACACAAAAAATGATAACCAAATAAATTTGAATGTTATTTCTGTTTTTCAAAACAAAAACATAGAGCCCTAAAAGTCATTATGATGTAATTAAATAGTTGGTAATGTAGTTAGGCATGTGTATAGGGTAGAGGGCCCAATGGACATTATAAGAAACCCTAGTTTAATCAAATGATTTGTTAAATATTATAATTTGATTGATAAATTTTAGGAGTACCCCTCTGTGCCTCTCTGCCACATTCATCACTCTTATCTATTATTATAATATTTCTATCCCTAATTATTGAAGGAAACAAAATTTTAAAAAAAAAATTGTTTAGGCCTTTATATAAATATTTATTGTAACGCTGCTGTCACTTTATTTAAATAATAAACTCCTTTCATTATTTGTATCGCGGCACTCTACTGTTTGAGTTGTGTGATAAAATATTTGGAAATAATTTATTTATATTTTGAAGTATTTTTTTTCTATATAAATTTAGATACTCGGGTTTGTTTATGAAAATTAAGGTTATGTTTGATTTTTGAAAGTTTTAAGAAAACAAATAGAAAATTAGTCTGTCAAATTAAATATAATTAAAACTATTTATAGAATTAATGAAGGGGAAAAGGTAAGTATATAAAAACTATTTATTAGCTTTTTATGTTTTAGTCATTTTTCTTAATTTTTTTATCGAATTAAAAGTGTTTAACGTTAATGTGTTAATACGAAACTCATTTGATATGACTCATTAAAATAGGATTACTCAATCATCACTGACATCCACAGTCATTTTTTTAAAAGTGTTGAAAATTATTTATCAAGTTTTACTATATCTATAATGCGACAAATTATTTTTAAAAGTTTTTATTTTTATATTAATTTATCTTAAAATTAAAGAAATAAAATAAAATTCAGATAAATCTATTTATTTTTAAACTATCATTTAAAAATAAAAATAAAGGCACATTACAGTAAAGTAAAAAGTTAAAAAAATGGAAGAAAAATACAAAAGGTAGGAAAGGAGTTTCGGTTCAATGAAATTGAATGCATAATATTCACTCACCGCAGGCCACCTGGGGTAAATTCAGTATATCATAATATTATTGTAATCAGAGTCTGCATCATCAATTTTCAGTTTGTGCGATTTGACTGTTCGGAGTTTCATCTCGGTTTCCCTCCACGCGTACGGCTGGGATTCCCTGGTTAAGTTTAAACAGATTTTGACCGTGTTTTTATCCTTAATATCTCCGTAGGTGGTATTTATAAGAAAACACATATTGAAAGATTTAAAATATCGTTAACGGTATAAAACTCGTTTTATATGATGGTAATTTTTATAAGCTAAGCTAGCTTTATATTAAATATTTTTATGGTTGAAAGCGAGTAATATTGTTTATAAAAAGCTGGATTTACCATATAAGAAACGAGTTTTATGCATATATGGTGATTTTATCTCT
This sequence comes from Tetrastigma voinierianum, assembly GCA_016808115.1. Classification (NCBI taxonomy): domain Eukaryota; kingdom Viridiplantae; phylum Streptophyta; class Magnoliopsida; order Vitales; family Vitaceae; genus Tetrastigma; species Tetrastigma voinierianum. The sequence goes on along the minus strand of JAEQBH010002651.1, from coordinate 485,986 downwards.
TAATATCTATGTAAATTAAAATTTTGTTTGATAAATATAAATCTTAAGAGTTAAAATCACCATATAATGATATAAAACTCATTTTTATATGAGAACATACTTTTTATATTGGAACCCCTTTGTTATTTAAACTGATTAATATTTAAGGGTTCAGGTATAAAAAACTCGTTATCATATAAAAATGAATTTTACACCGTTAGATAGTAATTTTATCTCTTGACATTTGTGTATATTAAAATTTTGTTTATAAAAGCATGAATCTCGAAGTGAAATGGAGTATCGGTCACTGTTGATATATGATATGAGTGCCTATAAGCTAGAACAGAACACATGGATTGGACTCCTTTTGTGAATGAAATTCATTAATATTTAAGAGTTCAGTTATAAAAGCTAGTTAAAAATATAAGAATTGAGTTTTACCTTGGTTAGATTAAAGCGATTTTATCTGCTTAAAATTTGTGTATATTAAAATTTAAATCGAATAAAAGCAGTAGATCTAAGAAATTTAAATCATTATCCCAATGGTGTAAAACTTCGGTATTATATGAGAAACGGCTTTATAGTTGAGCGGCTTTGTAAATGAAACTGATTAATATTTAAAGGTTTAGTTATAAAAAACTTCGTTAAATATAATACTTGAGTTTTATATTCCAAATGGTGATTTTATATTTTTAAGATCATATAAGTCGATTTTATCTAATAAAATATAGTCTCAAAAAACTAAAAATTACCATATAATGGTGTAAAAATCTTTATATGATGTCCAGGCTTTTTCATGGCTTGACCTTTTTTGTGAGTAAGGCGGTTAATATTTGAGTTAAGGTTGCAAAGAGTTGTCGTAAAAACGAGTTTATGTCGTTGGAAATAATAAAATATGGATTTCATGATATAAAATCACGATGTAAAACTTGTTATAGTTGAACCAATATTTAATTATTTTTTATTTATAGCTGGGAGAGAGGCAGGAGCAGCAGCAGCAGCAGCGCGTGTTATGATCTCCTCCTGTCTCCTGGCGCATGATGCAGTTGTGTACTGTAAATGGTTAAAAAAAAGAAAAAGGCTCCCCCCTTGGGATCTTAAAACCGTATTCATGATTTAACTGACCGTCGGCTGAAATGTGGGCCCCTTCCCCTCCTATTTTAAGTATTTTTCAAATTATTCCCCTCCGCTCCACCACCGTATTCGTTACAATTATCAAAATCAAGAGGTTATCCAAATAAACAAGTATTTCATGATATTATATTAGAGTTTATAATATGATTATAAATGATGAACTTGATATTTATGAGAGTATTGTTAATTTGAATATTATTTTTGTTTTAAAAATTGATATAATAGTAGATAAAATAGAATATTTTCAATGATTATTTATTAGTCATAAATAAATTAAATATAAAAAAACTCATTATATATTTTGAAATATATTAATTGAGCATTTATGAAAAATATATAAGAATAATGTTTATTGCAATTAATATATTGGTTTAAATAAATGATATATAAAACATCATATGATATAATTTTTATGTTATTTTCCTCAATTGAAAATTGTATTTTTATTTCTAAGAGATAATTGCATTAATTAATAAAAATGTGTGTTTTATTATCTAAAATTCAACAAAATCTTTATTTTCAATATAAATGAAGATAATACAAGTATATATATCACTATCATAAAATAATTTTAATAAAAATTAAATTATTTTAAGAAACAATTAAATTATTAAAAAAATACTATTGAATATATTAAAAATCATTTTAATATATATGAAAAATAATTCAAAATAAATATATGTAAAAATAAAAGTATATTTATAAAAATAATTATTTTATTATTATAATAATAAACTAAATAATGAATAGTAATATAATAATAAAATAATAGGATAATTGTATTAACTAAAATGTAGGTTTTCTCTTTTTTTAGAAATTTGGAGTAATAAATTTCTAAATATGAAGATTAACTATTCAATGAAAATAAAGAACTATTAAAATGTGATTTTTACTCAAAAATCTTTACAAAATTTATTCCCATATGTAAAGCTTTCTACCATTAAATTTTATTTTATTTTTCGAAATCTATGCCGTTACTCCCACATAAATTAAAATTTTATCCGATGAATTATTTACCCTCTCAATCACCGCTAATGATCCTTTCTCATCACTTTCCTATACATTCCTACTTTTCAATATTTTTTTTAGGATACTACTAAACATGATCGTTCTCTAAAAAACTCGAGTTCTTAAGTTGATTCAATTAAATAAATAAAATAAATTTGGATCAAATATTTTAGTGTATAAGGAGTCTTCACCAGAAGCTTTAATACTAAGTTAAGCTATCAATTCTCCTAAAGTGAAATTTATATGATTTAGATTTAACATATATATATATATATTAAGGAAGAGGAAAAGATAAATGTTTATGTGTGAAAATTTTGAACTATGGCAGTTTTATTTGTTGTTGTTATGCAAATAAAGCAAAATCCAACCATGAAGTTAGGGTGAAGAGTTTTTTTTTTTTTTTAAATTTACAATCAGTTTTGAATACTAATTTTTTTGTAAAGGAGGATAATTTTATTGATTTAAATTTAAAATGTATTAGATAGAAATGCATAATAATTAAATTTGTTAAAACTTTAGAGGATGATGTTAATAATATAATAAATTCATTTAAAAGTCTATATATTAGATAATTCAAAAATGAATAGAATATATAAGATTAAAGTTTTATTATATATTAACGATTATAATTTGATTTAATATCTTTATTTGATTTAATGTCTTTATCGGATTAAAAATCAAGATTTTTGTAGAATAACTCTTTTATGGGAGAAATAAAATGATAGAAAAAGATTTAAGAATTGTTTAAGAAAAATGGGTTAAAAAGAATAAGATGAGAAAAAAAAACGTTTTTGAATACTATTTAAAATGTAATGAGTTTGAACTATAAAATCAGATATATCGACAAAATTGTCATTTTTATTTTTATTTTTTGGGGTGTTGTGGTCGTGGTTGATTTGTGTTGTAAATTCAATTGGTCAAAATATATATATTTATAAGAAGACACTATAAATGCAATTGTGTAATGTGGGTCCGGATAAACTTGGCCGGGTTTCCACTGGAAAATTAGAGAACACAAGCCGGATACTTTTTTTTTAATCCTTCCATGTAAGGGTGATAATTCGTGTTTATGGGTCATATTTATATCGTGTTAATATATCGATCGTATTAATATTTATTAATCTAAGCGATATGAATAATAAACGTGTTAATGTCGTTAATCGAAGCGCAATATATTTATTATTCATGTTAGGCAATTCGATATTAATATAATACATTTAATTTGATTATTTAAAAAATAATAAAAATTATAATTAATGTCATCCGATGTTATAATAAATAAGCTTATTAGATTTAATATATTTATTAATTTTATTTAAAATAAATAAGAATTATAATTAATAATATATATTTAATATAAAGAACTATTAAATAGATTAATTAAATATATCGAGTCGTGTTATGAATATGATAATTTATTAAACGTGTTAGATTAAATCGATATGAATATATCCCAAATATGATTATATTTAAGCTTAAACTTATAAAAATTGTATTAGGTTCGTATTATGTTTGTGTATTATGTCAAATTTTATCAACCATACGCTTTGAGCTCGACTTCAAAGTTCAAACTCCCACTTCCTGCAAGAAAACAAAAAAAGAGCGGGTCTGGATCCGGGTGAAGTAAGGGCATCAATGGGGCCGGGCCCCACCAAGAATCTTTGGGTCTGAACTTTTAAGCGAGGAGGGGTTGTTCGAACTTTGGAATCACGTGGTAAATATACGAACGTTGGAAGGGCAATTTCGGGAAATGCCATTACGAAGCGGAGTTAGAAGTTAGAACTTAGAGATGGTGATGTGGGGCCCGGGGGCGGGTGAAGGAATCGGAGGTTAACTGGAGTTAAAGTGGGACCCTTACGTATGGGGGTTGATGATGATAAATAATGGTGATGATGAATGGATGATGATGGATGATGGTACATAAAGAGGAGGGGAGGGTGTACAGCACGGTCCGTGACCTTCCCCTCCTATTTTGGTAAACAGATGGGTGGACCCCACCTACCCTCTGCAAAATCCCTCCTTTCTGTGCGGTAAAAGCGACACCGCTTTTGCATATTTAACCTCTTCCTCTCAGCTCGGCTGCCCGATTTGGCTTCTCGGCTCCATTTATTTATTTTTAATTTGAGGTTTTAAAAAATATCTTATTTATCATGGTTTTTAATTTCGGGGAAATAAAAAATTAATGAAAATAAATTTTAGAAATCGAAAATTTTGGGGGAGTCAGACGTAAAGAAGGTTTAGCTGGAGAGTGTGAAGGCAAGCCGAAGAGGGTAAATAAAGAGAAAACGAAATGAGTGTGACGTCAGCCTACGAGTGTGTGAGGGTTTTGTTATATATTGGGCATCCTGCCATGGGAAGAACGACGATCAGAATTCCATTACCCAGATGACAGAGAGGTAGAAAGAGGAGTTTCTCGGGAAAAAACCGACGAGAAAATATTGCCATTTCAGGAGGCAGTGTTGGGAGAGAAGAGAGAGAGAAAGAGAGAGGTGGTTTTATCAAAATCCACTGATTCCCACGCACAAAACCCCCTCTTTAAATCACCCACCAACCCCCACTCCCCTCAATCCCACGACTGCTTCTCTCTCTCTCTCTCTCTCTCTGCAATTTCATGGCAAGTTTCAGGTTGATCAGAAAAATAACTGAAAATAAAGAGCAGAGAAAGAGACCCATTTAATCAGGAAAGGATAGAGAGAGGAGCAATAAACATTAAACACAGTTATTTTTTTATTTTATTTTATTTTCTTTCTTTTCTTCTTTTGGTTTTGATGGTGGGGTTTTGATTAATGGGTCTTGTCTGCATCTAAACTCTAAAGGGCTTGAATCTTTTGATGATAACAAACTATTTTTTCTGAAATAGCAGTGAAGGACGTAAATAAAGAGAAAAGCAAAAGCAAGGGGAAGAAAAGGAACAAAAATACAAACTTTTTTTGTTCTTCTATCTGATGCACGTCTCTGCTTTGATCATGACTCGTGAGGTTTTGTTTGCATGTCCATTCTGAGTCGGTGACTGATTCTTAATTTGCTCAGAAAAAAATTAAATATATTAGAGCCAAGAAAGTGCGAGAAAATCGGTGAAAAAGTGTTCCTTGTTTTCTTGGTAAATCTCACTCTGTTTCGGATGGAGGTCACAGAGATATAGAGAGTATCTGGTGTCCGGGTTTTCTGAAGATGATGCTTCTGGTCGTTACATCATTTGATCGATCTCTCTCATTCTTCTAGACTGTGAAGCTGGAAGGTGGATTCATCAATGGCGGTTTCTGAGTAAAAATATAGAACTCTTCAGGTGACTTCTGCTCTTGCTCAGTCTTTGTATCTTTGTAATTTGTACCTCATTTTCGGAGAATCAGAGAGTAAAAATCTTGGGTTTTTGGAATTCTGTCTGTCTAATTTGCAGTTGAACTGCGGCGATCTATTTGAATCGGAGGGAGGAATGATGCTGAGAAAGAGGTCAAGAGCATCAACCAGCAAGCAAGCTAAAATGGCGGATTGCGGTTCTTTACCATCCCCGGCAGACAAATACAGAAAACCCCCTTCATCATCTTTCTTCAGCTCTCCCAGACTTTTCACTGGTTTCTCCTCGAAGGTCTTCTCTGAAACTGAAGCAGTCATGAGCCCGACCTCCACGCTCGACAGCAAACCGTTTTCCGGCTTCCGAAACCCTTTCACCGCCACCGTGAAACCGCCGGAATCCGACTCCAGACGCCACTGGGAGAAATTGGATTCCAGAAGCATTGGTCTCGGCATTGTGGATGCTCTTAGCCATGACGAATCCGACCCAAAACTCTCCAAACCGGAAAGCAGAAAAGTTCTCTTCGGATCGCAGCTGAAGATCCAAATCCCTCCTCTCCTACCCTCAGTTCACTCTCCGGCAGAATCCCCCAAATCTCCGGCCGATTTCGGGATCAAAACTAGGAATTCTCAGCTCGGCCCTTTCTCCCCTTGCTTGTCTCAATCTCCGGCCAAGAAATCAGGATTTGGGTCTGCCAATTCTGGTCTTCTCGAAGCACCCAACTCTCCCCGGATTTTCACCGGCTGTCTCTCCGCCACCGAAATGGAGCTTTCTGAAGATTACACTTGTGTCATATCCTATGGACCCAATCCCAGAACTATCCATATTTTCGACAACTGCATTGTTGGGTTCTCTGCTTCAAGGAAAGGAAATGGGATTTTACCGGAAAGATCCAGCTATCCCTCGGAAAGTTTCCTCAGCTTTTGTCACTCTTGCAAGAAAAACATCGGGCCGGGAAAAGACATTTACATTTACAGGTTAGCCTTTTAGTACAATCCTTTGGGCTCTTATTTGATTGGATTGGTAGAACACCATGTTTGAGTTCTTGAAAAGGAAATTCAGCTCAAAATCTGAGACACCCACTTCCGGTTATCAGTTCATGAATAGGAATCTATTGATATAATCTAGGACTAAAAATCCCAAAGATGGTCAGGACCAGACATTTGGTGAAATGGTATTAGAGTATTTGTCCTTATGCAGAATCTGATTGTGATATCTGATCATTCTTTTTCTGCGATTTCAGGGGCGAGAAAGCCTTCTGCAGCAGCGAATGCCGGCAGCAGGAGATGATGCTGGAAAAATTAGAAGGTGGTGATGTTTATGGGACTTGTTCCTGATAGTTACTCACCCCTCTTTGGCTCTCTCTCCATTGTTTCAGAAATCAATCTCCTCCTCCTCCTCCAGGAATTTGCCAACTTCCTTAAGATAAATCACATCATCCCTACAATATACATATGAATTGGTGGAAAAAAAAAACAAGAAGATAGTGTGGGTATCCATCCATTGAATCAGTTTCAGTGTTCTTTTCCCTCATTTTCCACCCTTTTTTTCTTCTTTTTTTATCTTTTGTAGAAGCAGAGGGAGCTGAAAGGCAGCTGAGACATTGTAGAGTTGATTTTGTTGGATGATTGCTGTTGGGTTTGTCCACAGTTTTTGGTTTTTGAAAGTTGGTAATGATTTTGGTGATGTATGAAACTTTGAATTAAAGACCACAATCTTTTTTCTTTTTTTCTTTTTTTATTTGTGGGGTTCCTCTGCACACAACTGTTTGATGAAGATTTGGTGCATAATTTATTCCAGGCCCATTTATTAGTTAATGACAGAGTCCAAGTAGAAACGACCAATCAAGAATATTCATTGATATGTATGCTACAACAGCAACTAAAAATAGCTGCAGAGGATAGACCAAACTTTATAGATATAAGTATGCATTTTGGGTCAAGAGAACTGTCCGGATAGGCTCAAGCTAGCTGAGATTTAATCCATACCGCGCTATGGATTTAGCAATGTTTTAAAAGAACGGTCTAGTTATTTTTTTACTATGATTTCGACCAAATTGTATGAATCCCTTGTTAGAAATTATTTGTATAGTGAATCAATTAACTTTTTCGTTTAATGCATTCATTTGGCCTTCTTTAAGTAGTTTGCTTTCCTTTGACTAGACATGCACCATTTTAGGTACATATAGACAGTTATAGATAACTAATGGCAGTATAATATGTAGTGGGATACATGATTGCGAAAACTATGTCGCTGTCATTGAACTTCAAGTTCTTCGGAGTGCTTGGTTTAAAGGAAAATTTATGAGTGTTGGGTTGGAAAAAAGAAAAAAAAAAGTTCTTCCCAAATGGGTTGATTTCTTGTAGGTTTCATCCTACTTCTATATTTATCATATTTTCATTTGTTTATCTCAACTTATGACAATCATTGTTCATTTGTTTTTTGTTATGTGGGTTAGGTCAAGATTAAATTTGACGTGGACTTGATGTTGTGGATAGTCTTAATCTCATCTTTTGATTTGTTATCTCAAGTCTCAACTTAGGAAATTTGTTAGTGAATATGTCAGTCGGTAGAGGATGAGCAAAACTAAGACCATTAAATAGAATGAAATTACTTTTGTACATTTTTTGATGTACTTCATTTAATATCCATGAATATGATAATAAGTGCAATATTTGTAGTTGGATTTTATAGATTTATTTTATATCAGTATCTTTGTCAGAATTTATATATGGTATATTTTATATTTTTTAAAGAAAAATAATTTTATTGATTGAAACATAATTGATCGATAGATTCGAGATCCTGATTCTTACAAAGCGATATTCGAGTTAATGGTATAATAAATCGATATAAAGCGCAGATTTGATAATATAATGATCGGAATATTTAATATTGAGTTAACAATATCTTTTCGCGATCGTAATATGATATCTTGATTGTCGAATCAGGTTTTATCTGTTTGAAACTGGCCGCAAATAAAGCAAAGGCAATAACGTTATGTTGTAGCAGTCGATAATATCTGGCTCTTAAGAAGGCGTTGATCTGAAAGCAATAAGAAAAAACTTAAATCTTTATGGAATAACTATTTTATTAAGAGATAGGCTGAAAAAAAAAAAAGAAATGTAAAAAAGTGCTTTTAAACAAAAAATGATCGAAAATAATTATTCTTGCTAAAGAAATACGAGTGGTTGAAGAAGAAATAAACAGAGAAGAGGTGAGTTGGGGTTTGGGTTGTTTAGTTATGCTTTCTCATATTCGTTTTTTCTATCAATATATTTTATATATCAGTGGATGTCTTGACATAAATTATCCATGATTTAAAATTTAATAAAAATTCATGAAAATGTTAGGTAAATTTAAAAAAAAAAAATGATATAAGAAATAATAATAAAAAAAAATTGATTGTATGGAAATGAATTGATTTGTTGAACTCCAACGAAGGATGGATAAAGCATTGTATGAAGAGCAATACTGAGAAATTGCATGTGGCCAGTGGGGGTTTGTTGAGTGATTCTAATGAGAATTAGCTAAAAGGTTTTAGGTACATTGGAAGGTGTAATGCTATGGAGGTCCAGCTTTCGACAATGTTACAGAGTTTGAAACTTGCTTAGGATATACAGAAGGTTATTCCTTGTTCACGGTTTTTATATTGATTAAAGAGTTTCTAGTTTTTGTCGATAAGCCTAACTCAATTGATTAAAGTATTAATATTAAAATGATTTGATACGAGGTGGGAAGGATTTCGAGTCTCAATTAGAGCTCCAAGCTTGGGAATGAGAAGTTCAAACAAACCACGTGTATACAATTGGGAATTTGGCAATTATGACCTGAGCTATACTGTATAAAATCTTCAACCCCATTTTGCTATTATTTCCATATTGTTTACCCAGAACACAAGTTTACCTTTTAAAATGATTTTCGTAGAAGAATTAAACATATGACAAAAAGTTAAAATAATAGATGTAAATAATTTACTTCAAATATATATATTTTTTCTTTACATATTTTCCTTTTTTGCTTCTTTTCTCTAAGACTCTCAACACATTTGTCTTCAAAAATTTCAGCCCAAACGTGGCCTGGGAGACATTTCCTTTCTAAGGGGGGGAGCGCAGTAGTGATTGTGAAAGGATAAAAGGATTGGCGACATAAAGATGGGCCTAAAGGCTTATGGTGGTCCATGGGCCTGTTAGCAGCTGAATCTAGAATTAGCTGACACGTGTCCGTTTCTGGAGGGTGGCACTACCGCACTAGAATGGTTATTTCTTAAGGGTATTCACGTCATTTCATGACTGTCGTACACCTAGAACTAGAAACAATGAGTCCGTGAAGCACCAGTCAGTGCAAGCCTCCTAATATTAATGGCTCCGTTAACTTTAACGTTAACTTCAATCTCATTGTTACCCTTCGAAAACCTCATTTTGCCCTGCCTCAGCCTCTCCCTCTCTCCCATCCTCTCTCAGCTCCATAGGAAACCGGCCACCTTCATCATCGGAATCCGCGGGATCAGTCGCAGGAAAACACGTCTTAAACCGCCGAAAACGGACATGTCTGTCAGTGCTCAGATGCCCAGTCCGTCGCTCCGGCGGGACAGGGATGATGACGACGACACTCATGTGGATTCTAGAAATTGTAAGTTTTCTCTTCTGAACCTAGGATTGGCTTGGTTTTTATTTAAGCTGCTTATTAATGGGAGACTAAGTCGAATTTTGTTTTCTCTTGGTTCCTCAGCGACCAAAGGGAGAAAATATCTTATCATCGTTTGCATTTCTTTCTCTTTGAAATTTGGCCAATTTAGTTGATGCAAACCACTATTTTGGAACACTGTGTTTGATGATTATGCACTTAGAACTGTGAGATCGTGTGAGGTTCCAATTATGGTTAAATGAAGATGGTATCCGATTAGCTGTAATGGCGTGAGGTATCAAGAAGAGTGTCTCAGATAGTCTGAGTGATCTCGGGCGTAAAACATTGTTAAGTAAAACAGAAGCTTATTGAATGCTTATCCTCTAAGAAGGGTTCACTCCCTTGTGCATGCCTATCCATTGGGTCTATTTGGTTTAGTTTCTTTACATCGCATGGGCCTCAATTCTCCATTAAGCTGGTGCTTTGCAGGGCCTTAAAGTTTCCCTAAACTTATGTTGGTACTGCCTACAATTGTAGCATCCCCGTTCCCCACAAGCAAAAGACTAGCCACAAACAGTCTTCACTACAGACAAGGCAGAGACATGAACTATGCAAATGAGATGTAACAGGTTGTATGATAATGAAAGTGGATTCTTAGATTTTGGAACCACCAAGTGGGGTAATAGATAATCCAGACTTCTTAATGTCAAACTTCAAATTGTTCACCAATTCTTATCGTACTTGACTATTCCAGGATTAAATTAAATGAAACAAGATCTACAAAGTCCCAACACAAACATTTAGGTGTGGAAGTCATGAGTCAAGTGAGATTGAATGAAATCAACTTAATATGAAAAGAAGGCATATGGTTTTAACTAGTCTGAATGCACCTACTTTCAAAGTGATAAGCACCTACATACTTCTTTCATCTCCTCAATGCAGGATCCTATTTTATTTTTTGTGGATCCTCAACCTCAGATTTAGTCTCATCAATCATTGATCCACGTTGTCTTTCCATCAACAACTTTCAAGACTCGTTTCTTCGCGCATGAGATTTTGAAGATCAAGGCAAAGCATTGATTATATTCTCAATTATGCTCTAAGTCTTAAATCTAGGTATTTATGGGAAAACCTTAAAGACTTAAAAGATTTAGTTGGAGCTGTAGCTGTTAAAAACTTGCAATCCACAACATAATACAATACATTTTTTTAGTATGAAAATCAATATGTGCCACAATCCATATCTTATCTTACACATATTTTAAGATACATGTTAGATATTATCTGATTATTTTACTTTCCTTTTATTTTCTTATCGTAGGTCAGCTGGCGTATATATATATAAGTCGATATGTAATCACATTAGTTTAATGAACATTATAAAAATTAGGGATTCTCCCTTTTCTCTCTTCATGGTATCGAGCGGAGGGGAAAACCTAATTTCTTTTTCGATTGGCAGAGTGTTTCCTTGGGTGCTTTGTTCTCCTTTCGGAACCCTCGGTCAAGCGCCGGATCTTCTTGTAGGTGACTTTTGACCAACTCTTCTTGGTAGATGACCTTCAGATTGGCGCACTGGCCGTCTACGTAGTCGGAGGAAACCTGTGGAAACTTGAGTCATCCGCAGCCACACGCCGCTTTTCTTTATTGCTGAGTTCCACGCGTGTGACCCACTTTCCGTCGCAGAATTCCATCTCGAGCTTGTCGACAGTCTTGCAATTCGACTCGCCGCACCTCCGTTAGTCGCTCTTCTCCATTGTTTGGGTCACTTTTCTTCATCTCAAGTTCCACAGTAGTGGTCGCCTTCTGATAGAGTTTCTCTTGTCCAGCGCGATTCAATCTCCAGTTAAGTGGATATGGCGACTAAAAATTCTATTTTTACATTTGTTATCTCTGGATCTCCTACTATCACATCAGAAAAATTGATTGGTAGTAAGAATTATCTTTTCTGGTCAGCTTCTATGGAACTCTGGTTTATGGGACAAGGTTATGAGGATCATCTTATTACACCGGAGGATGCTATACCTAATGTTAACAAGGTGCAATGAAAGAAAATAAATGCACAATTATGTAGCGTATTATGGCAGTCGGTTGATCCAAAAATTTTGCTTCATCTTCGGGCTTACAAAACATGTTTAAAGTTTCGGAATCAGGCAAAAGTCCTATAGATGAATGATATCCAGCGCCTTTATAAGGTGGCTTCTGCTATTGTCAATATCCGACAACAGGACATGGATTTATCTAATTATATTGGCCAGATTGCCTCTCTTAAGGAGGAGTTCTTAACACTGATGCCTCTTACTAGTGATGTTGGGACTCAACAAACGTAGATTGACAAGTTCTTCATGGTCCTTACTCTTATTGGCCTCCTTCTGGATCTTGAGACGGAAGTCAGAGATAGATTTTTGTGATCCATCGGAGTCCCATCCTTGGATGATGCTTTGCTTGCCTCGCCATTATCTACTCAACTTAGACTTTCTTAAATCGATAGCGCGATTCTTACGTGTTGGTTCTCAAACTAACCTCGGGAGGATGCGAGTGGTAATCGGAGTAGAATGGCGTCCTCACGCACTGTGCGATAAGCTTGTACACTTGTGATCGTTGTTGCTCAGTTATGAATGACCTCCCACTTACCCACGTGGCCCAGTCATCGATTCTAATTTTCAAGCAGCCCCGGACTCAGTGATTTCCACATCTCGAGTGTTCCCCACTTGACGATTAATTATGATGGCTATCTTCGCTATCAGGCAGCCAAGTCAGCTTATGTTGCCCAGATTGGTAATGCCTCTGCCTGCCTTATTCATACATTTTCTCTTGGACCTTGGATTCTAGAATCTAGTGCTTCTGATCACATATCTGGTAATAAAGATCTTTTCTTTTCTCTTACTACTACCTCTACTTTACCTACTGTTACCTTAGCTAATGGTTCTCAAACTGTGGCTAAAGGTATTGGTTTGGCACATCCTCTCCCTTCCACACCTCTCATACATCCTTTATACTCCTGAGTGTCCTTTAATCTTATTTCCATCAGCCAAAATCCGCCGTACTCTTAAGCGCTCCATTATTTTTTTGATAAATTTGTGACCTTCTGCGGAATTTGGAGTACGGGGAGATAGTGGCATCGGACGTGAGTCTGAGGCCTCTCTATCACCTTACCTCGAAATCATCTCCTGCAGTTTGCGTTTCCACGATCTTTCTCCTGCATCCTGATAAATGCAGGTCACCTAGTATTTAAGTTTCGGAAGATGGTCACTTTCGTTTTCCACTTTGTCGTCGCGCGTGTGGTCGCGTCGGCTTGGGAAACATACTCGTGTGCCGTTAAGGCGTTTGAGAAAAATCGGGGCGAGTCTCATTTTGAACTTATCCCACCCAGATGTTTGCAGGGTTCTTGTCGGTCTTGTCTACTTTAGGATTTGATATTTTGTCACTTTCATTGATGACTATTCGATGTCCTGGTTGATTTTAATGAAAAATCGGCTGAGTTATATTCTATTTTCGAATTTTATCTTTGAAGTCGACTCGTTCAATATTTCTATTTATGTGTTCACGTAGTGACAATCTTGAGAGAATATTTTTCGCACCGCTTTGTTTCATTTATGTCAGAAGCGTGGATCAGCCCGTGATCTTTTGTGCTCATACTCCTCAACAAAATGGGGTAGCTGAACATAAGAACCATCATCTTATTGAGACAGCTCGTACTTTCCTCTTCCATTATCATGTTCCTTTTCGTTTTTGGGGGGACGTTGTTCTTACAGCTTGTTATTTGATTAGTACCCTCATCGTATTTACATGGTCAGACTCCTCATTCAGTTCTTTTCCTTACCAACCACTTTATTCCTTCTCGCGTGTCTTTGGTTGTCTTGCTTTGTTCATATTCTCCTCAGAGACCAGATCGACTTTTCGCCAAAGCTGTGTCATCTTCTTAATTTCTTTGCCGACGGAAGAGATTTATCATTGTTATTCCCCTCTGACTCATTGATACTTCCTCTCTACTGATGTCACCTTCTTTGAGGACTCACCTTCACTTCTCCTTCTCCTTCTCAGGAGTCTCTTCACATTCTTGAAGTCTCTTACCCACTTCCATCATCTCTCCCACTATATGTGATGATGTACCTTCCTCGACCGCCCGGGTTTATCATCGTCGTCACCGTTCCGTTGTTCCTCTCCCTTCTGCGAGGCCTGCAGGCTTACTTCCCTATCCCTTGACTTCTCTACCTCGGCTCACGCCTCTTGCGATAACCCCATTGCTCTTCGGAAAGATGTCGATCTACTACTTGGTCTCATCTATTTACAATTTTTTGAGTTACCATCGATTATCTTCACCCTACTCTGCATTTGTTTATGCTATATCCTCTGTTTCTCTTCCTAAGAACACCAATAAAGCTCTTTCCCATCCGGGTTAGCGACAGGCAATGGTAGATGAAATGGTTGCTTTGCACTCCACTGGCACTTGAGATCTTGTTGTTTTACCCTTTGGTAAGGTTCCAGTTAGTTGTCATTGGGTTTACACAGTTAAGGTTTGTCTTGATGGTCAGGTTGATCGCCTTAAGACCCACTTGGTTGCTAAAGGATATCTTCGGGTTATGGTTCGATTATGGTATTAGCGTTCTCCCACATTGAATTATACGTCAGTCTCCTTCTCATGCATTCTTATGTATTCTTGCTTTCTTTATCGGTTGGATATTACAAAATGCCTTCCTTATTGGTGATCTTTGTCGAGGAAGTTTATATGGGCAATGCTTTTGGTTTTGTTCTTTGAAGTCTAGTTTAGTGTACGGAGTTCTGCAGATTCTTTTTATATGAGCTTTAAACAATCTCGCCGGCGTGGTTTAGCGTTTTATTCAGTTTAAGAATTTGGCATGCTTCGCAGTACAACAGACCATTCAGTTTTTTATCATCATAACTCTTCGGGGCAGTGTATTTATTTGGTTGTTTATGGACGACATCGTGCATTCTGGGCGGTGATCGAGGATGGTATTCGACCTAAAGCAACCTTTTCACCCTTTGGTAGGGCTTGGGAAGCTGATCTTTTTGTAAGAATTGAGATAACTCGATCTGGTTGCGGTGTAGTCGCTCTACTTGAGTATGCTTTAGACATCTTGGAAGAAGCGGGTATATTGGAAACATCAAGCTAGTAGACGCTCCTATGGATCCTAAAGTTAAACTTGTACTAGGACAGGGGGAGTCTTTAGGACATCCTGGGAGATATCGACGACTCGTAGGTAAATTGAACTACCTCACCATTACTCGGCCAGACATTTCTTTTCTTGTGAGTGTTGTTAGTCGATTAGCATAGTCGCGTTTGATAGCCCGTTGTGATGTTGTAATCAGCGTTGATATATCAAAGTACTAGGCGAGGTGTGTTGTACGAGAATAGAGGTCATACCCAGGTTGTTGGTTACACAGATGTAGATTGGGTTGGCTCACCCACAGATAGACGTTTCACTTCAGGGTACTGTGTTTTCATTGGTGGTAACCTAATTTCCTGGAAGAGTAAGAAACAAAATATAATTGGATCTGGCCCGAGCCAGAGTGTGACTATGACTCTGGCAACATATGAGCTCATATGGCTGAGACACCTTCTCCAGGAGTTAAAATTTGGAAAGGATGAATGATGAAACCATCGTGATAAGCTAGGTTCTTCATGCATTGATGTCTTCCATGAAAGGACCAAACACGGTAGGATTTGACTTTCACTTCATTAGAGAAGATCGCATCGGGATGTGTGGCTCTTGGTTTGTCGATTCAAATGATGTGTGAACATCACTTACTAAATCTCTGAGAGTCTTAGAATTAATCACATTTGCCTTAACCAAGCTTGGTACGCATATGACGCATATATGCTCACAACTTGAAGTGTTAGATATTGTACAATTATTTTTCCTTTCCTTTTATTTTTCTTCTTGTGTGGGTCATTGAGCATGTATATTTATATAAGTCGATATGTAATCGCGAGTAGTTTAATGAACATAATAAAATTAGGATTCTCCTTTTCTCTCTTCTATTGTATGAGATAAATGATACAAGGGTACAGTAATAATATATCTTCAACTATTTTAAATATTTTTTATTATCTACATTAAATTGTTTATTTCCTAAGGAAGCTATGATGATGAATATTAAAAATTGGAACTTTGGAGATGAGATATATAGACATGTGTATCAACAATACTTTATAGTAGGTACATATATTATTTGGAACTAAAGATCGAAATATAAGATTTGAAAATTTTATTTACGCCAAATTTGTGGGGATATATATTTTTTTTTGATCGGTAAATCCAGAGTATTATAAAGGAATTCTAGGAGTACGAGGATGTGGACAACGAGAATAAGCAAAGCAAGACAAACAAAAACAAACCCAAAACCTACCTACACCCCAACCATGTGAGGAAATCTAAATAGAGTTTGTATTAGCATTGCTATACAGGTTAGCCCAATTCCACAAATTGGAGATAAAGTTAATTTTAATCCTGCGAAATTTGAGGTAACCTCGTTTTTCGAGCTAGCTGTTTCTAGCACTCAGGCAACGGTTACGAGGGCTGCTTTGTCCACATTTTTCCGGCTTCTTTCCCACAGCGACTCTTTGCCAAGCTAAAAGGGTATGAAGGACCGAATGTGGGAACGCGGTAATCCCCAACTTGATTGTGAAACAGTCACAACATTTTTGCGCTTTGCGATGGTTAGTAAAGTGAAGTACATGGTCTCGCCGTCGCCGCCAGCGCGAAAGCATCTGTTGGCGAAAGCCATTCCTCGGCGTTTGAGATTATCCAAAGTGAGTACTTTGCCTCGTAGCAACTTCCCGATTCCCATTTTGGAGCACGGTGAATTCGAGATCAAGCGATGGGGAAAATCGCGGCGGAGATATCGTAACCTTTATACGCGAGCCTTTGCAGAAACTTTTTACCTTAACTTCCCTTGATAAAGCATATCTTCACCGTTGGTCGAAAATTTGTCCTTGAAGGGTTTGTAGAATCTTGTCATCTCTTCAATCTCGATCGTTGAAGTCTTAGGAACATTGGGGACCCGACATCCGACCCTCCCCATCATGTCTGTGACCATGGCCTCCTTGGTATTTAAATTAAAAGGAGCGGGATACCTAACACACATTGCCTCCTCTCCACACAAACATCCTTAGGAAGTTGATCCTTCTTCCACTCCCCCGAGCAAAAGGCCAGAGTGCGGAAAAAAAGCCCCAGGCCCTCTTTCTGATATCCTTCCATAAACTAGTCCATAACCACCTGCGATATCAGCGGTATGCCAGCCACCGGAAGACTGCCAAATTCTTGCGATAACCTTCCTCAGAAGCGAGTTCCTTTTGTTGGCAAACTGCCAACTCCATTTGCTAAGCAGCGCCTTATTCATCTTAGAGAAGCTTTTAATCCCGATGCCACCTTTGCTTTTATCAGTGCACACAGTGGCCCATCTCACTAAAAAAAACTTCCTATCGTAATTCGTTCCCTCCCAGGCCTTTGGATCTTTTACGTCCAGCACACACCTTTTGTGGCATTCGAAGAAGTAATCGAGATTGGAAGGCTGGACAAGGTCTTTGCGAATGGCGTAAGCACCGCCCTCCCTTAGATATATATTGTATCTTCCAAGAAGCTAGCCTCTTTCGAAATCTCTCTTCGATCGAGTCCCACACTCCTAAAGCCTTATGCTTGGCACCTAGGGGAAGGCCCAAGTAGGATGTAGGGAAGGATCCAGTTTTGCACCCCAACTCAGTAGCTAACTCCTCCACGTTATCCATTGGACCAATTGGAATGATTTCGCTTTTGTTTAAGTTAATTTTCAAGCCTGATAACGCTTCGAACCACATCAAAATCCAGCTTAGATACTTTAACTAATCTTTGTTAGCCTCGCAAAAAATAAGCTTGTCATCAGCATAGAGGAGGTGGGAAATAACCAGATCCCCCCCTCTCCCATCTTCCATCCTGCTACCAGAAAGATAATTTCCTTCAACCGCACGGTTTATCAAGCAACTAAGCTCTTCCATTCCAATTACAAAGAGATAGGGGGAGAGGGAAATTGAACTTATCAAAACTCTAGTATTCAATGCTGTAAATGCTATGACAGAATTTTAACTTTTTAAATCCTACAATTTTGCACGAAATCAGTTACCCTAGATTCTGTGCTTTTAATATATATGCACATTTGTATTCATATTTTTACTATTTAAAAAAAAACTAACCATACACATTATGTTTTATAAGTTAATAACTTTGATATCTTAGACACGAGAAATTATCCAAAAAAGAACCAGTGATGAGCATAAAGTCCTATGAGGTTAATAGTGAGCAAATACAAGACAACCAAGCTCAAGAACGTATCCCACCTAGGAGGGGCAAAACCTGATGTGCATTTTCTAAAAGAAATTTTTCATGGTTTGCTTTGTTGGTTAACAAAATACAATACATGAAATGAGTTTTGATAGACTATTAAAAGGGAATGCATTAAAAAAACATTAGAAAGGGCACATTAATATACATAATAAGTGCTAAAGGCAACTATGGAAAGAGAGAAAAAAAATCTCCTTTAAATCCAACACAAACAATTAACAAGACCTCTCATGTTCCAAGATCGATTCTTTATACAAATTAATCCATTCCAAAGATCTAGCTATAAAACAAGATTTATTTGCTTGACTTAAAAGTTCAACATTCTCAATCGACCTTCACTTCTTTTTATCAAAAAATTATACTAGCTGAGAAGCTTCTCTCTAATTGTGGAAGCATCACCCATGGTTAATACAATGATACATGATATAATACAAAGATATATACATTTGTTTGACATACCATGCATCTTATATTGAATGTATGAATAACAAATATATGATACAAGTTACAATATGTGATACAACAATAAAACAATACATATTTATATTCAACTATTTTTCACAAATTTTAACAAAAATCAAATCGTTATTTTAATTTTTGTTAAAAGAATCATGATGTTATTTGTAAGAAATATACAGAAAAGTTTGCCAATGAAGCCTAGCTCAGTGGTTAAGAGCTAGCCGTGGGCATAGGGAGGGGAGGGACCAAGTTTAGGTCCTAGTGGGGACAAAATTATGTACTTATCAAAAAAAGAAATATACAGAAAAGTTAGTAATTGATCACTAAGAGGAGACAAAAGTAAAATAATCCTATATGAAAAGCCATATTCTTGTTGTAAATAGCCATGCTATTTATTTTTACAATGAATATTGAAAAATTTATTTGAATGATTTGCATGTAGGCGATGAACATAATTGTGATTGGTGAATGGAAACCTTTTTTTTAATCTTCTATTTGGGATTTCTTTTCATGGTAATTTTCTTGTTTTAAAACTCATTTTGTAAAGAAATGATGAATGCTTAAACTACCTATAGGAGGGTGTTTACACCATGGTAAGACCCTTGAACTTTCCCTCCAATTTCCTGTTTTCATGTTTACCTCATTCTAAATCGAGATTTGGATTCTTGAACTTGATTAAGACCATTAAGACTCAAAGAAAGAAGTTACAATAAAACAGTGCATTAATAAAATTTCCTACTTAATCTAAAACCTCTATCAATAAAATGAAGCTAAGAGAGAAAAAGGTGCCTATATGTAGGGGGAGATAACCTATTAAAAATGGGCAGGGGGAAGGGAACAGTTAGGCTTCATTAACATAGTTTGTTAGATTCTGTTTTTTTGCCTAGCAAAAATATATTTCAGAACTTAAAAGGGACAAATCTTAACCCTGTAGAAGTTTCATTCAGCATAAATGACTTCTTGTGTGCTTAAAGTTAAAAGTAGTTATGTTAAAACCATCTAAATGCAAATAGAAGCTCTTTTGGGATTGTAACAAAGAATATATGTAAAAAAACATGGTTTCTGCAGTTACTGGATGTTTTTTGTGTAGCCCACAGTTAGTAATGTCTATTAAATTTTTTAACTAAAGTTGAAGAAGGAATAGAAGAAAAAGAAGATGGTTCCTGTGGTTATTGGAGATTATTTATATGGTCCACAGTTCATGATCACTATTAATTATTTAATTTTTTTTTTAAGATAGGTTGGAGAAATCATTAAAAGGATAACCTTCTTTGTTTCCTAATCGTTATTTTTTGGGGTCTGAAGTTGGATGATGGCATGTGAAGACTATTGAACATTAGTTAGGTCTAATAGGCCCTCTCTATGCTTGGAAGAATAAAATTTTATTGATTGCTAGCTTGATTATTACAATTGTCCCTAATAATGCTAGCTTGATCACTATTAATTTTTTTTTTTTTTTAAGATAAGTTGGAGAAATCATTAAAAGGATAACCTTCTTTGTTTCCTAATGGTTATTTTTTGGGGTCTGATGTTGGATGATGGCATGTGAAGACTATTGAACATTAGTTAGGTCTAATATGCCCTCTCTATACCTGGAAGAATAAAATTTTATTGAATGCTTAATTATTACAGTTGTCCCTAATAATGAGATTTGTTACAAAACTTAAAGGCGTGAACATATAAATGAGTTATCCTCTATTAAAAAAAAATCATGCATATATCAAAATGAAGAGATATCTTTCTGGGATACTGGTTTTGTATGTTTCACACTTTTGTAATGTGCATCATAATCCTTGAGAGATTTTTGTCGGAACATATGTACATAAAATGTCAAATGAACATAGATCGTTCTTTTGCTTATCAAATAGAAAGGGCCTGTTTGGAAACATTTTCTAGAATAATTCTCTAAAAGCCATATTTGAGAGCAATTTCAATTCTCAAATTGGGAGCAATTTCAAATCTCAAAAAGCCATATTGAAAACAATTTAAAAAAATGCAAAATTTTTCAAGATCAAAATTTTATTTGAGAACCGTAACATGAAAAATAGTCTTTTTGGCTTATTCTCCATGAAGGTACCATGCATTTATATAAAGCTGCAAAAGCTCTAAAAAGTATTTTGCACATTTTTAACGGTTACTTGTAATAATTTAAAAAACCATTTGAAAACACTCAAATTTGTTTTACAAGACAAACCATCTTTGGTTAACGATATGTTCTTGGGGTGGTTGAGTCCAAGCTGTGGAGGGCGGTGCCTCGTTGCCTGATTTGGGCCATCTGGAAGGAGAGGAACATAGTAGTGTTTGAAGATGATTGCTTCTCTTACACCATACTAAAGTTCCATTTTGTTAGGTCCCTTTGTTCTTGGGCTAGTCTGACCCATGAAGTAGATTATTCTTTTGTAAGATGCATTATGTGTATTCTTCGATGAACTTCGAGACATTTGCTCCATTCCGGTAAGCTGACCACATTGGGTTCGTCGTCTGGCACGATCTACATCTGGCGGTAGGGTGACAACTAGTGTGTCACGCGCCTCCACGCACCTCTCCTCTACGGTAGCCACCACGTGCCGACATGTGGGTGGCGCAACCTGACCGCCGCGCTTCTCCCAACAGTTTGTCCCTCATTAGTCCCTCGGCCCATAGTTCTATCATTTGAGACCTACATCTAGGATTTTCCTCTTTTCTTTCGGAGCATTCTATGAAACCTAGATTTCTCTGATTTTGTGACTCACCCTGCTGTATAGTGTAAGTTCTCTGTTTCAGAATTCGGCATCATCCCTGGCTTTTCTCACCTTTGTAGGCTGCGTTTTTGTACAGTGCTTTGGGTCTTCACTTCTTGATTTGTCGATTTTCTCACTATGGCTGGCAGGCACTGTACGTCTCTATCACGGAACTCCCATGATAGCTGTCAATGCATTTCGAAGTGAAGTGATAACTATCGGTGCAGGCGATTATTACATTATGGTTTCTTTGGAAATGGTGTTGAGCCGTCGACTACATGGAGTTTAGTGTTGAAGAAGATAAACGTCCTCAGTGGTGGAAACATGATGCTTTACTATGTAACATTCTTCAATAGTCCTTAGAGCCTAAAACACTCGACAATCTTGTGGATTATCAGACATGTCAGCCCCTTTGGACCTAAGCAAAGAATTTATATACCAATGATGTTCAACACCTCTACCGTGTCATCTCCTCCGTTGATAGTGCGGGTAGCACAGTATGGAATTATCTTCCTTTGTTGAGCGAATATGCACGTGAAAAATGAGCTCTTATTTGTCACCCAAGGTCCTTTGATGCAGAGACTACTTGTCGACATGGATCAAATCTTTATTATCCTTACTCTTATAAAACTTGGCACAGAGTTTGACAACATCCGGGAATAGATCCTCACTGGCTCTATTATCACGACCTTTGATGACATTTTTGCTATGTTACTGCGTCATTCATCCACTGCGACTTAGTCTTGGCCCTTTGAGGTTTCCAATGAAACTTTGGTAATGCTTGCTCCAACTCACTCATTCAATAAAGAAAAACATTATTTTCTTCTCTCATTTCATAGTTTGTCTTTTGTTTTCCTTTGCCAACGTTGTTGTTTTGCATTGAGAATTTTGTAAACAAGAGGATGTCCTTCCAATTTGGCATTTAGACCCAGTCTAGTGTTTTTGTTTTTTTGATAACCATGAGTGTTTGGACCAGTTTGCGTGCACTTCGACTAATCCGGGTAAAGTATTTGGACTCAGTCTAGTGTGTTTTTTTTTTTTTTGATAACCACGGGTGTCTGGACTAGCTTGTATGCACCTCAACTAATCCCATGGGGCCCTAAATTTAACAACTGGGTAAATCATTTAGTGGCCCTAAGGACTCAAACTCATGTGGTGAGCAAACCCAAGGACGGACTATACAATAATAATTATTCTTGTATGATAGAGATTTCAATGCTGATGGATTGAACAGTAATATTTGTATTCTCTCTCATTGTTTAGTATTCTTGATCCCAGGTGCAGGGAAAGGGGACATGTTGAAAACAAATATGGAAGAGGAAACCTGCTCACATGGTCAAGTGCCTCCGCGGAAGAACAAATATCTTATGAGAACTGTCAAGTGCTTTGGGGTGGACCTGACCCCTGATAATGTTGCAGTTGCCATGGTATATTTTGTCCAAGGTGTTTTAGGCCTTTCTAGGCTTGCTGTCAGTTTTTACTTAAAAGATGATCTGCATCTAGATCCTGCAGAGGTATGTCATCTTAATTTTCATAAATTTTTTAGGTTATGGTAAAACTTGTTCTGTCTCATATAATCATATCATTTTCTTTCTTTGCTTTAATTTTTTTTTTTTAGGTTATGGTGGAACACATTTAATCACATGTAATCCATACCATTTCTTTCTTTGTTTTAATATTTTAAAGAGTGAATATTCCAGCCATTTTCAAGGTCATGATTCACACCAACTGTTGTTCTTATTGGTTAATCTGTTGCTGGCAGTCTATTTACCCTTTTTTTCTATAGGTTACAATTTCAATATAAAAGATACAAAGGAGTTTATTTGAACTGTGGGAATTATTGGACATTTCATGTTTTCCTAATAATTAACCTGATTATCTTATCAAAAGATTATTCAGACTGACAAATTATAAATGGTTGACTAGACTGCTGTGATATCGGGTTTCTCTGCACTACCATGGCTTGTCAAACCTCTTTATGGGTTTATTAGGTGCCAGCCTACTCCTTTATCCCCATTGTTTTCCATTAATTCAAAATACATTTTTTCTATTTATTTATTTATTTAATAAATTTTCATTTATTTCAGTGATTCTTTACCTCTTTTTGGTTATCGAAGAAGGTCATACCTAGTTCTATCAGGGTTACTTGGAGCACTGTCATGGAGTTTGATGGCCACTTTTGTGGACAGCAAGTATGGTGCCGCTTTTTGTATACTTCTTGGTTCTCTCTCTGTTGCCTTCTCTGATGTTGTAAGTATCTGATTTGTGTTTAGACTTAGAATTATTTTGTTGGAGATGTCAACTGTTTCGAATCAGTATGCAGTTACATTACACTCAGGATTTTACTATTTTACATTTTAATCTGAAGCGTGATATAGGTTGTAGATTCCATGGTTGTAGAGAGGGCTCGGGGTGAGTCACAAAGCATGTCAGGATCGCTTCAGTCTTTATGCTGGGGATCCTCTGCTTTCGGTGGAATAGTAAGCTCCTACTTTAGTGGCTCCCTGGTGGGGTCTTATGGCGTAAGGTATGTTGGTTTTTTTAATACAGTTTTCTTGGACTCTTGATCATCCTAGCCATTCATTTTGGTGTCAAGTTTATTGTATCAGGTTTGTTTTTGGTGTCACGGCATTGCTACCTCTGCTAACATCTGCTGTCGCTATTCTTGTTAAAGAACAGCCTGTGGTTGGTCCAGTAAGGGGACAGGCTTTTACTTTGATCAGTCCTAGCTTTTATGAGAGCTCAAAACAGAACATTATACAGTTGTGGGCGGCTGTCAGGCAGCGTAATATATTTCTTCCCACCTTATTCATTTTCCTCTGGCAGGCAACGCCACAGTCGGACTCTGCCATGTTTTACTTTACGTATGTTGTACCCTTGATTGTGAATATTTTGCCTTTCACTTTCAGTAATTCAACCCTAATGCCACAGGGAAATTTTTCATTGTTTCTTAGCATCTTCTGTCAATCTTACCAATTGATCTTATTTCAGCACAAATAGCCTTGGTTTCACCCCAGAATTCTTAGGACGTGTCAAGCTTGTTACTTCAGTGGCATCACTGATTGGTGTTGGACTGTATAATGGGTTTTTGAAAGATGTTCCATTGCGGAAGATTTTTTTTGTGACTACAATTATTGGCTCGGCCCTTGGGATGACCCAGGTTTGTGGTACGATTTACAAAAATTTATTCAAGATTTGCTTTCAACTTAACTGTTGTCAATAATATTTATATTTTGGTATTGCTTAGGTTTTTCTAGTCACTGGGTTAAACAGGAAGTTTGGCATAAGTGATGAATGGTTCTCCATTGGGGATTCTTTGATTCTAACTGTTCTTGGTCAGGTAATTTATTTTCATTTTTAAAATTTCATTTACACGGAATTGGCTGAAAACATAGACATTGTTGACTTCACTGTATCTCACTCACATCTTATGTTTTTTACATTACATTGAGACCACTGTAATGGATGGGTGATTTGCTAGTTTAATTATTAAAAAGCTTTTATTGGGATATTTCTGTAAGGAGGTGCTGGAAATAGAGTTGAATCTTTGGGGAAAAAAATGTTATCCAAACCTGCTTTGAGATGTTTTTCAATTCATGGGGTTTCACTCTCTTTTCTTGCTAACCATGTAGCTGATTTGGATAAATTTTTTGTTCCCGAGGAATCATTGTGAAACATCATTGGAATCACATTTCTTTTTCTGATTAGCTGTTCCGATTGATATGCATGTTCTTTTACATGTTTTATTTATCCATATGCTAGTCTGTCTTGGTTTGTCTTCTACTAATTGAGCAAGTAGTTTGTGGTACATCATCTTGCAAAAACATCCACCACATATATATATATATATATATATATATATATATAAGTAATTTTTTTACAAGCCTTGTATGAGATTCTTATGGATTTAGAATTGTAGAAAGAAAGACAAAAGAATTGGAGGAATGAATTCCCTTGTGTTTTTCATTGATCCATTGTAAATATATATATACAAAAGTAAATCTGACCTTCCTAATATATTACAACTCTTATAAGACAAGTTTCTTAATGGATTACAACTCTATATGTAAAGTAGATATATGCTATAATACTTCCCCTCAAGTTGGAGCATAGATATTAATTATGCCCAACTTGTTATATAGATAATTAACCTGGTCCCAACTTAGGGCTTTGTGAAGATATCACCCAATTATTCTCCAGTATTCACATATCCTGTAGAAATCAAGCCGAGTTGAATTTTTTTAAATGAGCAAATGATCTATCTCCAATATCTTAGTTCATTCATAGAACCACGAGTTAGAAGCAATATGAAGGGGCGGCTGGTTTGTCACACGGAGTTTCTTTGGGGCCCGGTGTCTCAATGTTGACTTCCATCGAGTTGATGAAGCGCATGATCTACACACGGTTTGTGTCATCGCGCTCATGTCGGACTCTGCTGGCTAGATCCCGAAGCAATGGCTTTGTTCTTGTCTTCCATGAGATTAGATTTCTTCTAACAAATACAGTACCTTGAAGTGGACCTCTTGTCTTCCTTATATCGTGCGATCAGTTTCGAGGAAAAGCCTTTCGATTTTTGTTCTGTGTGATTCTTGTATAAAATCTGTGTCTCGGAGACCTTTGCTTTCCAGAAGTAACATAGAATGCATTCAGCGATTTGCCCACGATGGTCGATTGTTGGAGCGGACATGTATTGACTTACAACATTGATCGAGTGGGCAATATCAGGATGAGTTACTATAAGGTAATTCAACTTCCCAACTAGTCTTCTACATCTCTTAGGATCTTCAAATGTTTTGCCTTCTTTAGTAAGGTGTACGCTTGGAACCATAGGGGAACTGCATGGCTTTACCGCCAACTTTCCAGTCTTAGACAATAGATCGAACATATATTTCCTTTGAGATAAGAAGATTCGAGTGTTTCTTCGCGCCTTTGTGCCGCAAAAGTATCTTAGCATTCCTAAATCCTTTGTATGGAATTGGCTCTAAGAAAGAACTTAGAGATGAGATGCCTTTAGAGTCGACTCTGTGATAACAATCTCGTCCCAGCATTACACTACCCGATAGAATGATGCACAGGCTGGGTTTTACATAGAAGGCCAATTGGTGATTTACTCTTTTGCATGCCAAATTCCTCAATTGCTTGGCTGAATTTACCAAACTATGCACGGGAACTCTATTTCAAACCATACAAAGACTTTCGAAGACGACAAACCTTTCCTATCTCCACCTGAGCAACAAACCCTAGAGGTTGCTCCATCTACACCTCCTCCAGAAGGTCGCCATGAAAAAAAACATTCTTATTATCAAGCTGGTGGAGATCCTAATTATAAGTGGCAGTCAGGGGAATAAAAAGCTGATTAGATGTTATCTTAGCAACAGGGAAAAAGGTGTCAGAAAAGTCCACGCCGTAGCACATCCCTTAGCCACAAGTCGTGCTTTCATCGAGCAACTGAATCATCAGGATTAACTTTAACTGCAAAAACTTAACGACATCCAATGGCTTTCTTCGTAGTAAGTAACTGTACAAAGTTCCAAGTACCATTGTCATCTAAAGCTTGCATTTCGTCCACCATAGCACTACTCTAACCAAGGTGAGATAAAGCTTCACGGACAGTGTTAGGAAGAGAGGTAGAATCCAGGGATGCAATAAAAGAACAGGAATGTGATGACAAATGGTTATAAGAACAAAATGAGGAAATTAGGTGAACACATTCGCGTTTACCTTTACGAAGAGCAATAGGAAGATCATCACTAGAGACTAGATCTAATGTCGAAGCAGCTAGTGTTGGACTCGAGACTGGGGGGTTTTGGTGTTGAGAGTATGCCTGAGTAATGGGAGTCTTTGTCGCGGAGGCAGTAGGAGGTGCTGGTAGTATAAACGAAGCGAATCATCGTCACTCCCTAACTGGTGTGCATCGGGTCTTGAGAAAAGAAGTATTCTCAAGAAGGTGACATCGCCAAACCAAGTACTTGCGGGCTAGGACAATAATGTATACATACGGCTTGAAGTACTTAGGAAGATATCTTGGCAGCAGGATCGAGTTTAGACACAAGCGGACGAACATCCTAAACAAAACAAGTACACTCAAATACCAGAGGCTCAATGGGAAACAAAGATTTATGGGGAAAGAGGGTTTTGAATGGAGTGACCCAATTCAAGACAGAGGAAGACATTGGATTAATCAAAAAACAAGTTGTGGAAACAACATCGGCCCAAAAATGCTTAGCCACGTGCATTTGAAACAATAGAGCCCGAGCGGTTTCAAGAAGGTTTCTATTTTTTTTCAGCAACTCCATTTTGAGAAGGAGTATCAATACAAGATATTAGATGAAGGATGCCATTCTGAAGCATGAATGATTGAAATTGTTTAGATGAAAATTCTTTGGCATTATCACTTCTCAGATTTTGAACATAAACATGAGCGGCGTGAATTTGACGCCAGAAGGCCTGCAGCGAAAATAACTACGAGCGATTTTTCATTAAATATAACGAAGTTGTTTTGCGAATAATCATCGACAAACATAACAAAATCTTTGAACCCGAGTTGGGGACCACCTGGCGGACATGGTTACTTTGTCCGAATGGACGACTTCAAAGGAGCGGGCTCGTTGGTGACTCTAGGATTCAAATGCAAGCGATGAAGCTTAGCATATTGACGCGACTCACGAGTTCAATGAGGATAGGCTAAGAAAGCGAGGATATAGAGCTTCTTTAGCGAGAGAAGAAGGATGACCCAGCAATGATGTAATTTGAATGGGAGTACTGACTCGGAACAAACAACGAGTTTGGCACCTGCATTTCCAGGATGCAAGAGACCTCCATACTTGCGTCCTCTACCCGATAACAACCCGTTAAAAGATCTGAATCGAACTGATAATTAGGAAAAAATGAATGCGCAATTAAGTGTACGAGTGAGTGTACTCACATAAATTAAATTGAAAGAGAATTGTGGTAAACTCAAAATAGAGGTTAAACTGATTAAAGGAGTAGGATGAATTGTCCTTAACCCAAGGACACAAGATGTAGACCCATCTGCAAGGGTGACAGTAGAGGTAGAAGGGTGTGGCTGAAACGTAATAAATAAACTGGAATTGCTTGTTATGTGGTCGGTGGCTTCAGAGTCAATGACCCAAGTGGAGGAAGAGGAAAGAAAACATGTTTTGGTTTTACCTGACTCGACGAGTGTAGTGATAGAAGTAGATGTAGACTTAAGTGATTTCGGATAATGAACAGATTGAAATCTTCGATTTTTATTCTGCAGCTTCCTACAATTCCGGCTTATATGTCCTGGATTCTTGCAATAATGACACACAACCCTTCTTGAGGGTGTCTTGTTAGTTATAGAAGTAGATCTAGCTCGAATAAGCCTCTAAAAATTCGAAAAATACCAAAAAATAGGATCTTGCAAGGAAGACAACAACTTTTCCACAAAAAAAAACACCACCCCTGAATGGGATATTTGAAATAAATAACCTCTTCATGCCCACAGATAAAGAAGAAATCAAAAGGGAAAAAGAAGAAACCCTAGAAAACTAGGGCCCATAGGAGAGAAAAGAATGAAAACGCTTTTGGCAAGGATGGGGAGTAGTTAAGAGATACTCGTCGACGTGTAGCGAACCTGGGGTAGGTGGTGCGTGTCGAAATAGTTATCCACGTGCCCCCATGCGGCGACGTGCCGAGAGGAAAGACGGCATGTGGCTTGCTGGAATGGAGCACGGTTGGCCTTGACGGAAAGAGGGACCTTCGATGCACCAGTTGGAGTTGTTGTCGGCCGAAATGGATGGTTGTAGGAAAGTTCACCGGAAAAAGCGACGACGATGAGAGAATCTGACGGATCTGATGTCGACAGTTGCTGCTAGTGAACTCCTTGGTAAGATTGACGTGATCGGAATAGACCTCGACCACCTAATGGGTTGCCAAAATTGATTAGGCGGCTAAACCCTAATCGTAATCTTTCTATGGCTCTAATACCATGTAGAAAGAAAGACGAAAGAATTGGAGGAATGAATTCCCTTGTGTTTTTCATTGATCCATTGTGAATATATATATACAAAAGCCAATCTAACATTCCTAATAGATTACAACTCTTATAAGACAAGTTTTCTAATAGGTTACAACTTTATATGTAAAGTAGATATATGTTATATGAGATAGGGATCACCACCAAGGTCAGCTCATAGAGAATATTTCAATTCCTCTTGTAAGAATATTATGGACGTGTATTAATGAATGATATAAGAGTATTTAAAGTAGTTTACATTTATTTCCCTTTTTGTAATAAAATTAGGAAAGATTGTGTTGGGTCTTAGGCCTCTTGGCACCAATAGATTGCTGGAGGATATTACATAGTAAAGTGACCATTTTTTGCCACTAAGGACATTTTCCTACCGCAATGCTTGTTTCTGGGGTAGTAAGGTGGTCCTCACAGCCATTACCAATAAACCATGGCTTAACAAAATCCGCCTATGATTGATAATTCACTCCTCGTGAGTTTATCTAAGGTGATCTTAGGAGTTCCAAATAAAAATTGAAAAAAAAGTCTGTCCTTTGTCAACCATAGAGACGAAATTTCAACAAAATCAACAAAATACGGTTCCAGTTGAGACAACAGGGTCTCAGTAGGTGAGAAGAGGCTGTGGCAATGGTTGGAGCTTGGGAAAATGAGAGAAAAAGCCGAGAATAGTGGTAGTCGGACACAAAATCACGAAAAAGGAGTAGATCAAGAGGTCGAATAGAACGAGTATGCAAGGGAGGCTGTCGGGAGGCGACTCCCGTGGAAGACGGGCGCTAGGGGGGTGCCCTCACGCCGATGCGGAACAACGGCTGCGAGAGAGGCGCCGTGCGTGTTGTTGGGGGGTGTTATTTGCTAGAGATTCTTCCTCCGGTGGGTAGATCTGGCGACAGAGGCTTCTAGAATGTTATGCTATGAAAGTGGAGTGACCAAAGTGAGGCACGGCGGCCACTAGATGGGTTGCTGGAGTTGAAGACACGACAAAACCCTAACCAGAGTTTTCCATGACTTTGATACCATGTGAAGAGATGGAAAGAAAATGTTCTATTTTTCTTATTGCATGAATAAAATATGATACATGCCCAATGTATTTATGCATGAATGAAGACAATCAAAAGGAAACAACGTAAAACACAAAAGGAAAGAGAATGAGATACAAGAAGGGAAAGGTCTAGAGAAGGAATAATCCACAGGATATTCTATGGAATATTCACAAAATATGCTATAATACTCAACAAGATGTATGATGTATCTTGGTAATAATTTAATATTATCCTGTTACTTTTTAATATAACTAGAAATATTAATAGAGTTATATTTTATTGTTATCATGATTTAATCAACTACTTTTAGTTGCAAGGAAAGTCTAGTGCTTTTGCAAAAGAAAACGGTAGGTATTCCATTTATTATATCCTGATAAGAAGTTTTATTAACTGTGCGATTTTATATCTTGTGTCTTTAGAATGGACTCTGGTTTTGTTATATTCTTTCCTGCTCTGGTTCTAGATAACTTAAAACATTAATCACTCAGATCTCTGGAACATTCCATGTAGTATAACAGAGTTAACTCTGATAAATGCTTTGCCCCGGTTACTTTAAGAATGGCTTTATATACGTAGGGTGGCACAGGAGCTTAGCTGACGTTTGAATGCTTCTTCCTTTTGTTGCCTATCCAGGAAAATGTTTGCATTGTTTAGATATATGCCAGTGAGGCTTGCAAAAAGAGAACAAAGAAGCATTCTGTCACATCCAGGGAAAGAAGAAAAAATGTGGATTCAGTGAAAAATAGAATTGTGTATACTTGCAGCATTTATTTGCTGCTTCATAGCAGAGAACAAAATTTTAAAATAGTAATAGACTAAAAAAAACTAATAATTTAGCTGCAGGGAACAACATTTAGGAACAATAAGAATAAAATAAAGAATAAAGAACTTACAACCAAGACCATAGTATCAGGCTCAAAATTTTTTGCCATTGCATCCATGGGCAGCAACTTTAGGATGTGATCTTGACATGAACTAGATGGTAAAATATACATGAATGAGAAAGCCATATCCTTTGACATTCTGTGTGGTATAATTTTTATCTCATTTTATACAGACTAGGTTCTGTTGGAAATTATACTGTGAAGTTAATACCAGACTTCGTTGCAGGCTTCTTTCATGCCTGTTCTTGTTTTAGCAGCAAGATTATGTCCACAGGGGATGGAAGCAACCCTTTTTGCGACCCTTATGTCCATATCAAATGGAGGAAGTGTCGTGGGGGGGCTGGTGGGTGCTGGTCTGACCCAACTGTTTGGTGTCACCAAAAATAGCTTTGATAATTTAGCGTTTTTGATAATCCTCTGCAATCTCAGCTCTCTATTACCATTGCCACTCCTTGGCCTCCTTCCTGAAGACAACCCTGATGCTTCTACACAGGAGACCGAAGATATTGAGATGAAGTCTAACTGAATTTGAACTTTGTTGCCATCCGTGCCATTACTTGTTTCACTCTTCAAGGGATCTTTTTGGGCCTTTTTATGCCAAAATTTTGAGCTTGCTTAACTGGAGGTTGCAAAAGTATCACAGAATTTTACTTGTAAATAAACAGTCTACTCTATCAGGCAAATATGAATCAACATATGACCTGTTGATCCATTTGGCAGTAGTCACAAAACTGCTTCTTGGAATGTGGGAAACATAGCCACCTGCACATCAGAGGGATTGAATTTGACAAGTTATGCAATTTATCCAAAAAGTACTTTGGATCAATGAGGATCTGAATTAGAGTGAACAAAGCTGAACCCACCACCACGAGGAACACTTATCTGATGGTCCTCTCTTGAGGCGTAGTCCACATGGTAGGGCCCTGTAAGTGTTCCAATATCTAGTCATATCTTCTGTTCTTACATCATCTTCTTCATGAATTAATTGCGGGTCCACCAGAACTTTACAACACTTAAGGGCATGCCACACAATTTTGATCATTGAAGGTTTCGCCTCTTTGGTTCTCCTACAATTTTTTTTTGTTTTTGTTTGTGGAAGTTTTATAAAGTCTTAATGAAATTGAGAAGAATGGATGATTTTATGAAGGATCTCCTTCTTTGTGTCTTCTTATTATTGTTATTATTACTGAAAATTTGAGAACTGAATTCAGGAATTCATTTATAAGGTTCAACAGTGCCCTAAAGTCTATCAGCATTTTTCATATTATAAAGAATTATTGTGGTTATGTTTCCAATTCCATATTATAGTAGGGAAATTCTCATTAGGAAGCATGTATTATGATTTTGGCTTTTGTGTAATCAGCATCGTCGTGCAGCTGGAAAGAGAACAGAGGATAAGGTAAATGTTTTCATCTTATATCAATACTTATTCTTCTTGTTTAGGTCAAAGGACGATATTGAATTGAAATATCTCGCCCCTGCTTTAAACCAATCCATCACGCCTTTCATGTATTCTCATCATCCCTTTTTCTATTCATACATGCATGACGTGTTTTTAGGTCAGATTCCTTCTCATTGTTCAGTGTCCAACATACAAAAGCTTTCATATGAGAGGAGTTGGGAGTTGAAATGGTTGTTGAATCCCAAATGATTGAGCCTGATTTTAAACACAAAGTGCCCAGGATACCATGATTAAAAATTAGACAAAATGCCCCACCTAAAATGCCAAAAGTTCCTTAATCAATTATTTCAAGCCTAGACCTACCCTGGTCCTCCAAAAGTTATTGCTTAATTTTATGCTTATTTATTGTAAAAGGGGGATATTTTATGTAATGCTGTTAGGGTTTCTGCAGTCTAATTTCAGTGCTCCATGTTCTTGAGGTCATTTTTTGTTTATTTTTTATTTTTATTATTGAAGTCTAGAATGACCAGAATTGTTGTGATGATAAAAAAAATCAGGAAACAGTTCTTTGTTTTTGGAGGGTGAGCAAATTTTAAGGCCTGTTTGGTTCTTGTTTATGAAAACTATTTTTATTGTTCTCTGAAAACTATTTTTGTTTTCTAAATTTAGTATTTTTTGGGTTCTTCATAATTTTTAGAAAAGAAAAAAAGGAATCAAATATGTTCTCGGTGTTCTCCTTGTTCTCCTTACAGAACAAAAAACAACTTTCAAAACCTAACAATGGAGACTTATAAACAATAACCATGAATGATTAGAAAATTAGGAAGTAGGTCTGGATTATGGGGGTTGAATTGGAAATAGCCAGATAGTGAGTTGAGGTAAGAGACGAGGGATTGGTTTGGGGTAATCATAGTTGGATGCATGTGGGATGCCATGTGAAGGGCATTAAATACAAAACTGCATCTTCCCCCATTAAAATTTTAACATACTTGCATTTGATAATGGAGGAACAAAACAAAGACCCCATGTGAGAAATCATTGAAACTCTGAACATTGGATATAAAGCTAAAACCCTTGCAGGCCAGTGATTATGATTATGCACAAAAAGCTTATAGACAACCACTAGAAAAATGTGGGATTGGGTAGCTTAAGTTAAAACTCTTTTACAGAAAAAGACATAAGATGGTCCCCAAGATGGTTACTAGATAACCAACGAAGTCGAGCCCCTAGATTTGGTAAATTATTTCCTTTTTGTTTGTTTTTTTTTTTCAATTTTTCTGTCTACACTCTCAAAGAAAACAATAGCTAAACCATGGAAAAAACTACTTGGCTTGGAGAGCTGAGAAGTCGAATTTTGAGCCAAACTGACCTTAAGCCCCTTTGAATCAATATCAGTCAGAGATTTTTTTAAAAAAAAAAAAAAAAAAAATTGGTTATTGTTTTTGAAAATTATTTTAGGTTATCAAAAACAAGAAGAAGACGTTGGTTCTCAGTTATTTTGTGTACTACAAAACATAAAAAACACAAAAAATACTAAATTTAGAAAAAAAAAACAGTTTTCAAAGAATATTAAAACAAAAACAGTTATAGTCAGAGAATCAAAACATTAAATTATTGGTTGAAAAATTGTTACCAGCAGTTTTAATAGAGCCAGCAATGTCATGAAACACTGGGTTTAAATATACCGATTGCTAAATAAAGCTTTATTTTTTATTGAAGCTGCCATGACAATTAAGGCTTCAATTAAAAAACAAACCTTCAATTACCAACTGCGGTTTTGATTCAAAAATGATATCTAGGGTTTGTTTGGTTACGATTTTTGGGGAGTATTTTGTATTACAAGAAGAATAGAAAAAAACTACTTAGCAGCGTTTGATTTTATTTTTGTTTTAAATACAAAGAACATAAAAAGCAACTTTAATTTTATAGAAAAGAAACATTTGAAAAGAATAAAGTGATATTCTTTTATATTTTCCCGGCAACAAGAATCAAATAGCCGCTCCGTTTGCAATTATAATGTGATGTTAATTTTCAATTGAGACTTGTCCCACAGGGAAAAACTTTTACCAGTTTTTTTTTAAAGGAAAAGATATCTTTTAATAACATGACTCTACGTTTGGTGAAGTGGTTAAGCTGATTTTTTTTCCTAAGAAAGGGCTATTTAGCCCCAAAAAAAACTCTATAAAGTCAAACTTTATACACGGATAGATTAATAAATAATGAAGTCTACAGATGGCTAAAGATTGAAGTCTACAGATGGCTAAAGATTAGAGCCATATATGAGAGGATCAAGTCACTAATCGTGCCCTCTACCTTCTTGATACTGTAGTATGTGACCAATGAGGCCAACCTATATATATATATATATATATATATATCCTATACGCTATGAACCCATCTCAGTTCTGTAATGACTAAACAGTGAGAAGAACCACTTTCCTTCAAATCCTATAGAAGACAAATGGATCAACATTCCCACTTTCTACAAACCTCCAAATTAATGCTTCCATGTGCTGACTGTCTAAGCTTGTCAAGAAAAAAAAGGTGGGGGTGGCGTGGGATTAATCTGAGTTGTTTGTGTGTAAATTGATCCGAACATCCAATGTTATCCTAAAAAAAAGGGGGAAAAGTTTTCCACTTCTTCTCAATACTGCAAACCATGATACGAGCTCTCGGGGACATGCCTTTGCCACTCGGAAATGCCAGAGATCGACGGGACAAGAATTCCCATGTTCCCATGCATTGAAATAGAGTAGACGTTAGTAGGGCCAAAAAATTTAAACAAGGTTTTGTGGATGGGGGGGTTATATAAAGCTTAGCAGCCCCACATGCTCTTACACCGTTTGTCTGTGGACCTGTGACTTTTGGAACATGGACACTTCTCTTTTTCTAAAGCTTTTAGAGCTCACATGGAGGCAGACAACATCTAGGCTAAACCAAACCCCAACCCTCTTCCCTTAGGTTGTATTCTAAGTGTTAGGTGTTAAGACCTGAATTTCGAAAAATTTTGGGGTGCGACTATGAATTTTCTGAGATTTATGGTGATAGCGATTGTAATCCATCATTGGCCCCTTTGAGGATGAGCTCCGACCTACTTAATTTTTATATACTTATAAATATGTTATGTGTTTTAAGGTTTTGTGGTTCTTTTTTCTAACAGCTTACTACTTCAATCCTGTACCCATATTTAGACTAGTGGATTTCTTCTCATCTTCTGGTGGTTTTTTTTTTCTTTATTTTCATATTTAGGATTTTTACATAAATTTGTATGCTTTGAATTCGTTCTTCTTGTTGTCTATTCT
Source organism: Tetrastigma voinierianum (assembly GCA_016808115.1). Taxonomy (NCBI): domain Eukaryota; kingdom Viridiplantae; phylum Streptophyta; class Magnoliopsida; order Vitales; family Vitaceae; genus Tetrastigma; species Tetrastigma voinierianum. The sequence continues at coordinate 449,790 of JAEQBH010002651.1, read as the reverse complement.
CGGTTTTTGTTTTTTTTTTTGGAAAGGGAAAATGGTCAAGGACTAACATTCAATGGTTTAAAGGATCACAGTCCCACAGGTCAAGCAAAGCTCAAAAACTTCTCGGTTTTCTTTGAACATTATATTTTGTTCGTTTTTCAAAACAACCTCGCTTTTTACTCATCCCATCATCTAGCTGTGGTGCTTCAAAAATGTTGTACTAGGGAATTAAAAACCAAAATTTGGCCCCTCCTCCTCCATTAAATAACCAAAGCCCACACATTTGAAGTTGTGAGACCACAGACGTCCATGTGCTGGATTAATCCATGGTTTTATGAAACATTAGTTGCATATAGAATACAACATTAAAAAAAAGTTAAAGAAATGGGGCCATTCTAACGAGTCAAATTACCAAAAATGGGCATGTGGATGCATACTGTAACCACCTCATATATATGGACTTCTTACTTGCTTCCATCACTGATTTTCAAATATCATTCATGTGTTTTTGTTTTCTTTTGGTTGAGATTTCAAATTTCAATTTTTTTTTTTTAAATTTCCATATGTATATGAACCCTAAGGGGCAGCTCAATTTTTTTAAGATTTAGGGGTTTAATCCAATGGTTACTAGTTTTAGTCCCTTCAAGATTATTGAAGGTTTACTTGATTGTTAACTTCAAAATCTTATGGGATTAATCGAGATACGTGTAAACTGGTCCAAACTTCCACGATTATAAAAAAAAAAAATGCTTCCAATATATGAGCCGAGCGGTCCAATGGGGCATTCTACCAGGGTGGGGTGCTTTTATCCTCTGGGTGTTTGGACAGGGGGCAATATTTGAAGTACACATTGTCTTTATTCTTCCATCATTTCATGTATTCTGGCGTTATGTATGATGAATATGTTCCCATCTAACCCATTAGAGGCTACTACATGGGATTCAAACTATTTCATTTTGTTGCAAAATTTTGTGATTCATATTCGGTAATTTTGTATTTTGTGCATCAATAATTGCCATAATAAATGAGAAGCTATATGACTCCACTCTATTATGGTTGGCTCTTTTAGATATTCACGTGAAAAAGGCATGGCTTTTCAATCAATTTCTGTTCAAAGAGGTGGGGCATTTTCTTGAGTGGGAACAGTAGAAAGAATTAAACAAATCAACCCAATTAATGAGTGACCAACACAATGTGAAATAATTAATGACATATCTTTGACTCTTTTGAGGGTAATAAATATATAGTTGGTTAGTAGCTCATTTTAATGCATGTCACACGATTCTTTCTTTCTTTCTACTCAAGGGTGCAATTATTGGAGGCTTGTTGGAGTAAATTAATAATGACAACTCAATGATACTCTCTCTGCTTTAGATGTTGGTGTTGCACGTACCCAAAACACGACTGCCTTCTCAATTCCATAAGAAATTAGAGTGATGATGATGATAATTTTGAGGAATCCCCTTGGATTTTCACTGAGGATGCTCTGCTATTGTGGTGTAATTGGTAAAATGAAGAAATTGTCAAGTCAACTTGACTGAAAGCTACAGCAGAAGCGAAAGCAACGTAAGCAAAAGTAGTCCAACACCAACGACAAAAGTAAAATTGTGGAAAATCTAACTGTATCAAGCTTTAATAATTCATCCTATTAATTTTTGTGGTGATGTGATGATCAGGTCAGCACCACGTCTGAAGACATATGGAAAAGATTGAAAATTAGAAGACGGGGGGATTTTTACCCGACATTAGTAAGATTAAGAAGAGTTCATGCTTATATAATTCAATAACTTTTTTTCCTATTGGGATATCACACTTATGAATCATATCACCATCTTTTCACTGCTTGGGTGGAAATGAAGCCGTGATCTTAGGCTTTGTTGTAAGGTATGAAGACAAGTTGTCTTTTTGACTCCATACTCTGCTTTCATTGTACACAGTGAAAGTGAACTTACCTGGAAGTTTAGCCAAGTCATATTAGGAATCCAGAAAGTACTAAGAACAATAATTTTCTTATATTTGAATTAATCATAAAAAATATAAGAGAAAATTAAATAGAATAAAAAATTATGAAGATTTTACCTATTTTAAAATTTCTCAACCTCTATATAATTAAGAGAAATAAATAAAATGATTTTGAATAAATATATGAAATTAATTTATTAAGTTTAAACTTATTTTTTATTTTCTTTATTTCAACTTTTTCTCTTTATTTTCTTTTTTCAGTACCCTTCTTATCAAGAAGAATGATTAGCTAGCTCATAGTCCCATTCATAATGGTTTGCCAAAAATTTGACAAATGGGGCAGGTCACTTGGGCGGCTAGAAACTGAGGCAAGAAATAGACATGTAATGCCATACCTTCTTACCTTCTCTGTTGACAAAGCTCAGTGAAGTTGCAATCAAGACCCAAATCACTGCGAAACATTTCTCTTGTGTCACATTCATCTGTCCACGACTTCCTATTTGCCTTGACTTCCAAATAATACTCCATTTTTATAATCGTGGGTGGTCCAGGTAACATCGACTCATTTTTGTTGGCTCTTGAAGTTATCGATACCGATCCAGTAAATCCTCTAATGATGATAAAGGGGTTTAAACTAGTAACCACAGGAGGAGTAAACTTAAAATGGACCAAGTAAGATAACCCCTACGGTTCTTAACTTCCAAACAATATTGTATAATATTAAAGGAAAAATATAGGTAAGTGGAGGAAGGAAAATGGAACAACGATTATCATCACGTAGAAGTGTTGTTGTATTGAAGGAAAAGCGCGCGTGAGCGTGGATCCCCATGATATGATTAAGCGTCTGTTTGTATCACAAATTGATAAATAAAATTCACGCATGTAGATTTGCGGATCAGGTCAGTAGGCTTGGATCATTGTGACGTGTCTACTGGAGTCGGATCTGCAATGACAATGTATGACCGACGATGCAGTAGATCTGGATCGGCGTCTGTCCGTCTTGGGATCATCGCCGGGGTGGTATGGATGTGTGGGCGCGATGGTCGGGCGTGAAGCTGGATCTGACGGCAGAGAAAAGCGAAAGAATAGAAAGTGCTAACTACTGCTTTGATACGTATTACCGAAAAATGTATGAAAAAAAGCTGAAACCCCATGAATTACGTCGAGGAATAGCTATTTGTATAATAAATTATATTTATTATAAATAGCAGTTAAATATAATAAATTATGTTATTATAAAAAACGTTCATATAATAAATTATATTTATTATAAATTTATAATTTATGCATATATTTGAGAATCTTAAGTGGGACCCGAGCCGCGTAATTCTTTAACGATCACAAAGCTGGCTCTTGAATCTGAGCTTGAAATGGCGGCCCAGTAGCCCGAGCACGTGATTGCATGGTTCGAATTCTTGATATGAAACCGCCCGGCTTTCGCAGAAATTGGCGCGGGGATCGGCAATTTATTATTAATTAAGGCTCCTTATAATTTGAAAAACAATTATCTAATCAGGTCTTGGCTCAACAAAGGCCCCGAGTTGAACTCCAAAATTAATAATATGATATATATATTAATTTGCTCCAGGTGTAAAATATCGATAATTAATTGATTATATTTTTACATCATCAATTAATTATTTTAATCTCTCTTGATTCTTGAGTTTCTCTAATGGATCCGTCACGGCGGCGATGTTATTCACGTCAAATCTCAAAAGCATGTCAGAGGATATTTCATCTGATTCCGTTTACATTTATTTCGTAATCTGGTAATTAAACAATCGCGTTAAATCATCCAGGTATTGGTAGTCAAAATGGCTCGCGTATTAACTGATTCAAAAGGCCAGATAATTATTCGATTACGCTATTTAAAATACGCTTCGAGTTGAGAGAAAAATAATAATCGAAATATATTTGAGATTTAATTAAACTGCGAAATTTAACTTTAATCAAATCTTTCTTTGATCCTGTCAATCTGAAACATAATCGCATGATATTTTATAATAGCGAAACCAGTTATTTCATAAAATATTCTTGGAGTCTAAATAAAGCGTCAACTTTATTCAATAGCGTGAACTTATTCATTAATTATGAGAACTTATGATCATGTCTTAGTAGGACGTATCAATGCCAATGCTTATGCATAATTAATACGGGTAGCTAATAGAAAAATCTTAGTGTGCCGCAGTGAAATTAATACCTCATTATGAAATTTATTAACAGAAAAAATATGATAATTTATTTGTGCTTTCTAGCTCGAATAAAAAAAAACTCCCACTAGTCTAAATAAGTCTGGTAATCTCTGACACGTAGAATCTACGTATGCAAAAACTTGAGCGGTGGCGGCTGTGAATGGTCAGAGCTGGTTTCGCCACGGCCCATTTATTTTGAAGTAGCAGCTGTCATCACCATCGCTCGATGATGTCGGATCAAGTGGTACTTCCTCTCGATGTTTTGTTTCTTGTGATACCTTGGTTCTTTGGGTGTGCTACATTGCTTGTTGTCTGATGGGGTAATGGTGGGCCTGGCCCCGGGTATCACTGAAGATGTAATGAACTTAACCCGACCCTACGGCTTCCTTGTTTGCCTCGGAAAGCGACAACATATTCGAACTACGTGGTGGAATCTGCTCACGCGCGATGCATTTAATACTCCTCAAACAATTGACTCCATAATATAGTGTAAACACGTAACCAGGTAGATTTCCTTGAGTCGATATCCTTAGGAAGTGCAGTGCGTGAAACCCGATGGTTTCTAAACTCCCAACTGGAATATACTAGCATATAATCTCTTGTTGCTCCTTGAATCTTATATTATATGCTTTGCAAATCAGTGTTCTTCAGGGATCAGTTGATCTGGAAGCACAACTCAGCATAACGGATCTCGGCTGGTACATAACAGCGCCTATGAGACTACCTCTGGTAGGAGCGCAAAATCCTACTCATGCGTTCTTCTGCTCGGGAGTTTTGGTGATTGCTCCTTAGAAAGATGATTAATATGCAAGGGTAGGATCCTTTTGGAATTTTCCATGTTAAGCACAGCGAATTTTATCAATATAGGCTTGAGATAGTGCGGCGACTTATTCTTAGGTCTCGTATAAGTTTGATTCCAAGAATATAGTTGGCTTATAAAGTCTTTCATATCAAGCTTGTTTATCGCGGCCAATCTTTACGACAACACTTGTTTGTGGATTCAGGTCTTTCAATATGTCATCTACGTAAGGACTAGAAAAACTACCTTCGTGCTTGGATTCTTTTGTAAACTCTTAAAGGTTCATCGGGGCTTTTCAAGCAAAAAGTAATGGCACGTCAGGCGATGTTAATGATCGGATGCTTGCTTAGAGTCATCGTGGATGACTGCAGCACCGCCACCATGTGTTCTTTGCCTTTAGCTTTGAGCATGCAGTTCTAACGCATGTAGATGTCGCCATTTAAATTGCCATTTAAAAGTTTGTTTTGACATCCATGCGCCAAATCCGTAATCGAGACTATGACTCTGTGCTAAAAGAATCGGATAGATTTAAGCACAGCTCTTGGCGAAAAAGTTTCTTCATAATCTATCCCCTCTTTTTTGGGTATAGCCTTTTGCCTGCGTCTAACTTTGAAGGTTTACCTTCCAGTCTGATCCTCTTTTCTCTTGTAAATCCACTTACCTATTGGTTTTACCCCTTTTGGGTGCCTCTACGAAAGAACCGGTGAATTGGAATACATGATTCCGTTGCGGTCGTGGCTTTTGCCACTCTGTACATCCACATCTTCGGTGCTTCTTTGTGAGTGATGGGATCATCTTCCTTTGTCGATAACGTAGCAGTAGACTACTTTGCCAGACATATCTCGCGAGCTTCCGCCTTATCTATCCTCTGTGAAGCTCCCGCGGTTGTGGTTCATTGTTACGAAACTGTAAAGTGCTAGTTCCTCTTGTACTAGCTCTTACAGTTGCGGTTCCACATGTATTGGATCTTGTTCCACTGGTTACTTTGTGCTTGTTCACCTTGGTACATTTTCCCCTCTTTGAACATGCACTTAGGAATCGGTGGTGATAGAAGAGCGAACTGCCCAGTGGTTCGAGTTTGTTCTTGGTGAGTCAGCTCTCAAAGAATTATTTTACTCTTGGGTTTGAAATTGCTTATATAGTCTTCCTCGAGAAGTTGCGTGAGTACTCACAATAACCTTTTATCCAGAAGGACTATAAAATAGTCCACCTCTCGTTCCTTTAGGGTAAGCCAATGGCTTGTCTGAAGCATAAATGCGCGATTCGAAACTTATTTGGATCCTTTCTTAAGACATGTGCGGGAGCACCAATGGATATGGCTTAAGCTAGGCTGCGCCCTTTCCTGGTCACATTGGGTGTCTTAGGAGCAGTTTTAGAAGGAACTAAATTCGAGAAGATACATTGCGGTTTCATGGCATAATAAAGCGATATAGGTAGGAGATGAATAACTAAGCATTGACCTCGCGTATCACGAAGAGTTATTTCTTCTTTTCTGCTGGCTCCACATTTCTTTGAGGTGTTCAGTGCGATAGTTGTGAAACTATCCTCTTGGTAAAGTAAGACTTAAACTCTCGAGATAGGTATTCAGCCTCGGTCGAGGCTAGAAGCTCTTTGATATGGAGTCACCAGTGCTTTGCGCCGATACTCTCGAAATTTAGTGAAAGTTTGGACTTTTGGCGCGTTAGGTAAATATATCCGTATCTTGAGTAATTAAATGCGTAAAGGTGACCAAATCTCATACCACTCCTCGGCTTGGACATTTTATTGGTCGCACACATCGGTATGCACCAATTCCGGCCCGGTTTGGTTGCGCGATATCCTTTGGCTTTAAGGGCCTTTTGGTCATTTTACCTTCCCGAACAAGATTCACATCTTGGTATAGAGTTGAAGTCTGAGGAAGTTAAGATCCCACTTTTTTAAACCATGAATCCTAATAGGATTAATATGACCTAATCATGAATGCCAAAGGTCGTTTCGTTGAAGCTTTTCGCACTAGCAGCTGGGTGATCATGCTTATCAAACAAGATTTGATAATTAAAACATCATAGGACATAGGACTTAAATAGCCAAGGCCATCACCATCAAATCAAGTGAATAGCGAAGTTGAACTTCTTATTGTAATAAAGGAATTAAATTCATTGTTAAACCTTGTTCAAATAAGCATTAATTAGAATTCCTTTTAAAATGCGTACATATAAACGATTTTAAACATAAAGTCCTATCATTATTGAAAAATAATTCACTTGTCACACAATGCTTTACTTGGAGACATGTTCTCCATTCGAGCCTCGAAACCTCTTATTCATATCCACGTAAAAATTGGTTGTGAATACTTTGCAAAGTACTTGAGACATGGTTATTAGCTCTGAATCGATGATCCATTTATCATTATAATTCTCCCTTAAACAAGCTTCAACCACATTTAAATTACCCATACCTTGCTTTTGGCAGTAAAGGGCAATTCTGGCAGGTGACTATGCAGCTGTCGCGCGGAAGCCGACTGCGCTTTCGGCCTCTTCATGCGCGATGGTTTTGGTAAGCTGGTACGACCGCTTACGCTATTCTTATTCTTTTTCCCACCCTTAGGTTTCCTGGGCTTGAAAGTAGAACCCTCAGTCTGTATGGCTCCGCTGACTTTAAGCCCTTCGGCACTTTCAAGTTAAATGCGTATTTGTAGGAGTTAGATCCATCTTGTTCATATTATAATTACTTTAAGCGAGTAAACGTCGGTGGGGATTGAATATGAAATCAATTTGGGACCTTTGCTCCGTCTTCATCCTGACAACGGCAGTTGAGATGTGGCGTGTTTGAATGATGATCCGCCGCTTCCCAGTCATTACAGTGTTCATTATAGCCTAGCGACTGCGCCCAAGAACTTGTTGATTGTGCAAACATCTTTGCTCGAGTGCGGATCATTACGCTCCACTCTCGAGATGAGATATCTGTCCTTCAGTGACCTTCATGACTTGGCGAGAATAGCGGTGGCCCGATATATTTGCACTTGTCCGGTCGTAGTCTTTACGGCAGTGGATGCATTCTTTGCGGAGCTCATTGGGCTTTGGTGTGGATTTAGGACAAAGCAGTTTTTCAAAATCGAACAATGTATAGGTTGGTTTTAATTCAGTACATAATTATTTAGTAATGAGAACTTGGCTGAAAATGCATTCTGGTAGGTTAAATGATGCCATTTTACGAAAAAAAATCTGTATTTAGTATTAAACGTAATATCTTTACAATAAACATAATCTTAAAATTTAGTTAATCCCAAAAACTATTTTATTTATTGTAAACAGTGTTGGTTTTAATTTATATAGCGTTTCGTTGAAGCGAAGATATTTATAACAAAAGCTAAGATTTGTCGTGAAATAGTTAGTATCTCTTAAGTTGGTTCTAGGAAAGATGGGGAGTCGCGAGCGAATTACTTAAATCAGCTAACTGACAGGCTTTCACCAGATAATACGCCAATCATTTCCTCTGTGTTTAGCTTTGGCGGCAATAAAATGTCGTAGCCTCGTTGGGAGGGTAATAATTAAATTAAGTTTGAATGTTTTTAACCGTTGTTTTAATTTCAAAATTATCTTTAATATCGAATTCTCTTAGAAGCGTTGGGCGATCAATGTATTAAAATTTTGAAACTTAATTGGTCCTAATCGATAAATCAGCCCAATGTTTATCAGTTGGGCGTCATCGATCGTTTTATTATTAGACCACAATGGAAACCCTTAGGTTTAAAATTAATTAAATTAATTAAAACCTTCGCCATTCAATATTTTAAATATTAGGGTTTTCTAAAATTATTTCAAAAAAATAAAATAATTTTCCATAATAGTATTAAACTAGATAATGATCATAATAATTATTATGCACATGTAATTATCATTGATGCAAATTTATGGCACCACCTATTACATATGGCATGTTGCTCGCGTAAAGCATGTTATAAGCGCTATAATTTAAGCGAATTACTTAAAAGCATTAATTAAATAACCTGTCATGGTTTTCTAAAAAATTAAAGAATTGAGAACATTACAAAATATCTAAGGTTAACTGGCCCAATTATTTAGTTTATAAAGGCGTAAAGGCGCCCAAAAATAAATTAAAGCCACTAAAAATACTAACGTGTTCTAATTTGAAGGGTGTGGTCATAGTCCAAATCAAGCCGGCCGGGGAAGAACCGCGTGCGGCGAACGTACGCCGGGAAATGGCGCCAGCGCTCACTTACGCGCCTACGCCCGAGACTATCGGTAGTGAGACCGCGCGAAGCCTGCCGGCGCGTGTAGGCGCGTGGCAGCGTTCTCGGGCGCCGCCCGTCCGTCAAACAAGCGTCTCACTCATCTCTAACGTTTCACGGTGGTCACGTTACGAGATGGTGTCGGATCTTCTCGACTCCAAATAATCGAGTGTCTGATTCTGAGTTTGAAATTTAAAATTCTATTTATTTTTAATTAAAAAAATGTAAATAATAAATAAAACAGGAAGAAACTTGATCTTATGGCCGGCCTACTGTTCTGAGCCGAAAATTAATACAATCGAAAAATGCATAAGCATGGATGCAGAAGCGACCATTAAAATAATACATTCAGATTCGTGAGCAATCGTAAAATTAGCGGTCAATCATGCGATCACAGCAATGAGATAGAGCGCAGGTCGCATTATCTTGCGTCAGCGTCAAAATTACATGCGTTATTGAATACTGGAATCTAGCATGTATCTGTCGTAAGTAACACGTCTGGATTGAAGAGCCATTGCGGCGGAATGGTCCTTGATATGATTAAGCGTCTGTGTATTTAAAATTCAATGTTAAATAAAATTCACGCATGTAGATTTGGGTCGGAAATCATTGAAACACAGATCGTAGCCGACAATGTCTGGCAGTGAGGATCTGACGGCCTTGTAATAAGCGTCTGGCCGTCAAATCTGAATCAGCCAATCTACGCCGTCGATCTTGAATCTATCTCGGGGAGTGGTATGGATGTGTGTGGGCGCGATGAATCAGGGCGTAGAGGCAGATCTTAGAGCATTTTAGAAAAAAGCCCAAAGAAGAATAGAAAATTAACTTTCTTTTCTGTATTGTGATAAATGTATGAAAAAAAGCTGAAAGCGTTAAAGCTTGAATTCTACGTCGAGGAATAAGCGTTCGTATATTAAATTATATTTATTATAAAAAACCGTTCATATAATAAATTATATTTATTATAAATTTATAATTTATACATATATTTGAGAATACTAAGTGGGACCCAAGAGCACATAATTGCTAACATGTATAACTTTTCTTACATAATCTTTTTGCAAACCCAGCCAAGATTTAAGGGTTATTATTATTAACAAACACTGATTGGCCGTTGAACCACCCAAGGCAAGTTGGTCAATAAAGTATGGTTGTGATGTTGATCCAATAGCAAAACCTTGTTCATGGAATCAAGAGAAACAAACAAACAAACAAGCAAGCCAGAAGCCGAAGCCGGTAAGAGGGAGGAGGGAGGTCAAGTAAGCCGAGAAACCATTCAACCGTGTCAACCGAAAGTAACTGTCAATCAACCAAAAGTTATTTGCACACACTCTCAAACTTTTTTCTGACATGATAAATATTTGGTACAAACACAACATCATCATTGTATCCAATAGAATTATGGAGCCAAATCAAATAAATAAACACCCTTTAAAGGGCCAAATGAACCCCCACACCAAGGTTATAAAGTATATACCATTTATAGCAATCCGATCTAACTATATTGATATTATTATCGGCTTTGGGTTATAAGGGCCTTCACGGCGAGCCCATACTTATATAGAGTCGGGATCTTCACATTCTTAGTGGTATTTTTGTCCGAAAAGTGACATTTTTAAAATTACTTTTACATGAGACTAGTTTTACAAATAACTTTTGGATTTATCCCATTTAACCAATTTCTCTATAAAAAAAACTACCATTAAAGTAATATTACAACGTATAAATGAATGACAGAAGGTGAGAGAGAGAAGTAGTCTAGTAGAGAGAACCCAATTCACTAACCCCTAATCTGTCGAGTTTTAAATGCTAGAAAAGGCCAAACACCAGACCCCTCCGACCACATTGTCTCATTTTTCACTACCCCATGTCCCTTAGAACATGGAGGAAATTATGGCAGCTTTCCCGACTATAAAGTCTCTTCTTCCCCACATACCCAATCCCCAACCATAAAACCCTCTCAAACACTACCACCCACCACTTTTCTTTTCTTTCTCATGGCAACACCCCACCACCATCACACCATACTCATCAGCAATCACAGAATTCCAGTTTCCCATCATGTTTTCTTTCAAACCCAACTATAAAATCATCTATATTAATTTATCAGACCAGTTTGTTAATTCGAGCAGATGGAGATTGAATTGGTGAAGTGTGAGTGCTGTGGGCTGAAAGAAGACTGCACTCAGGATTATATCAGCGAGGTGAAGGCGAAATTTGATGGGAAATGGCTATGTGGGTTGTGCTCTGAAGCTGTTAGAGATGAAGTGAACAGGGGAAAGAAGCCGTATTGTTTGGAAGAAGCTGTGAAAGCTCACATGTCTTTCTGCCGGAAATTCAAATCGAATCCGGCGGTTCGGGTGGCCGACGGGATGAGGCAGATGCTCAGGAGAAGGTCCGGTGAGATGTCTTCGTCTCCGTCTTCTTCCAAGAAGTACACAAGATCAGGTAGCACATCACAAGTAGGAGACGACTCATCTTTCCATCTTTACTAGTTAGAGATATATCAACAGAAAAGGAGGATTTTGAATGGTTGCAAACAGCAGAATAATAATATCGACAGTCTTTCAGTGTTGCGCTTGTACAGAGGATCATGTTATTTCAATGCCAAGTCTTCTTCTCTCAGATTCTCTCATCCTAATTTTCTAGTCGGTTTTCTTCTCTTTTCTCGGCTAATTTTTATGATCAAACACTATTTTTGGCTCAATGAATCCCAACTGTCTCAGAGGGAGTACAGAAAAAAGGTGGATTATTAGGCTTTGTTTACAACCCAGAAAGTATCCGGAAATAATACTACGAGAGAAATGAATTTCTCATGTTTGGTTTAACCGTAAAAAATATAAAATAATCAAAATTTCTTCAAATTTTTTAGACTTAATTTTATTTTCTTTCCATTTTTTTCACTTCTGCTTTCTATTTTTTTTCTTTATTTTGTCTCCTCATTATTTTCTGGGTTCTAAACAGTATTAAGACATGGGTCCGGTGAAGGGTCAGCATCACACTTGGTTAGAAAGAAAATGGGCAGCATTATGACACAAGCTTCAATTATTTGCCGTAGAATATTGTGTTTTTTCCAGCATGATGCGTGGTTGGGAAAGGGAAAGGGAAATCTTTGTTATTATATAAACACTTTCTGCCTTGAAATCTGTGGTTTAATAGTAGTAATAATCGAGTAGTTCAAGTCCAATCCTTTGATCTTTTGCTTCATCTCATCTGATTTCTCTCCAGCTTGACCTACCAAAGGCCCTCTCAACATAATTAATTCTTTAAAATGAATAGAAAACTTAGAAAGTATCTCCATTTATATGGTAATAATCCAAATCAAGAAGTTCAGAGAATAAAAATGAAAACAACGAATTTATGATTCATAAACGAAAAAGTGTGGTCTTGTATCATGATTGTTTTCCAAACTTGTTTTATATTCCTTCTAATAAAAAGAGTGTGAAGTGGGATGGATTTTAATACTGTTTGTAATGATTTGCATTTAATCATATAGATATATAAAAAAAGTAAAAAATAAAACCTCGGTGAGGAAATTTATGAACCAACCTTATGGTTCTTGTTTTGAACTTTACCCAAAAGGCTTCATTTACGAAGATATTTGTCACTTATTAATTAGCTCATAATCTTTCTTATTTCTAACCCATATGAGACGTTGGACACCTGTTTGACGTTAAATTCTTAACGTAGAATATTTACATGGGTATTAATGGATACAAATGATATCAAAACTATATCTCGAACTTTATCAAAAAATATATTATTATTGTGAATGGGAAATGTTTCCCTAATTGATAAGAGATGTGTGCTTCCAAAGTACCGAGTGAAATGTATGAAGGTCGTATATGTGAAATTAGAGTTGGTAGCGGAAAGTCGTGTATCTTGCTTTATTATAGTGACGAAATAATATTGGATGAAAGCGAGGCTATTTAAGTAGATCAAAGATCTTTAATTCGAGTGTTCGCGGGATGTTGATCCAAGAGAATAGATTATAGTGTTCTACATCGTCCAAAAAGTGAAATGTAAAGTTCATCTATAAAAGACTTGACCTAAACACCATCAAGACCTTTTTTTAGAGCATAAACCCAATACATGCATAAGCATTTTGAGAGTGTAGGCTGTTAGCCCAACTGATAAGCAAACGGAGAGGTGAATATCTGGGTGGTTACTGTAGTACACAAAGAAAAGGAAAATCGAAATCTTCGAGTAGATGGTCAAACATCTTGTCATGTAGATGCTTTTGCAGGTCACTGGTCACCACTTAAAAGAAATGGCTTTGGGGGGTGTCATAGGCATTTGCCCCTCTTAAAAATTTGACAAAAAATCGTTTTTAATAGGGATTGAACCAATGCCGAGGTAAGTTTCTTAATCATCGTGTTATAATGCCCACTCAAAATAATTTTATGTCCCTTTTAACTTTATTTTCTGGATCCTCTACCGAGTCCAACGCAGATTAACCCTCATTGCCAAATATGTTGCCAGCATTAGGAATCGGATTCCAAGCGATGGGGGTGAAAGGCGTGCGATAGAGGGAATTCAGTTTCCTCGGAGATCGTTCTTCTTCTGGTCTCAATCAGAATTGAGGGGAATGTCAAGTCAGGGCATTGGAACATATTTTATCTGCCCTTGATTTCTTTCTGCGATTCCATGCAACTCAAATGTGCATTATTTACGGTGTCTCGACATATCTTGAAGTAGTAAAAGAAACAAAAGTAAGGCCAGGAATAAAAGTCAATATGCTATACATATCAAAAAGATAAATCAAAATCTTACCCATTCTACCGTTTGATTTCCGTGCTAATGACTTTTTGTTTTTGTTTAGATTATGATTGATTCTCCAAAAATATTTAGAGAAGGAAAAATATGAAAAAAAAAAAAATGATTTTCTCATATTTTACCTCAACATGGAAAATATATATATAAATTTGATCTTTATATGTGTTGGTGTGCGATTCAAAGTCTTATAATGTCTCATATTTATAGAAACTAGAAGACTTATGAGTTTATAAACATGAAATACATTCAAATGACATGAGACTGGGCCTTTTAGAGAAGAAGCCAAAAAAAAAAAAACTATGAAGGCTTAAGTTCAAAATGGATAATATCGTACAAACTCCATATGGTTTTTTCAATAAGTGATATTAGAGCTGGGTTTAGGATTAACCATGTAGGTGGATGGTAAACAAAATGATGTGGGAAATCGTAGTTTGAGGGGAGACTTAATGAAACTTTGTTCGATTGGAAGATTGTTGAGTGTGTCCTCATCCCAAAATATCCCATATTTTTTAAATATGGAAAAAATTATGAGTTTATAAGTACATCTAATTGATACGAGGTCTTTTATGAAAAAAGTCAAAAAATAAAATCATGAGGACTTAGGCCCAAAATAAACAATATTATACCAATGTGAATATGAATGATGCATAAGATTTCCCAAGCATATAAATTATATATTTCCCAACAATATAAATTATATTAACTTTTTAACGTATAATAGATCCATGTATTAAGAAACACGTAACTGTCCTAGATATTTTCTTTTTTTGAAACATTTAAGTCCTTCAACTATCCTAAATCATATATTGATTGTTATGATTATGATATGGATATTTACAAGAAAAATATAAATGTTCGAAATCTATGGGAATCTACAAATTGTTGCAATTAATTTATGAAAGCGACCATGAGAACAAACCATTGGAAAAATGGTCACCTAATTTATCATGCCTTTCCCCCAACTAATGACTTATTACTATTTGCATATAAAGCATTTAGGATCTATTACTTGGATAGTTAAGTACTTGTTTGATAAAGGTTTGTTTTTAAAAAAACAAATTATTAAAAAATGATTTCTAAGAATCACATTAGAAATTTTCGAGAAAAAAAAAGAATCACATTGAAAACACTTTCTTTAATTTTTTTTTTAACAAAATTTTTATGATATGACTTAATACGTAAAAGAAATTTCTTGACTTATTCTCCAAAAGTAGTACACATTTATTTACAACATACAAAAATTTAAAACAATTTTTTTTCCAATTACTACTTAAAAATAATATAAAAGCTGAAAACACAACAGATATATTTTAAAAATAATTTATTTTCAAAATAAGTTTTTTTTTTTTTTTAAATTTATCAAATATATTTTGTAGGTTACAAAATGGCATCTTAGGGGAACAACTATATTTCGTATGGCCAGGTAATAACTGAAAAGGTAAAGGGATATTTCTGTCATTAAAAAAACCCTAACCTTTATTAAGTATGAAAAAATGAGTCCTATTAAAATATCGCCGGATATGGCCGTTGGAAATTCAAATTTCAAAACCCTATCTCGCCCATTTAACAGTCTAAGAGAATATAGCAAAGAAGGAAGAGAGACTACACAACGCCAGCCATGAAAACGATCCTCCCGTCGTCATCCGCCACGAAATCGAGCACCACCACCACCACGGCGGAGGAACGGTCCGAAATCCGAGACAGATGCTACTTCCCGGGATGCCGGAAGGATGCCAATTGTAACTGTGAAATGTGTCTGGACAGCATCAGCGCCACCCTCGACCTCTTGCCTGCTAGTGTTCAGAAGAGCACCCTCACCAAGCTTTCCGCTCCCAAAACGGTGGAAAGAACCCCTATCTCCTTCAATTCTTCCCTTTTGTCGACCCCAGAATCGGGTACCAGTAAGACTCCCTTGTCTCCAGCTGTTAGGTCCACCGCAAGATTGAATTTGGAGCGGAGTATCAAAAAGAGGAGAAGAGCGTCGAGATTAGGGCTTTACTTCCGGAGACTGATCGTGACTGTCGGCTTGATTTTTGCCGCGGAATTCGGATTTCCTTGGGGGGTTTCCAGGGTTTTAAGGCCTGAATTGTCATGGGATATAGTGAGGAGTGTTGGGGAGAGATCTTGGGTTGTTCAAGATTTGGATCGGAGTATGGGGTTTCTGCAGAAGGCATTGCAGGGTTTTGTTGGTGGCAAGGTTTCAAACTGCTGCTATGTTAATTCTACATGGGAAGTAAGCCAGGTATACTATTTCGATTCTTATCTTCCTTGGAAACCCTAATTTGCCTATAGCATTTTGTTTAGATGTTTAGAAAATCCAAATATAGATTAATTCCCAAGCGCTGCATGTTCAGGGTGGTTTGCTATTGAATTCTCGATGTATATTGTACAAATCTGTCACGGAGGAGGTTGCCATCTGGGGATGGCCTTTGCAGACTGCAGGATTGCTTGCTGCTGGATTTTCCTCCAGATCATTCACCGTTTTATCCGGTAGAGTTACAGAGGTAACCCATCAACCCAATCCTCTTAAAAAAATCAACCCCATTAGATGATTCATGGGTTCTATGGAAAGGAGAAATGCTATTCAGTTAGTTTGAATTAATCGGGTGTTTTTTCTTTTCTTTTGTTGGTATGACAGTGGCCAGATGGAAGGATCATGAGTTTGATTCGAAAGGCAAACAGTTCTTGGACACAGAAAAAATGGAGTGCCTCTGCGGTGCAACTAGATCCGAATACACTTGTTCTGGAGTATCATCATAGCTCTCTATTGGAAAACTCAAGATTGTTTTCAGCGGCAGTAAAGTTGTTGAGATTTTGGATGTGTAGAATGGTTGAAAGGATGAAGCAGGAGTTCTGGGTGTTGTCTGCTTTCGAAACCAAGTTCAGTGATTTTGATTTTACCGCAAGAAAGAATCACAAAATCCCAACCTAATCAAACCAATTGATAGACAGATTTTGTCTTTCTCGGCTAATTTCCCCTTCTCATTCCTTGTGAGAACCTTCTCAAATTTTTGTTTTTTGTCCTTTCTCTTCTGTTTGACAATGTAAGCAGTTATAGTTTTAAATTGTTCTAGGTTCTGATGTTTCAGCATTAACTAATATAAGCTGATGAATTCATGGTATGTAACATTTGCTTTCAACACTGGTTAGTTTTCTGGCCTGCTAGAAACTGACTCCTCTATTGAATCTTCTTAAACTATATTACCAATGAGATCTATGTTTCAATTTTGTCAAAAGAGTTACTACCTACTTTAGAAGCTCGCCTATGCTGTCAAGAAAAGTATGATGATGAAAAAGAAGAAAAGATATGAATAAACCATCAGCCATGGGATAATTGTATATGCCACAAATATTCAACTTGTTCATCTCCAGAATACATGGCTTTCTACTAGACAGACTTCGACTTGGTGAAGCAAGTAGGGGTCTCCAGAAAGCCTGATACCCGTAGCCTACTTCAAGCTCGACCCAGCCCGACCCCCGTTTCTAGAAAGTCTAGTGGGCCAACCTAGGCTGCGGGCCCTTAGGCTTGTGTCACATGCAAGAATTTATTGGGTAAGACTGAGTCAGGCAAGACTTAGTCATCCCCATGCAGTCTATTAATGGGCAACAATTTTTTGTAGTGGGCCGCAATTTTTGTTAGTGCCCCACTTCTTTATAAGTTGTGGGTGGGATTTTTTCTTAGTGGATTGTGGTTTTGTCAGTGGACAATTGTCCAACAAAGACTATTATAAATATTTTTCTCATGATGAATAAAATATAGCAGAAAATTTCCCTCAAAATTCTTATTCTTCTCCCTCATTGTGCTTTCTCGTTTCTTCTTCAACATTTATGGTATTAGAGACAGAATCCACTAAAATCCCAAGAAGCCTCAATGGACACCCGTGGTAAAACTAATGCCGAATTCCGTGTGAGGAGGTTCAAGAAGTGTCTTGGCATGAATCCAATTTTGAGCGGATCGATGCTGCCCTTCAGTCTGTGTTAACTGAGATATAGTCCCTGAAAGTCTCTCATACCCACCCCACACCCAAACATAAGCCCATTCTTTTGGACAGGGAGACACCTCTCACTCCAGCGACAATGAGAGACCCACAACCCAGTCAACTACCCTCACCATCTCAAACTACACTTCCCAAAATTCGACGAGGACTTGAGAGACTGGATCTACAAGGCGGAACAATAATTTGAGTTTCAGAACATCAATCCTGACCAACGTGTACAGTTAGCCTCTTTCCATCTAGAGGGCATTGCTTTACAATGACATCGATGGTTCATGAAATTCTGTGGACCAATGAATTGGAATAAATTCACTAGAGCAGTCCACCTTCGTTTCGAACCAACATATTACGAAGACCCTTCTAAAGATCTCACTCGCCTTCGACAAACTTATACAGTGGCAGCCTATCAAGAGGCCTTCGAAAAACTTTCGCACCGAATTGATGGCTTACCTGAGGAATTTCTGGTCGGATGTTTTACTGCAGGACTTCGAGATGGCGTTTGCTTAGATGTAAAAATTAAACGACCTTGAACATTGGCTGAGGCTATAGGAGTTACGCGATTGGTAGCTGAGCGAAACCAACTACAGAAAAGGTTAATGGGTTCGAGTCGTTTTCAACTCACAACAGCGGCACCAAGGACAACTTATGTTTCAGCCCCCGGAGCACTAGGTCCTCCACCTAGCCACTGTGGAAACTCTAATCAATCAGCTTCTGACGACTCTCCAATTAAGAGGCGAGAGAACGTCGAGAGAAGGGACTATGCTACTGTGATGAGAAATTTTCCCCGAGTCATCAATGTCAACGCCCTCAATTATTCATGATAGAAGACTTCAATGAATTAAGCATTGACAAGGATGAACCAGCCGAGACTGAAACTGAAAGCCAAGAAGTAGTGCCTGAGATTTCTTTCAACGCCATTTCTGGATCCAGTCACCCACAAACAATCCGTGTGCTAGGCAGACTTGGAAACAAAGTGTCATTGTTCTTATAGATGGTGGCAGCACTCATAATTTCATTGACCAAGCCCTAGTTACCAAATGTGGATTACCTGTTCTTTAGAGTAAAAGGTTTCAGGTCACGATAGCCAATCGAGACCAAATAGAATGCATGGGTCTGTGCCGAGCTCTCACCGTCCATATCCAAGGTACACCATTACTGCTGATTTTTTTTTGTGCTTCCTGTGGCAGCTTGTCAACTGGTTTTGGGAGTACACTGGCTGGAGACCATTGGGCCAATAGAAATGGGCTGCAAGAAGTTGACCATGACTTACAAGGTAGGAGGAAAGTTGTTCACATTTCAAGGGCTTAAACAGGCCACTCTAGAAGCTTTATCCAATAAGGAATTCAACTGTCTCCAAGGTACTGCATTCCTATTTCAAATCTCACTTTCTCCCAACACTCCTTAACCATGTCTCCACCCACCAGATTTATCCTACCTCCTAAATGAATTCTTTGAAGTATTCAAATCTCCTACCAACTTACCCCCAAGAAGGCCACACGATCACTACATTCCCCTTCAACCAAACTTTGGACCAGTGAGCGTGAGACCATATAGCCTACCCCTATTACCAAAAATCTGAAATAGAAAAAATGGTGAGAGAGCTACTGCAATCAGGACTAATAAGGCCTAGTAATAGCCCCTTCTCATCACCAGTTCTATTGGTCAAGAAAGCGGATGGGAATTGACAATTTTGTGTTGACTATCGGGCTTTGAACCATATCACAGTCAAGGATAAATATCCTATCCTTGTAATTGATGAGATTCTTGATGAGTTTTATGGAGCAAAATTCTTCTTTAAGTTAGACTTAAAGGTTGGACACCATCAAATTCGAGTACACGAGGAGGATATTGTCAAAACTGCCTTTAGAACACAAGGGCACTGCGAGTTCTTTGTAATGCCATTTGGCCTCACAAATGCACCCTCCACCTTCCAAAGCCTCATGAGTGACCTATTCCGCCCTTATCTCCGAAGGTTCATCTTGGTCTTCTTTGATGACATCCTAGTGTACTCACAAACATGGGAGGATCATCTCTCACATCTTCGAATTGTCTTCACTATTGTAGACCCCCAATTTTGCCCCTCAACACTTGCATTTATTCTATGGGTGTCACACTCACCCATCGTTCTCATATAACACCACAGGCCCTTGCATTTGGCCTGTCTGAGCCCTAAGTACTTCAGACAAGTATCCGTTGAGGCGATGCAGCCACTCTTGGGGAGCCGTCATCACGACTCTATTTTAATTATCATCACACATAGAAGAATACTGGCGCTTTAGCCTTAATCAAAGCTCTATATTAGAGGCGTCAAATTCGGAAAGACTTCGGAAATTGCTTCGATCATATCTCCCTCGTCCGAACTCGTAATTGTTCACCGATTGTTTCACGATTCCTTATTTGCCAGGGCTGAGGTTTCGCGTTAAAAATTCATAATTTTTTTCAACCGCTTGACTAATCGGGTTTGACTGGTTCATCAAGGCGCACGTAGATAATGGTTAATCGCTTTTGGGTGATTTTGGTGAGCACTTCTCCCCTTGTTTCTTACTATATCTCCTCATCCTTAGAATGGTGCACCGCTTTTTTTTTGTTGGTCTCCTTATTCTTTAGGGAACATTCTATCAAAATTCTCATAATTTTTCCTCAACCTGGATGGACTGGTTGGCATCTGGTTCAACCTGCTAATACAAATTTTGGCGCGGAAAGGTTGTTTTTGTGATTTCGGGACATCTAAATCCTATATGGTTCGGGCCCATAAGCCCAGCCTCGACCACGGGCGTGATTGTGGGTCCATTTTGGGCCTTGGCTTGGTTACATGCAGCCCACCATGAATCCATATGGATATTAGGAGGAAGCAAGTCAAAACTTAAGATATTCACCTTGCATGGAAATGCTATGAGAGGAGTTAATTGGGAAGCTGTTTTCGAGACCGATCGGGCCTTTCTCAAAGCTTGGAAGGTGAAAACACTCAGGTAGGCTCGTGCTGAGGTGGGGAATCAAAGACAAAGGAGAGAAAGATCAAAGTGGAAGGGACCTTCGAGGGACACTTTTCCCGGCTCAAACGCACGCTAATTGTCAAGCCTGATGCTACTTGGTTTCTTTTCATGCTGGTGGAAGAGGCAAGAAATAGACCTTGGCTCCATTCATTCTCTTTAAGAGACATTCCGATCAAATTCGAGGTTTCTCCTCAACCATCATTTAGTTTCTGCCTACGTGAGAGCCAAGCCAATAGTTTTGTCGGCGCCTAGGGTT
Organism: Tetrastigma voinierianum; assembly: GCA_016808115.1. Classification (NCBI taxonomy): domain Eukaryota; kingdom Viridiplantae; phylum Streptophyta; class Magnoliopsida; order Vitales; family Vitaceae; genus Tetrastigma; species Tetrastigma voinierianum. The sequence goes on along the minus strand of JAEQBH010002651.1, from coordinate 428,607 downwards.
TTAGAGAACAACTGTTTGTTTTGGTTGGTTCTCACTCATTCGAGCTGAGAATCGATCACCGCTTATTTTGTTAGACTCGAATCTTTTGTGCTGCCTGAAAAATTTTCAGAGCATCTTCTCAACGAGATGGACTGGTCAGGGAAACCAGACGCTCGGCCCATTTAGGTTAGGCTTGCAGGAACGCAGCTTGGATAGTTTGGTTTGTTTTGGTTGGTTCTCACCATCCGAGCTGAGAATCGATCACCGTTTGTTTTGTGTTGAATTCTGAATCTTTAGGAAGGTTCTGGGAAATTTTGAGAGCCTCTCTCAACGAGATGGACTGGTCAGGGAAACCGCACGCCGGTTTATTTAGTTAAGTTTGCAGGACGTAAGTAGCTGGGTAGTTTTGTTTGTTTTGCTGGTTCTCACCATCCATTTAATCTATCACCGTTTGTTTTGTTAGATTCCTGAATCTTTTAGGAAGGTTCTGGAAAATTTTGAGAGCCTCTCTCAACGAGATGGACTGGTTGGGAAACCAGATCAGTCGGTTCATTTAGGTTAGGTTTGCAGGAATGGCAGTTTGGGTAGTTTGGTTTGTTTTGATTGGTTCTCACTCATCCGAGCTGAGAATCGATCACCGTTTGTTTTGTTAGATTCCTGAATCTTTTAGGAAGGTTATGGAAAATTTTGAGAGCCTCTCTCAACGAGATGGGACTGGTCAGGGAAACCAGATCAGGCCGGTTCATTTAGGTTAGGCTTCATGGTGAACTGCAGTTTGGGTAGTTTGGTTTGTTTGGTCAATCTTCACTCATCCGAGCTGAGAATAGATCACCGCTTGTTTTGTTGTAGATTTCTTGAATCTTTTAGGAAGGTTCTGGAAAATTTGAGAGCCTCTCTCAACGAGATGGACTGGTTGGGAAACCGATCAGTCGGTTCATTTAGGTTAGGGCTTCAGGAATGGCGCTTGGGGTAGTTTAGTTTGTTTTGGCTCGGTTCTCACTCATCCGAAATGAGAATCGATCACCGCTTGTTTGTTAGATTCCTGACTCTTGGGGAAGGTTCTAAAAATTTTAGAGCTTCTCTCAACGGGATTGACTGGTCGGGAAACCGAACCACCCGTTCATCGGGTTAGGTTTTCCACGATAGTTTGGGTACTTTTCTCTTTGTCTGCTTGCTCCCTCGTCATTCGAAATCATAATCGCATTCCTTTTGTTTTGTTGGATTCCTAACTCTATGAGGAATTTTCTGACAAAGGTTCAGAATTTTTCTCAATCGTTTGGACTTGTTGAGAACCGATTCAACCGGTTGTGCAAGACAGCTCATGGGCAGCCCCCTATTTTAGCATGTTTCAGTCTCGAATCTATCATGGCGTGCTCTTAGTTGCCCCAGGGAACCTGTAGGCAACCTTTAGGGTCTGAGTTCAGTTTCGGTTTGAACAAAGTAAGTGAGCAATGCGGATTGGTATATGGCCTTGGCTTATGGATTTTAAAGGAATGTATAAATTAAGCAAACCACTTACCTCCTTTCACCGCTTCCTTTCTTTTCGTATGTGATCTAATATCATTTTAAAATGCATGACGATGATGTATTATTTCGCTCTACCTATTCCCGCTTACGCATACAGTGACCCGGCACTTGCTTAAAGGCTATATTTGTATTCATATGCGCACATGCTGTTTGGATTTTGACATTTAGATGCACTTGAGCCCTTTGATCCACCTCTTATGCAATACAATAGTAATCAATAAAAGTATGTACTTTTAATGTCGGGTAATGAATTTCACATGGATGCTTGTGGCTCATGTCATGCATGCTTGCTATGTTCATTACACCTTTGATGTAACAGATGGTCAGTGGACCATGTACACGCTATTTGCCCTTTGTTGAGTGTTTTTAAACATGCTAGATACCAATTAAGTTGGTCCGATCTAAGTTGTATAGTTTAGCCTTAAGAGACTATCCGATGACCCATATGCTTCTACATACCCAATCACTGGGCAGAGTCCTAGTTCCGGCCTGTGAGGTGCTACCTCATACGAGGTACCTTCCATAGTATCCCACTTAATCTAAAAATCTAGTTTCAGACCGCTTTTTCCATACTAGAGTCATTGGAGCTTTTGTATCCTTACTTGGTTTTTCCCTTTATAAAATAACAACAAAAAGAAGCCGCGATCTAAAAGAAAACTGTCCTCCTCGAGGACGGATTTTCCAAAACTTGAAAATCAACCCACATTTTCTTTTCATTTTTTTTTTACATTTTCCTTCCATTTAAAAGCGAGTCGCGCCGGCCCGTGGATCGGGTAGGGTCCACAACTTTATTAAGGACTAACCAATTATTTGCTAACAAGACAAAGTGTAGGTTTGGCGCTTTCTTGGGTCACATCATTTTAGAACGGGAAGTGGTTATAAATCTCACAAAAATAAAAGCTATCCTTGAATGGTGATGAGTAAAAAACTCATTTTTAATCTATTTTTCTTACTTGTGTTACAATATAATTGCTTATTATTATGCAGAAATATGGAGACCTTACCAAATTTATGTTTTGTGATTTTTTACGTAAGACCGCAATTCCAGCAAGAAAAAGATATATATGGTCAAGGCAGCTAGGTCGCGACAAGGGATTCCTCAGATCAGCAGTTTTTAAGTCATGACTTGAGTGAACATGTTGTTGCAAATCTGTTAGACAAAGACCTCAAGTCGCGACAGAGAATCGAGGTTGCAACAAGAAAGGATTCTAGGCCAAATGAAAGCTGTTGCGACAAGAGAAAAGTTGATGAGACAGAGAAAGAGTTTCAAAGAAAGATCTTGTTGCAACACTGTTCTGTATGTCGCGACACCAAAAGAAGACAACTCTGGTCACAACAGATAATTGATGTCATGACGAGGAATGGTTGCTTAATGAACTAACAAGGTCTCCATAAGGGAATTTGCTGTTGCGACAAATTACAAGCTGAAGACACCAATTGAGGTCACAACACTGATTTCATGTCGCGACATGAAAATAGGCTGAACAGTTAAAAACATGTTGCAACTATGTTTGAGCAACTTTGACAAGAGCCAAGGTGAGAAGGGTAACCACTCAGTCGCGACATACATTTTAGTCACACTCGTAAAACGTGCTTCCTAATACACGACAACTCGTTGTAATCGAGAAAATGAGGTCATGACAAAGTGAGAAGTAAGAAACAAATCAGTCGCGACCTACCTTTATGTCGTGACGTAAATCAGATCAAGAAAAGGAATGTGGCCCGGTCGCGACTTAACTCCGTATGTCGACAAGGAATCCAACGCATCAACGCTGAGTCGTAACCTGAATGAAGGCAGAAGACAAACAAATGATGTCGCAACATAAAAGGGAAGTTGTGACCAGGAATCAAAGTGGCTGGCAATAGAAATTGTGTCGTGACATGAAAACTAGGTCGCGACATAGAACTTAGTAAAGGGAAGGACAACCAGGTCGTGACATGGAATTGAGGTCGCGACACAAATACTTGGAGACCATAAAAAGTTGTCGCAATAAGAATCATAACTACTGGCAACTAAACTTGGTCATGACACAACAATTCAAGTCGCGACTAAAAAATGATGATTCTAAAGAAAAATGCTAAGTAAAAGAAGACAACAAGGATTTTCAAGTTGCGACACACACCTCGAAGAAACAAAAGAGGTGAAGCCAAAGGTTAGTCGCGACAAAGAAATTCATGTCGCGATGAAGATTCCAGAGAAAGAAGAAACTCTAGGCAAAACTCATGTCGCAACTGAAAACTTAGTCGCAACAAGAATCAAGGGATAGTATCAACTTAAGTCGCGATAAATCGGTCGCGACAACTAAATGAAGAGGGTCGCAAAGAACAATAATGTTGTGATAGCGACACAGGGTCGCGACTTCATATAGCCAAAAACAAAACAAAGAAGGGTGCGATAGGTAATTGAAGTCACGACAGACTTAGCAAGTTCATAACTGCAACTCAGTCGCGATAAGCTTCTTTAGGTCGCGACCTGAACAGTGAGCTGGGCCATGGAATTAGGGAAAATTCACTTGAAGCTTTCGAATCAGGCCCAATTTTTGGAAGTGTATAAATGGTCGACCTTGCATAAAGAGAAAGCAGCTCTTTCGAAACCCAGATCCTTAGGGGCTTGAAGAAGACTCACTTGTATATTTTTAGATTAGATTAGTTAGAATCGTTTTGATATTTTTTTTGTTTCTGGATCTGAACCAGCAATCTAATTTGAATTGTGAAGCTGGATCAAATCGTTCAATCTCTTTTTATATTACTGCCTGGAATTAATAAAGTCTAGACAATTTCTGGAATTCATTTACTTTCAGTTTATTACTGTTACAGTGGATATGCTTGATCAATACTCCATTGTCGATCGTGGATTCGCATTCAGAAGCGTAGCTTCCATCGAATGCATATGTTGTTAGTTATACTTCTTTTCTACATAAATTAGAAAGAATTTCCCGATTTGGGATTTATTTGATTGATGTTCTTGAATCAATTGTTCCCAATAGTAGTATCAATACCCTTTCAAGATCTGATCCTTCCATTTCCGTGAGGCCCTCTGAGTGACATAGAGATGGAGATTCCTAAGAGTTTGGAACATTCAATTTGTGGGTATGTTAGACTACTATTGAAGAACTAAAGAGCTCTGAATGTTCACTTCGATAATTTTCGATTAACTCATTGTTGAAGTTGAAGATAATTATTTATCAATTTAAACAATCAGAGATTTCACCTTAATTTGATGGAAAGATTTTGATCCTGTGTTAGCTGAGATCTAATCAAAGAAAGGGAAAAATCCATCAGATCTAAAGGAAGAGTCATTAACCATTTTGTAGAGGTTTGCAATGACCCTGTCTTAGGAAGCAAGAAATCCGCAGTCTTAAGAAATGGGTATGAAGTATTGAAAAAGAAAAATACCCAAATCTTATAAACAGTGTTCTGAATACAAGTAACTGATTAGATCCATGTCTTTGAAAGAAGCAGGGACCTCTAATTAGTGAATTATGGAGAAATCCAAACTGCATTATTAGGCATCTTTGACAAATCTAGATCCAAAATCAAGATTGAGAAAATCAATGGATTATAATGTAGAAATTGGTTGTTTCACAACAGTTCCTTGATAGTGCTCACTTCTCATAAAGAACTAATTCATCTGTCGCAGATTTACTGAATACTTAATTTTATCCTTAATATAGAAGTATAATATGGGATGATCTTGTCTTTCAAATTCTAGTTTTCAAATCATTACAAGGAGGTGCAAATAAAGGTGGATCTCAGTACAGGTAGTTGATTTCTAAATTATGGTCAATCTCTGAGGGAATGATATCTGGACTTACATCCAATTTTTACTACTTGTATGACCTGTGCACTTGTAGTGTCTTAGACTAAACTCATTTTATAATTTCAAGAACATTAGACCATTTTCTAATTTTTAAACAACTAGCCCACCTTAGTACCACGCAGGGGGAATTGTAAGGCTCTGAGCGGAGGAATAAAATTGAAGAGTTTAGTCTATACATTAACAAAAACAGACAGTTAGTTTCATACTGTCACGGGCGAGGATTGAATGGATTGGACTAAATCAATATTTTGACAAAAGAGAGAAATGCTAATTTGGACATGTTTCTTTATTTTATAAAAGAAATTCACAAAAAAAAAAAACAGTTTTTACAGTAGTGGCTGCATAAGCTACTGATCTTTTAGAGAGCTTAAAGGATATATGATTTTTAATACCACTGTTTCCAATTAATCACAATATGTTTCCATTTCAGGAAGTTATTTCATGCACAGGAAGCCAAAATCAGATTTGTTTCCCTTAGATACTGAATTGGAAAGAACATTGAGGAACTTAAGGAAGGTCAGAAGTGCAGAAACAACAATTATGGCAGATGAATGAATGGGTCAAACAGTTGAACAAGAAACAGCAGCAGAAAGGCCTATGATGCAAAATACAATGGAGGATTTCTGGTGACCAGTTATCCAAGAAGAATATTCAGCAGTTAGACAACCTACTATAGAGGCTAACAATTTTGAGATGAAACCAACACTAATCACCATGGTGCAACAGAATCAATTTACAGGCCATCCTATGAAGATCCTAATGAGCACATGGGCAGATTTCTCAGGATGGCCAACACAGTTAAACTAAACGGTGTGAGATCAGAGGTGATCAAGCTACATCTCTTTCCCTTTTCCTTAAGAGATATTACAGCCACATGGTATGAATCATTGCCATATGGTTTAGTTAATACATGGGAAGAGCTGGTGGAAGCCTACCTTGTGACGCCCCTAACTAGGCACACGGTGTCAAGCGAGGGTGTCATTTTTTTATTTATAAACTTATAACCTTTATGCTTGCTCATTCATATAATGTTAAACATTTAACTTGTATTATATTTTGTAGCATCAGATTACAAAATATATACAAGCTCCATATATGGAAGTGTTCAACATTTACAATATTTACATTGTTTACAAAAACAAAACATATACAAAAATAGACCAAAAGGTCTTTAAGGCACCTGCAATAGCTGTCTTGGTTGGCCGATGTGGAGTGTTCGACTTCCTATTTTTGTTTCTCCCGCACTTTGACTTGATGAAACTCCAGCTGCTTATAGCTTACGGAATAATACATATGGATGGCCTTTAATAAGGGTCATCACACTTCATACACACGCATACACATATAACATATCATATCATTTAAACATGCCATACATATTTTATATTTTTTTACTTATCATACCATGTTTCATTTCTTATCATTTTACACTTTGCTTCATGTTCTCACAATATGGTTTTCTTGTCATTGCATAAATGGGTGCTATGCTTCTCTCTTATCATATCATATCATTTCATATGTCATATCTAAGCCATTTGTTTTATGTTTCATGCCTCGCATAAACCTTAGAAGTGGATAAAGCGAGTCCATAAGGGCCTGGCTGCGCCCGTACTCAATTATACGAAACAAAGGTCTATAAGGCCTAAGGCGCCTGTAATGACTAAATCTAGGCCAACCGATCGCATGTCGTTAATTTATTTTCCTCAATGTGCATGCCCATATATCCCTCTACTTGGTTCTAAGCAGACAATCCATGTGTATTTTATGTTCAGTACATATCTCATATTCTTGAATAATTATTGTCATCCGGTAATCATATGCGATATTTACAATCATTTATTCGTGTCTTTGCATTTTTCATATCTCATTATATGCATGAATAACTATGGTTACCATGTATGATTATGAGCTATTTACTATCATTCCATTTTCATCAAGCTATATATGGAAGGATTCTAGACTCAAAGGGATTTCCATAGAGTCCAAGAACATCCGAAACTGAAATAACGGCTAGTACCGGCGATAGTCCAAAGTCGAAGCTTCCCATGAACAAGGACTACAAGTAATCCACAGGCCTACTATTTTTCACGATTTCCGACCTAATACGAAGTTCCAATTTTATCAAGATATATATGGATGGATTCTATACTCAAAGGGATTTCCATAGAGTCCAAGAACATTCGAAACGGAGTTCGAACGAAGAAATTATGATCGTCCGAAGTTGGAGGCTTCTCATGAACAGTGACTACGAGCAGAACCAACAGGGCCTACTGTTTTTCGTGATTTCTAGACTTAATATGAGTTCCAATATCATTAACCTTATATTAATGGATTCTAGACTCAAAGGGCTTTCCATAGAGTCCAAGAACATCCGAAACGGAGTTCGGACAAAGAAATTATGATCGTCCGAACTTAGAGGCTTCCCATGAACAGTGACTACGAGCAGAACCAGCAGGGCCTACTATTTTTGTGATTTCTGGACCTAATATGAGTTCCAATATTATCAAGCTATATATGGATGGATTTTAGACTCAAAGGGCTTTCCATAGAGTTCAAGAACATCCAAACGGAGTTCGGATTTAAGAAATTATGACCATCCGGCTGGGAGAAATTTCACATCTCCCTAAAAACCCCAAGATTTCCTTAATACAAATATTCCTCAATCGAGGATTACAATCAACCAACCCAAGTCCAAAACAGTAACCATGTCAAAGAGGCTCTTTAGACCTAAATTCATAAAAAAAAATGGGTTTATGGTTTTTTCTTCATCAAACAATTCCATACAAAAGTCCAATAATCCATACCAAAATCATAGTTTCCATACAAAACCCATAGTATTCCATACTCTTTAACCCTCACACCCTAGCTCAAGGAGGAAATCCATACCCAAACCATATAATGTCCATACAAAATCCATGGCAACTGGGTAATTTCCATACAAAATTCTAGCATCCATACTAGTGTACAAAAATCCATACCTTTGATATTCTTTTCCTTTTCCTTCTTCTTCTTCTTCTTCCTTTCTTCTTTTCTTCCTTTCTTCCTCCTCTCTTCTCTTCTCTCCTTCCCCAAAATGAAGCTTCCCCAAAATGGAGAGAACAATTTCAGCCCTATCCATTTTGACTTTTAATTTTCCTTTATTTACACTTTGGTCTTTCATCTCTCCATTATTCTCAATTCCACTTATTCAAATTCTACTTTAGCATACAATCTTCTATTCTTATGTCATTTGAGTCCTTAATTGGTAATTTACCAATTTCCCTTGACTCTTGAATTAATTCCGAATTTTACTTATTTTATTTCCAAGATTATTTTATTGGCTAAAATATATATTTACTTTTATTATACCCTAAAACACGTTATAAAACCTGTCGTGTATAATTTGGAGATACAAATCCTCCCCCCCTTTAAAAGAATCAAGGTCCCCAAATTCATACCTAATTCGAAGAGTTACGGATACTATGCTTTCATAGTTGCTTCGGCTCCTGGGCCTTCTTCCCACCCATGGTATATGCAGCACCACTAACTAGACTCTGCTTATTCCGCAATTGTTTCACCTCTCAAGCTAGAATAGCTAACTCTTATCATAAGGACAAATCATTGCATCGCACATCCCGCACCGGTAGTATGTGCGACTCATCGTAGCGGCATTCCGAAGCATCGACATGAAACACATTGTGTAATTTGGCCAATTTTGGATAGCTAAACGATAAGCTCCCCGCAAATCGCTCCAAACCTCATATGACCTTATGAACTCCTAGACTCAATTTTCCTTTTACCAAAGCTGAGTATTCTTTTCCTGCTGGAGAGTACTTAAAACACTTTGTCTCTGACTTCAAACTCTATATCCTTTATCTTCAAATTAGCATAAGACCTTTGTCTATCACTGGCAGCTTTTAACCTCTGCTGAATAATCTGAAGTTTTTCTTCCGTGTCTTTTACTAAATCAAGACCAATAATCTTATGCTTGTTCAACTCTGTCCAACACATAGGAGTTCTACATTTCCGGCCATACAAAGCCTCTTATGGTGCCATACCAATGCTTGACTGAAAACTATTGTTATAGGCAAACTCCATCAATGGAATATACCTATCCCAACTTCCCCGAAAATTCCATGACACAACCTCGAAGCATATCTTCAAGTACTTGAATCAACCTCTCTGACTGTCTATCTGTTTGAGGATGGAATGCAATACTGAACTTCAGCTTAGTGCCCAAAGCTGACTATAATTGTAACACCCCAAAATATACCCTAGCAGTTTTCAAACATGTTTAGGATATAAAATAAGTTAAAATTATCTGCTCGAAAAATGATATTTGAGCAGAAAGCGGCAAAATGATAATTTTTGGCGCTTTGAAAATTTCGAGTGTTTCTAGATCCTGATGACGAAACGGACATCACCGTTTGAATCGGCCTCGCGAAACGTCACCCATGCGACTTCAAGCACCCGAAACAATCTGATTTTTCACGAATTTCGCTAAGATGCTGCCCAGCGTTAGTCCCCGAAACGGGATTTTTAGAAAAATCCCGAAAAATATCAAATAGTTAAAGAATGTCTATTTAAGATAAATAGAACTAAAACCGGAACGAAATAAATTATTTCGGAGCTGAAATGGACCGAGAGGGAGTGGCAAGGCTGTGGGCCCCACTGAGTTTATATATATATATATATATATATATATATATATATATATATATATATATATATATATATATATATATATATATAGTATATAGGATTTAGAGGAGGAGCAGATTTTTTGGGAGGCAGCCAGGAGAGAGAAAATTTGATTTGATTTGATTTTTTTGCTTCGTTTCTCTCTTTCGACATAATGAGTTTCGACCGTCACTGCCGCCAAGAACGAAAGTTCATTTACTTGACGAGGGCTATGCGTGAGTACCAAAAACACGGGATTTCGCCGATAATTCAAGTAAGAAGTTCGAAAAATCCTAAGTTTAGGTATTTTATCGTATCTACAGACTGACTGGCCGAATTGGCTCGACCAAGAGACAAAGTTGATCCACGCATTTCCTCGAGCCACGTGTGGGTACTAAAATTCGAGTTTCACAACTCCACGAGGTATGAATTTCCTACGAATAAAAAGCCATGTAATGGCATAGGTTGTTTTTGGGGCCGTGATAAAGTCATGTGATTTAATCCCCAAAATTGTGGATCGAATATTGGAACTTTGAACTCAGTTTTTGGCAATTCCTGAATCAGATTAAGGATATAAATTAAGAATATATATGAATAGATAATATGATATGAATAGATGAATAATATGAATATATGATATAAATACATGAGATTATGAAGTATACGATTAGACAACACCTGCTAGAAATGCACAAATGATAGGAAATTAGTTACATGTATGGAAAGTATAGAATAAGTGTGATTTTGGTATTGATTGCAGGATGGTTTTATGCCGTGTTTTTGACATGTTTGGTACCATGTTCGTGGTATGTTTTGTGGCCTCAATTGGGAGGATAACGTACCGGCACATTGCTGTTTCTTGGGATGGTTTCGGTCAAAAACTCCGCGCACGGAGCTGCCAAGGAGCCTTCCGGCATGCCGGGCGCAGCCACGCCGCTGCGTGGCCGGGTGCATCCCTGCACGCTTATAACGTGGGATCCCACGCTATAGCGTAGCCCCTGCACAATGTCAACCCTCCAACTTCGGACGACCATAACTTCTTCGTCCGAACTCTGTTTTGAGTGTTCTTGAACTCTATGGAAAGCCATTTGAGTCTAGAATCCATCCATATATAGGTTGATGCAATATTGAGCTTACAATAAGTACAAAAATGACAAAAGATAGTGGCTGCTGCTGCTACTGCAGGTGCTGTAAGTTGCTGATTTTCTTCACGGCTTGCAACTTGCATAACTCCTTCTGCTAGGACTCCTGCTTGAAAAGCCTGACTCTATGGAAAGCTCATTGAGTCTAGAATCTAACCATATGCTATTTAATGGCATTTGGTATCCACATCTGAAAATTTGGTTGTTGTACAAAGTGTACTAATAGCTTGGTTAAGTCAATTGGAATATATGATAAGAAAAGAGATAGATATAACCAAGAAATAGCAATATACGTAGATTTGATATGTAGAGGAGTATAGAAGAAAAGAATAAAATGATAAACTCAGAGAACACGTATAATAGTAGGACTGCCTAAGACCGGATATTGAATGACAAGACATATCTCGACGTTGCTTCGCACTCCGCTAGTTACTCAAGACTCGCTACGTGGGCAGGCACGCATAGTACTTCGGTACTCTCTGAATAGTGAGACGACACTCTCCGACCGTGTCACACTAGTAACTTGCAGACTCTCGCTTGGGCGACTGCAGATCGATTAGGCGCGACGGCACTCTCCTCGACCGTGCTTCTAAGACTCGCCAGGCTACGACATTTTCAGACCGATAGTATCTTCTGATACTCATCAGGCCGTGGTCTTACTCATTCAAAGATTATCGGGTTCAGGCAATCTAACGCTATATGATAAGACTCCTCGATCAAAGAATAAGAGAGTAAAGAAATGAATATGGTAAACCGAATGTAATCTAATGCACCTCCGTATCTATTCCTCAGAGGTACCTACGATACTTTTGTACAAGTAAAACCTCAGAGACTCACTTCGCACTTCCGTATCGGTAAAAGAAGTAAAAGTTCCCAGAATATAAGTATAAGTCCGCAGTACCCACTTCGCACCATTGCATATCAGCAAGTCTGCACACAAGATAATGATTGCACTTCCTTCCTAGTGTGTTAGAAATTCGGGCCAACTCCACAGAACCTCCCGTACCAAGCTCGCTCGACTGACAAGTTACCATGAAGCTAAGCCGTTAAAACTGCTGAAACTGTATTTGGAAAACGTGGGTTATAAAATTTTTCACTTTTCTATCAAAATCACACCTTAGGATTTAACGGGGGTAACCGCAAAGATAACGATCACGCACGGTGGTCGGGCTTCCAAAATACAAAATCAACTATAGTCAAAAATATATTAATTCTAATGTTTTCCAAATGTCCAACTACAACAATAAAGGACCTTTGGTCCTCATCAAAATATAAGATAAGGATCAATCCAACATAATTTTTGTCGCAACCTCGTTTTTTCTCTAAAACCACGCGCGCATATTTTACAAAAGATATTTATATATATGTTGTTACATATTTTTAACTTTTACTATTTGACTACACCTTATCTTATATAAATACAATGCCTAGGATCGAGGATCTGAAAGGTCTTTCTCGGCTTCAACACCCGCACCGAAAAAAATTATTTTAAAAATGTAAAACTCGCGGAGCTACAACGGGCTCGCGAGTACTATGTGCTTCTAAACGCTGTCACTCGCCGTACTCTCCCAATATAGGGACTGCATGCAAATGGTTGTAAAACTATTTATGAGAAAACTCGGAAGTTTTTGCTATGAAACCATTTCAAAATCAGGTTTAATGAAAATCGTACGTAAAATGGTTGTAAATCAAGTGGCGAGAAAAACCGGCTTTTGCTATGAAACCATTTCAAAACTGCTTCAAAACTATTTTTGTTGTTGAAAACTGCTTTTGAAAACTATTCGAAAAACTGCTTTCAAAGGGTGGTTAATATCCGAAATGCTATACCGAAAATCGGGTACCAACCATCGTGGCCCATTTAAATACCCTAGACGTGATACCACGGAACTGAACTGCATCGGTAGTGAACTCTAACACTACCCTACTTAAGATGGTCCTGAACACGGCGGGATCTATATAGCATAATGGAACCTCTGGGACCAAAATGCTCTGATGGAACCTCGTAACCAACACCTCATCGCTATGTACTAAGTCACATGAACGACGGCACCTCGAATATAAATATATACTAGATCTAACCCCCAATTGCCAACTAGGCAATATAGTTAGTCATAATATCCCATAACATTGCCATGCACAATCCGAAATACATCTGACCGGAACCGAGAATGCGCTATCTAGGGGTTTTATAAGAACCATGCCAAACTGCTTCTTAACATCGAAATCAAACTTTTCGTCGAGTATAATCGGGAGGTAAAAAATGCTTTATAAATCTATATTTTCAAAGCACTTTACAAAATTGTAATTTAAACACTTTGCTTTAGAAAATGATTTCGGGAAGTACTCACCTTTTCCTCGACTAATTCCCTTTCAAATCTCATTACACTCTAGATTCTCGTCTGATGTTCAAATCGCCTACACAATCCATACAAAGTACGAAACCTCGGCCCCAACGCTTTAAATCACAAAACATGTTGCCGTGCTTTCAAAGCCGACTATATCGAATCTAACTTCGACATTCTAACAAAACTTTACGCGTTAGTCCCATTCGATAAGGTCATCGATAATATGATGAAATTGACCAAAATGTCCCTACACATTAAACGCCCATAAAAACTATCCGCTTTACCAACTTCGACCTCGCCGGACTTTCCGCAGCTAAAACTAAACATTTATGAAAAATTATGCGTCCGACCGGGTCCGACCACAATCCCGAAATTTCAATCCAAACCGTCGAAAAACATCCCGAATTCGTACCGACTGCTCGAACACAGCCTTCAAAATTCCTTAAAATTCTAAACTCAATTTAAAAAATTTTTGACTAAAGTTTATGACCTTTCACTAGCTTTTCTAAGAAAATTTCAAGCCATTACCTAACATTTAGGCTTGAAACATAAGTAGACAATTTTCTACCTTCTAAAAGCTCTGGACAAAAGGCTAAGAAGGGTCTGCATCTATGCGTAGCTCTCGTCACGTATACCATCCCCTACTTGTTCCACGAAACCTACGGTCCGATTCCAGAACGAAAAAGAAACAAATAGAGAAAAATTTAAAAATCTCTCTCTCCTCCCACTACATTGATAACAAGCTTCATTTGTCCTATCTTGCTTCTATTTCTATCCCGAAAATTTTTATTTTTTCAATTAATTAGTTTGCTCGAACTTTAACTCAAGACATTTTCACTTCCGAGATTTTTTGTAAAATCTCGTCCCTAAAGTCATCGGGCGATTTATCATCCGGTAAATTGCAAAATATTCCGACTATCTCGTGACCCGACGAAACTTTTTCTTCTCGTCACTAGATTTCGCGACCTAATCGAACCGGCGCAAATCTGCTTGGCCATCCGAGATCTAGAGAATTTTCTAGGCTTCCCTAAACCATTTTGGTAATTTATTATTATTATTATCCTTTTAAAATTCCATAATTGGAATTTCACACCTCCACTTTCCTTAATTGCAAAAGTGCCACAATTCTTTGAAAAACTGTACTACCCCATAAACAACTTTCAAAAATTTATTACGACACTTAAATACTCACAAGCTCCTGGGTGCACATACTGCTACACATACCGCATACACCCCTCTCGTGACGGGCGTTACATACAAGGTCTGAAATACAAGAATTAGCTCTCTAACGCAAGTATAAGTTCCGTAAGACAAGTATATGTTCTGAAATACAAGAATAAGTATAAGTTCTGTAGAACCTACGGGTACTTCTGTATCTTATTAATTTCTGTAGTACCTATGGGTACCTCCGTATAAGCTCCGGATAAGGATAAACTCAGTAGTACCTACGATACCCCCGTATGAGTATAAGTTAAGAGTACCACAAATTCCTAACAAATATAAGTTTGATATAAGCACAAGTATGTGTCTTTTGGGACATTTGAACAAGTAGTACTTACGAGTACTTCCGTATAAGAATAAGTCTGCAATACCAAGATAATGCCCGTAATATCTCTCGTAGAGAAAATTCCACGGCATCCGAACAAAGCTGTAAACTCCCCAGAGTATAAGCATAAGCCCTATGGTAAAGTATGCTCTGTAGTACCTAAGGGTATCTCTGTATAAGCATAAGTTCCGTGGAACTCATATGAGATTCGAGATAGATATATAAGTATGAGTATGTGGATAAGTACCTCCATATAAGTATATGTATAAGCTCAGTACCGTATACGAGAGATCTGAACAAGCATAAGTTGGTTACAAGGATAATTATGTATGTAAATGTGTTATATGAATTCATGAATATTCTGATATATGTTTATTATGATTTAGTATAAATGCATGTGTACCAGTATAAGTCATAAGATATGTTTCCCACTAAGCGTAAAGCTTAGCACGGGTTTTTAATCCGTGTAGGTACAAAAGAGGACATCTACGAGCTTCCGTATACAGCTGGGCCAGCACACTAGTAGGGGTTCATCACAGTATGTCCCGCGCTTTGATTTGTAAATGTATAAGTACAGTTTTTGTATATGTAAATGGAACTCAGTATATGTGTATAGATTTTGATGGACACCAATTCCTGGTAGTTCTTTCAGATATGTAAATGATTTTTGTTATTACAGAATGCTTCAGTACCCACTGTGTACAAGTTCGGGCCTTTAAAAAAAAAAAAAGGTAAAGAGTCCAAGATATGGTCTCGCACCTCGAACTTGGTTCTGATTCGCCAACGGCCTGACCTCGAATCGTGGTGTGACAAGTCGCATCGTGAGCCTAGGTTTAGCGCTTCTCAAGAGTGTTCGACATGATGTACCTACATAGTAAATGTGTCAAGCCTATCGCGATGCCCTCGTCTCCGTATATTGACTAGAAGGAATAAGTACTCAATCCAGTTTTGAAAGATTAGGACAGGAGATTTAGTTCTGATGGAGCCTTGATGGCTCAAGTGAGAGTTATACCAGATTTGAAGCAAATGAGAGTAAATGCTCAGAAAGATGATGTCAAGTTACAAGAGATAGTTCAGTTAGTCAGTATTGGAGACAAGGCTGATTATGCCATTGATGAAAGTGGAAGTTGTTGTACAAGAATAGAGTATGTGTATCGAATGATATAGATTGGAGAAAGAAGATATTATACAGGAACTAGAATTGAACTTGAAGGCATAGTACTCTCAGCATTTTAGTTCAGAAAATTTCGAGGACGAAATTTATATTAAGGGGGGAGAATAGAGACTCCAAAATATAATCTAAAGAAGAACATGCTTAGGGTATAAAAATAAGTTAAATTCAGAATTGCTCGAAAAAAATGACATTTTTGAGGAGAAATGGCAAATGGTAATTTTGGCGCTTTGGAAAATTCGAAAATTTCTAGATCTCTGATGATGAAATGACATCACCGTTGGAATCGTCTCGAAATATAAATACTCATGCGACTTCGCTGAATTCAAACGCCGGATTTTTCACGAATTTCAAGAAGACAGGCGTCGAGGGTGAACTCGGAACTAGATTTCAGAAACCTAAAACGCCAAATAGTTAAAGAATGTCTAATTAAGATAAATAGAACTAGGGAACCGGAAACGAAATAAATTATTTCGAGCTAAAATGGACCGAGAGGGACAGTAAGTATGTGGGCCCCACTCAACCTTTATATATATATATATATATATATATATATATATATATATATATATATATATATATATAGATGAGAGGAGGAGCAGATTTTTTGGGAGGCAGCCAGAGAGAGAGGCAGTGCTTGATTTGATTCCGATTTTTTGCTCGCTCCTTTGATATACGTAGCTCGACCGGGCCGAATTGGCCACTAACGAGCTCATTTACTCCGACGGTGGCTGCGCGTGAGTACCAAAATACAAAGGATTTCTGCCGTGTTCAGTACAGTTCGAAACCAAGTCATTTTATCGTATCTACATTCGACGGTCGACCTGGTCTAGATCAAGAGACAGTGCTGATCCACGCATTCGGTGCCACGCGTGAGTACCAAAATCTTGAGTTTCACAAACTCCACGAGGTGTAAGGAATTTCCTACTTGGAATAAAAGCCATGTAATGGCATAGGTTGCTTTCTGGGCGAGAATAGGTCAGGTGATTTAATCCCAAAATTGTGGGACTGAATATTGAACTTTTGGACCGAAGCTGCGTCCTGAATCAGGACAAGATGGGTCATAATGGTATGGCGACTAGATAATATGATATGAATAGATGAATAATATGAATATATGATATAAATACATGAGATTAGGAAGTATACGATTACACAACACCTGCTAGAAATGCACAAATGATAGGAAATTAGTTACATGTATGGAAAGTATAGAATTAGTGTGATTTTGGTATTGATCAGAGGATGGTTTTATGTCAGAGCTACATGTTCTGGTACCACGCTCGTGGTATGCTCTTAGGTCTTCAATTGGGAGGATAACGTGGCCGGTGGACAATGGCTGTTTTGAGATGGTTTTGGGTCAAAATTGTGTGTACTGAGTCGCTAAGGAAGCCTCTGGCACGTCGGCGTGGAAGCCACAGCCGTTGCATGGTCAGTATCCTACTATAGCGTATTCCCGTGACAATGTCAACCCTCCAACTTCGGATGACCATAACTTCTTCGTCCGAACTCCGTTTTGAGTGTTCTTGGACTCTATGGAAAGCCCTTTGAGTCTAGAATCCATCCATATATAGATTGATGCAATATTGAGCTTATAATAAGTCTGAAAATGACAAAAGATAGTGGCTATCATGATCACAAAGCCGTAAGCTGTTGATTTTCTTCACGCTTGCAACTTGCATAACTCCTCTCGTTAGACTTCGTTGGGGTGTTCCCTGACTCTATGGAAAGCTCATTGAGTCTAGAATCTAACCATATGCTATTTAATGGCATTCCGGTATCCACATCTGAAAATTTGATTGTTGTACTCGGTACTAATAGGCTCATAGTCAATTGGAATATATGATAAGAAAAGAGATAGATATAACCAAGAAATAGCAATATACGTAGATTTGATATGTAGAGGAGTATAGAAGAAAATAATAAAATGACAAACTCAGAGAACACGTATAATAGTAAGACTGCCTAAGACCGGATATTGAATGACAAGACATATCTGATCAGTGCTTCGCACTCCTGCTAGTGTTACGACACTTCGTTACGCGGCGTGCACGACATTTCCTTGCAGATTCGATTAGTACGACGGCACTTTCCGACTGCGTTTCAGACATTAGTACTTGCACTGCTTAGTACTTTCAGACTCTCCGACATGACCATGACTCGTCAAAGGTTTCTAAGACTTCGCTCAGGCTACGACATTTTCGCCAGACCGTATAACATCTCTGATACCATCGCGGCCGTGTCTTA
This sequence comes from Tetrastigma voinierianum, assembly GCA_016808115.1. NCBI lineage: Eukaryota > Viridiplantae > Streptophyta > Magnoliopsida > Vitales > Vitaceae > Tetrastigma > Tetrastigma voinierianum. The sequence goes on along the minus strand of JAEQBH010002651.1, from coordinate 410,171 downwards.
CTCCATTCAAGACATCGGTCTGTGCAATCTAACAGCTTATATGATAAGACTCGAACAAAGAATAAGAGAAGAAATGAATATGGTAAAGATCCGAATGTACCACGTACCTCCTCAGATCCGCTCGTAGCACTCACGTACTTTGTACAAGTAAAAGCTCAGAGTACTCACGGCACTTCCGCACTTTAAAAGAAGTAAAAGTTCTGTAATATAAGTATAAGTCCAGTAGTACCTACGGGTACTTTTGTACAAGTATAAGCTCCGTAATACAAGTATAAGGTCCTAAATATAAGAATTAGCTCTGTAACACAAGTATAAGTTCCGTAAGACAAGTATATGTTCCGAAATACAAGAATAAGTATAAGTTCCTGTGAACCCACTTCGCAATTTCCCCGTATCTTATTAATTTCCCCTGTAGCACGCGGTACCTCCGTATAAGCTCCTGGATAAGGATAACCAAGAGTACCTACGTACCCCGTATGAGTATAAGTTAGTAGTACCCATCGTACTCTTAATTAAATATAAGTTTGATATAAGCATGGGCATGTGTGCCTTTGGGACACGGAACAAGTAGTACTTACGAGTATACCAGATAAGAATAAGTTCCGCAATACTCAAAGATACGTTCTTTAATATCTCAGAAGATTTACTTTAAGATCCTAAATACAGTAAACTCAGTATAAGTGTATAAGCCCTATGGTATAAGTATAAGCCTTGTAGTACCTAAGGGTATCTCTCGTATAAGCATAAGTTCCAGTGGAACTCCCATGAGGATTCGAGATAGATATAAGTATGAGTATGTATACACCAGATAAGCTTGTGTGATAAGTTTCGCATCAGATACGAGAGATCTGAACAAGCATAAGTTGGTTACAAGGATAATTATGTATGTAAATGTGTTATATGAATTCATGAATATTCTGATATATGTTTATTATGATTTAGTATAAAATGCATGTACTCAAAGATAGTCATAAGATATGTTTCCACTAAGCAGAGTTTAGCACTGCCTTTAACCGTAGGCAATAAAAAGAGGACATCTACGTAGCTTCGTATACACCTGGGCCAAGACACTACAGCAGTCTACAAGATGTCCCGCGCTTTGATTTGTAAATGTATAAGCACGCTTTTGTATATAAATGGAACTCAAAAGATATGTGTATAGATTTTGATGGACACCACTCCTGGTAGTTCTTTTGTATATGTAAATGATTTTGTTATTACAGAATGTTTGTGTACCCACAAGATGTGTCAAATTTTAAAAATGCTAGAAAGAGTCCCAAGATATGATCTCGCACCTAGAACTTGGTCTGACCCACCACCTGCCTGACCCGAATCGGAGTGTGACAATAATTCCTTCCAGAACCTTGATGTAAAACGCGGATCTCTATCTGACACAATAGATAATGGTACACCATGCAATCGTACAATCTCCTCCACATATAACTTAGCTAGTCGATCCATAGAATCCTGGCCGGTATAAAATGGGCCAACTTTGTGAGGTTATCAACAATCACCCGTACAGAGTCATGCTTCGCGGCGTGAGGGGGAAACCCCGACACAAAAATCCATGGTAATGCTATCCCACTTTCATCGGGAATTGAAGGGGATTTAACAAACCCAAGGACATTCTCGTGTTCAGCTTTGACTTGCTAACACGTCAAACACTTAGACACATACTCAGTCACATCTCTTTTCATTCATTTCCACCAATAAAATTGTTTTAAGTCCTAGTACATCTTATTACCTCCAGGATGCATGGTAAATACCGTATTATGAGCCTCAAATAACAACCTTTTCTTTAGCTTTTTATCATTTGGCACACATAATGGCTCGAAATACAAACTTCCGTACCTTCTTTCACCCGAAACTCCTAGCCTTGTCACCATCTCTAACCATCTCGTAACTTTTTCTCAGAATCTCATCATTTTTCTCACAAGATCTATAATCATTTGCTTTAAAACGGGGTCAGGCTTCTAGTCGAGCTTTCAACCTACCTCCATCATTTAAGGTCTCCAATCATCAGACTATAGTGACATTGCTACCACCGCCTTTCTACTTAAAGCATCACTAATACATTAGCCTTCCACAGGTAGTCTATGATGCAAATTATAATCCTTGAATAACTCTTAACCACCTCCGCTGTTTCAAATTAACTCTTTTTGTGTTAACAAGTACTTGAGACTCTATGATCTGCAAATTCTAAGACTTTAATCAGATATAGTGTTCCATATTTTCAAAGCAAACACTACCGCAGCCCAACTCTAGTCATGATGGATAATTCTGTTCATGTGGCTTCAACTGTCTAGATGCATAAGCCACCAATTTCCCATCTTGCATTAACATGCATCCCAAACCAATGCCTGAAGCATCATTATACAAGGTATACTCTTTTCCCGAAGTAGCCAAAAATCACATTTGCTAATCTTAGCATATAACTTCTTTTCTCTTAGTGTCTGCAGGACTATTTTCAGATGTTGTTCATGTTCCTGTTCATCCTTAGAATATACCAAGATGTCATCAATAAAGACCACTACAAACTGATCCACATAGGGTCGGAATACCCTATTCATTAAATCCATGAATGCCGCTGCATTAGTCAACCCAAATGACATTACCAAAATTCATAATGGCCATATCTGCCCTAAATTTCTCGCGGCCCTGCACATCTACTCCCTTTACTCTCAACTGATAATATCCAGATCGCAAGTCAATCTTCGAAAAGACACCCGCTCCTTTCAACTGATAAAAAAGATCTTCGATTCTAGGCAATGAGTACTTGTTTTTCACTATCACCTTATTGATCTGCCGATAATCGATGCACATCCGTAGAGTGCCATCTTTATTTTTCACAAATAAAACAAGTGCACCCTAAGGCAAAACACTAGGTCGCATGTGTAAACCTTTATCTAAAAGCTCTTTAGAAGGAGTCTTCAACTTTCGCTCGCTTGAGCCATACGACAGTGGTGCCTCGAAATAGGAGTCGTTCCTTGTACTACTTCAATAAAGAGATCCACTTCTCTTTCATGTAATACTCCCAGTAATTCCTTGGGAAACACATCAGGGAACTCCTTAATCACAAGAATATTTTTGAAATTTACTTGCTCTCTTTTAGAGTCAAGAATCAAAGCTAAAAAGGCTTCACAACCTTTCTCGAAAAATGCTCAAGCCTATAGCTAAAGTAACTTTGGTATTAGTTCAGACTGATACCCTGCATCAAGCATTTCCTGATAGTCGTGACATTTAAGCTTGATTATTTTCTTATCACAATCAACTATGGTCTTATGTTTGGATAACCAATCCATTCTAGACAATATACAAAACAAGGACATCCGCATTAGGCCAACACGTTACTATGTAGGTACATCCTTAATCTAAGACTCTTCCGGAAACACCTAAACCCAGCTTTGATACCACTAAACTGTGACGCCCCCAACTCGGCATATGGTGTCAAGCTAGGGTGTTAGTTTTTTTATTTTATAAACTTATAACCTTTAAGTTTGTTCATTCATATAATGTTAAACATTTAACTTGTATTATATTCTCAGAGCAAATGGATTACAAAAATATATACAAGCTCCATATGGAAGTGTTCAACATTTACAATATTTACATTGTTTACAAAAAAATGTAACATATACAAAAATGTAATTAAAAGGTCTTGCAAGCACCTAGTAGTGTCGTCTTCGTTGCTGATGTGGAGTGTCCGAACTTCTTGTTTCTGCTTCTCCTGTACCTACACGGATGAAACACCCTCATGTCAATAACCTGCAAACACCCGAATGCCGTCTATGGCAATGAATGCACTATGGGATTTCTCCATGTCCAACTGAAGCACCTCTACCCACACTAGATACTGATGTACCCCCCGCTTTCACTCTCTTATAAATTTCAACCCCTCAGACTAACCTTACTAACATCTCTAAATTTTTTTACCCAAGAGAGGAGGTTCCTTTTGAGAACTTCTTCTTTCAGACTTTTCTTTGTCAAGTTGGTTTTTAGTCTCTCCACTTTCATCATGTACTGACCAACTAATAAAACACCGTTGGAGAGAGAAGTCATAGGTGCTAAGTACCTCTTTATGGAATCGTATTCCATTTTCAAATCAGCTTACACTAAATGCATTTCTGAGGACCGCTCGTGCATAATTGTCGAGATGGTCAAATTCTTTCTCATGTTTAGCCACAAATAAGTTCCTTTGCTTCATTCGTAGAACTGGCTCCCACTTAGACTCCCTACACATCCAACATACTTTGCCTCGAACTCTTGACAAAGAATTCCCATGTCACGGGATTTGGAATCCCTAGACTTTTTGAAAGCACTGGCTTCACTAATCATATGCCTCACCCGCAATGAGGTCCGCACATGATGCTTTCTCGACGGAGGGCATCTAACCTCTTCCAATACCCTTTCTAGCTTTTCTAACCATAATTCCTTTTTCTGACTCTTCCATGCTTGACCTATGGAATTCCTCTCGCTTCCATGTCTCTTATCGTGTCTATTGAGCTTAGGAGCGGCTAATCTATTTCCAAGACCCGAGCCATGTCCCGTGGATATTCTCAACAAGGTCGCATGGGCTCATTAGCTACATTACTTTCTGAAGGCTTAGAAGCCGATAACTCTTGTCTCGGGGTTAACACTCGCCAGCCTTCTTTAGGACGATCCATCTATACAAAACACAAGGACATCCACATCAGAAGTCAACACATTACTTAACATATCCATGTTTATCTTATAATCTATCTAGAAGATTTAAAACTTGTCTAGAAAGTTTCCAAACCTAGGCCTGGATACTAACTAACTTGTGACGCTCTAACCGGCACACTGTCAAGCGAGGCACACTTTATTTTATTTTATAAACTTATAACTTTTAAACTTGTCATTCATAATGTTAACATTTAACTGCTCATATTCCTCGTAGCAGTTAGACATAAAATATATACAAGCTCCATATAATGGGGTTTAGTTCGAACATTTATAATATTTACATTGTTTACAAAAACAAAACATATACAAAAATAGACCAAAAGGTCTTTAGTGGGCACCTAGTAGTGTCAGCCTTGGTTGTCGGGCGTGGAGTGTCCGGACTTCGTCATGCTTCTCCGTACCTGGCCACGCATGAAACACCCGTGTTTATAGCTTAGTGAGAATTAATACATATGGATGACCTCTAATAAGGGTCATCACACTTATATACACATGCATACACATCTAACATATCATATCATTTAAACATGCTTATACATATTTTATATTTACTTATCATACCATGTTTCATTTCTTATCATTTACACTTTGCTTCATGTTCTTGTCACAATATACTTTGTCATCGTATAGCAGTGCTATGCTTTATCATATCATATCATTTCATGTCATATTCAAGTAATTTGTTTTATGTTTCATGCTTGCATAAACCTTAGAAGCGGATAAAGGAAACTATAAGGGGTCCAAGGCATCGTGACTCATTGTACGTAAATGTTGGTCTATAAGGGCTCGAAGGCACCGTTATCATCAGGTGAGACAAATGACCATCTATAGTTGGGTCATACGCTTGTTATCATCAGACGACAATGACCATCTATAAGGGTCCGAAGGCGCTATAATGACCCAAACGGGGCCAACTGATCAGTATGCTGTAGACTTGTTTTTCCCTAATAGGCATGCCCATCTATCCCTCTACTAGGTTCTAAGTAGACAATCCATGTATATTTTATGTTCAATACAAATCTCATATTCCCGAATAATTATTGTCATCCGGTAATCATATGCGATATTTACAATAATTTATTCGTGTCTTTGCAATTTTCATATCTCATTATACATTTAATAACTACGTGTTACCATGTACGCTTTACGATCTTATTTACTATCATTCCATTTCCATCGCCTATATATGGAAGGATTCTTAGACTCAAAGGGCTTCCATAGAGTCCAAGAATATCCAAACGAGTTCTGGACGAAGAAATTATGATCGCTCAAGTCGAGGCTTCTCTACGAACAATGACTACGAGCGTAAACTAAAGCAGGCCTACTATTTTTCGTGATTTCTGCATCTTCCCATTACGAAGTTCCAATATCATCGTCTTTATATTTTTATTCTAGACTCAAAGGGTTTCCATAGCCCAAGAACATCTGAAACGGTTCGTAGACGGGGGTTAAATTATGATCGCTCAAGTCGAGGCTTCCCCAAGAATATTGACTACGCAAAGCGTAACCAGCACGGCTTCATCGCTTTTCATGATTTCCTGATACACATGAGTTCCAATATTATCAAGCTATATATGATGGATTCTAGACTCAAAGGGCTTTCCATAGAGCCTAAGAACATCCAAAACGGAGTTCGAACGAAGAACTTATGACCATCCGAAGTTGGAGAAATTTTGACAGCATCTCCCCTAAAACCCCAATATTTCCTTAATACAAATATTCCTCAATTGAGGATTACAATCAACCAACCCAAGTCCAAAACACAAACAATATACCAAGTAGGGTTCTTAGACCCAAATTTATAAAAAAAAAGGGTTTATGGTTTCTTCTTCATCAAACAATTTCATACAAAAGTCCAAAAGTCCAATAATCCATACCAAAATCATAGTTTCCATACAAAACCCATAGTATTCCATACTCTTGAACCCTCACACCCTGGCTCAAGGAGGAAATCCATACCCAAAACCATAACAATCCATACAAAACTTAGTAAGTTCCATACAAAATTACAAAGATCCATACTAAGCGGTACAAAATCCATACCTTTGATATTCTTTTCCTTCTTCTTCTTCTTCTTCTTCTTCCTTTCTTCCTTTCTTCCTCCTCTCTTCTCTTCTCTCCTTCTCCAAAACGTGAAGCCCCCCAAAAATGAGAGACCAATTTGGTCTTATCCCATTTTTACTTTTAATTTTCCTTTATTTACACTTTGATCATTCATCTCTCCATTATTCTCAATTTCACTTATTCAAATTCTACTTTGGCATACAATCTTTTATTCTTATGGGTTGGGCTGAGTTCCACTGTCAATTTACCAATTTACCCTTGACTCTTGAATTAATTCCGGATTTTACTTATTTTATGTTTAACATTATTTTATTCTGGAAAAATATACATTTACTTTTATTATACCCTAAACATGTTATAAAACTATCAAGGTATAATTTGGGGTGTTACATACCTTGGAAAAATTTTCCCCCATCCCTCACATCTGAAAGAAGAAGGGAGATCATTGTGTCTAAATAGGGGGAGGATGAAAGCTTATATACTGCCTAGGAAAGGTACAAAAGGTTGTTCAAGAGGCGCCCTATGCATGACATAGACCTGAAGACCCAAATGGATATTGTCTACCACTCCCTGAATGATACCTCTAAGGGTATCATAGATGCAGCTTGCTGTGGGGCATTTAAGGGAAGAAATGCATAAGAGGCAAGGCAGTTGATAGAAGACCTGGCTAAATGCAACATGAAGGCTCCATTTGAATCTTCAGTGAACAATAGCAGAACAAAGGTGTCGCTCATCGAGCCTAATAAATGATCAAGCAGGAAGCAAACTCATGCAACAACGCACAAGTCGGGGAATCAAGAGAAAGAGTGCACTCGCCTATGAAATTGGAGCAAAGTGGGAAAGAGATGGAATCGTAATAGCGCCGAGGACCAATTGACGAGATCCCCATCAAGTCGATGGCGGCCACCATTTGAATGAACAGAGAAGCTACCATTTCAAGCCTAACCCTAACTTGCCTACACACTACACACCAACATTGAGGGGCCATGAGAACTTCTCATATGGTGGAGGAGCATCATAGGGCCCAAGACATGGGCAAGGTTTTCAGCAAGGATATAATCTACCAAGGTTCCAGCAGCAGCAACAACAAGGAGAGAACATAAATAAATATCAAGGTCAAAAGAGGACTCAGTCCTTTAAGGAACAAATGTTGCAATTCATAGGGACAACAAAAAGCTGCTAAACCTCCATGAACAAAAATTTGCTAAGTTGGAAACTTTTAAATCCAACACACAAAATTTTCAAGCAAACACTAATGCTTCAATCAATAACTTAGAAAAACATTGTGTCATGTACCGACCTCAACTCTGCATCAAGACCAAGGATGCTTTCCTGAAGTGACACCTGCAAGAACTAAGGGATCGTATGTGGCGTACCAACCGAGGAGGGCAAGGAATTGGAGCAAAGAAGCAGAGCAAGTAGTTAAGGAAAAGTCTAAGCATGAAGAAGTGAAAGAAACCGGAAAAGAAGATAAAAAGAACAATTCAGAGTGGGCTGCAGAAACTGAGAATAAAATGCATACTGAATAGCAAGGGAAAAACTGTGAACAAAAGTAGAAAGAGAAGGTTCAAGCCTACACACCTGCAGTTCCATTCCCATAAAGACTTCAGGCGAGCGATATACCGAGCAAAAAGAAGAATCACGATGGGCGAGTGGTGAGCCTAACTTCAACATGCGCGCTATTCGTAAGAGCCAACTAGCTAAGATGAGCATTCTCGCGCTTTACCATTCCCGCACAAATCAGGGAAATATGAATTCAAGAAAGCTTCTAGGTGACCTGTGCCATCATCAACTCGATGCCTTATCGCTGGTACAAAGGTCGAGCCTGGGGAACTTTACTCTAACAAAGAATTACAGACCGCAAATGGTCAGATAGGTCAATGGCACAACCGTATGAGTCCTCGAGGATGTAATCGGGTTGGCAGAAATTCATTTCCCGTGGATTTTGTTGTCATGAAAATGGAAGAGGGACACACTGTGTCCTCATGCTGGGGAAGACCTTCTTAGCAATCGGAGCTGCCCCAACGATGCAATGCATGGGTGAGACAACCTGAGAGTGGGAAATGAAGCAAAGACACTTCAACCTCAACAAAGCTTAACACAATCCGATGTCGATGAAGAAAATTGTATGGTTGTAGATAACATTAGTCCCATCGAGTTTGTGGCCCGAACTGCGATTGTAACATTCGACGATACATAAATGAAAATGAGATGAATTTTCGGTATCTTAAAGTGTTGATTATGGATTGCTGCATTCCAGTTTCAATATACATAAACAATCTTGAGTTTGAATGAAAACGGTAAAGAGAATTCATGCGTGAGAAGAAAGCAAGCGGGCAAACCCGATACGAAGGGTTAATGTTGAAAGAATTTCCCGAGTCATCTAAAATATGTTTTTTACTGTTTCAGAAAAGGCAAAACCGGTGATTATATTAGCATTTTGCATTGAGCGGGAATGAAACGAGTTAAAGATTCCGAATCTGAGGCGATTGCTTGGTGATTAGAATATCTGAGGTATCAGTCCTTCTATTTGCATGCCGCAAAGTGCGCACAGAAGATAATGCGAGACTTGATTGAACACACGAAAGGAGGCTAAATCCGATAATGAAGGATGTTGTAAGGAAGGAAGTCAAAATGGTTAAATCTGGTTTTTAACATGCAATATCGAACTGACCCTTGGGTGAGCTAGTTCATGTGGTTCCCCGAAGGGTGGATTCATGATCGGGAATGAAAGGAATGAACATTCTCTGGTGTCAATGAGGATGGAGGGTGTGCATAGATTCTGAAAATTGAATCTTTATGACCGGGAAGGATCATTTTCCCCCCACTACCCTTCATTGATCGGATGTTGGACCCAGATTGAGCGGGACACCACTAAAGCCTTTCTTGATGATGTTTTGGATAAACGGAAATTCTTTATTGCAACTTTGAGGGACTATAGAAGAAAACTACTTTCACATGCCCATATAATAGTACTTGCCTTTTTAGAAGAATGCCATTTTGGGATGTCTGATGCTCTTGCTACCAATTTCAAGATGCGCGTTATACATGTTCTCGGGTGTTATTTTGAAGGAAGTTATGGAATATTCATGGATGACTTCACGATTTAGCAAGATCAGTTTTTGAACATTACCGCAAGAATTTGGGGACATTACTTCAAAGTGTTAGAGACCAAAAATTTGGCCTTGAATTTAGGAAAAAATGCCCATTTATGACAACCAGGAAAGGCATTGTCCTTGGGCATGAATTTTCTCTCGACCAGTGAAGTGGAATGACTAAGTTTCCATTATCCATAAAGACTCTTTTGCCATCTCTCAGCGATCAGGAGATAAGAGTTCTCTTGGGACATGCTGGTTTTATAGAAAGATTTATCGGGAGACTTCCTCAAAATTTTAAGACTAGTGTGTGTAGACTATTTGGAAAGATACACGAGTTTAATTTTGATGAATCACGCCCACGAAATGTCTTCGTTTTATGAAGAGATCGGATCCGAGTTAATAGTTGAAGCTCGCCTCCTTATTATGACCGGTACCTGGGATGGTGAGATTATGTGTGATGCTAGTGATTATGGAATGGGGTACGTATTGGGATGAAGCGCTGAAGATGTTTAGGGCCATATACTATACTGGCCAAAGCTTGATGAGCTGAGAACTACTCAGCTCTTGAGAAAGAGATGTTGGCGCCGTATTTGCATGTAGAAAATTCAGGCTATACATATTGGGATCCCGTATCATCCATCCCATACTAATCATGTTGCAATTAAATATTTAATATTAAAAAAGAAAGCTAGCGAGAACCTCCAGTTGGGTATTGTTATTGCGGGTCGATACGGAGATCAGAACCAAAGAAAGGTAGTGACAATGTGATAGATGATCACCCATGCGAGAGTTAGCTTCACGATAAAGGAAAAGTATTTGAATTGACGAAACTTCCGGATGAAGGCCGATTATTCAGTTGTCCTCTTCAATCCTGCTGGTATCTGACATTGTAGATTTTCTAGCTTGTGGACTTGCCTCACCCGAGTGATTTCAGAAAAGTTAGGCCAGCGTGAGATTCTATATATGAGATGACCAGCTGGTAGTTATTGAAAAGGCGATATGATAATCAGGAGGTGTGTGCCAGAAAGTGAAGCGAGCGGGGTATTTGAATGTCATGCATCACCATATGGGAGGGAACATTTTGCGGGGAGACAAAAGCGGCCCGTGAGATTACCTCAGTAAGGTTTTATTGTGACCATATTCAAGATTTTTTTGAGTAAATTAAACTTTGTGATCGATGCAAGAATGGGAAGTATTAGCGGAAGACATGAAATGCCCATGGTATCTTGGTAAGTGCGACTTTTTTTGATGTGTAGGGGAATAGATTTCATGGGACCTTCTATATCTTTATTTAGAGATTTGTACATACTCTTAGCTGGACTATGTATCGGAATGGGGTGAAAGTAGCGACTTGTCGAAAATGAGAGTGCTAACACGGTTATTAGATTCTGAGAGAAAATATATTTGTGAAGCCGGATTTAGGGCACCCAAAACTATCATAAGTGATGGAGGAACCATTTTGCAAACAAGGTGTTTGAGAAACTCATGACGGTATGGAATCAAACACACATAATGAGTTTGGCTTACCATCCTCAAACAATTAGATGGCTGAAATTTCAATAGGGAGATCGAAAATTCTTGAAAAGGCGTAAGTTCAAACATAAGAGATTGGTCTCTAAAGGCTGGATGATGCGTATACGGAGCGCATATAGAAACTCCTATTGGAATGTCCCATACGAGAATTGTCTTTGGTAAGCCTTGTCGCACTCCCTTTGGAATTGGAATACAAAAATTTATCATGGGCCGTCAAGAAATTAATTTTGATTTATTCTTAAGAAGAAAGATTACTCAGTGAATGAATTGGAAGAGTTGAGAAATGTGACTTGGTAATGTAAATTCTGAATAAGACTGAGAATGTATGGTCAGAAGATTTTGAGGAATTTAAGAATGGTAGATCGAGGTTAATTATTGACTCTAATTGGCTTGTTTTCCAAGAAAAATTTGAGATCGAAATGGAGTGGTCCTTATACGAGTAATGGCAAGTGTCTGACCTTTGGGACGGTAACATTGAAAACGATGTGGAGAAGAATTTAAAGTCTGATAGTAAGAGATTAAGCGTACTTTGGAGGGAGTCTCTCGCGGTGAAGATTCTAATTCCTGGGATTAAGGAGTTAAAGAAAATTTCTTTGGCAGAGAATCATAGCGAGTCGGTAGGACTCAAAGCGAGCAACTTCATGGGAAAGCGACTATACAATATTTTATTTTATGTTTTTATAGTCAATTAATGTGTTTAAAATTTTAAGTTTTTTAGACAGACTTGTGTGTTGTTCTCTCTGTTTAAAAATATTGGAGTGTTTTGCCGGTCGGTAAGTGCAAACAAAAATGGAGTCTTTACTTATTGCTGCTTCTAATGTTATGCTGCAAGGCATAAAGTATTATGCTCACGATTAAATTTTTTTTTTGAGAATGCATGATTGAAGTTTGGGAGATTGGATTTTCAATTCAATATTGAATCTTATATCTTTGATAAAGTTAGTTTATTGAACATTTGAATGATGAATTATTCTTGTTTGAATTGGGTTTTGAATGTTATACATGTTTTTACAAGTATGCATTGGGTAAGTGAGTCAATCAAGAATTTAGGATTAGGAAAACAGGGATAAAACATTGTTTTATAGAGACTTGGAAATTTTCTAGGTCGCGACAGGGTTTTGAACTGATAACATGAGAACTAAGAATTTTGTGTCATGACACAAGCCTTGTTAATCGAGCAGACTAAAGGTTCTGACTTGTTAATTCACGAATTCGCAATAGAATGTGTGAACCTAAATGACTAGTGTAAGACACAGTGTCACGACACTAGAAATTATGTGTCGACTGGAATATTGAAGGGTATGTCGTGTATCAATTTTATTTGTCGAAGACCACATTTGTGGATTGTGACGAAACCTAATGGAGTCGCACGACCGAGTTGTTTAAATCCACGGTAATTGTAGATTTCAAGCGTTATTTGAGAATATTAAGTAACATTAAAAGAAAGAGGTACTTATTGTTAACGATTAGTGTTGTGACTTGAACATTAATGTTGCGACATTCCATAAAACAATGATATCGTGGGCCCATCAATAAGAAGGTTGAAATTTGAATAGCCGTTTATTTTTTTTCCAGACTTGATCCGGTTGGATCTAAGCAAAGCCTTCTTTCTCTTCCTCACGAAGATCTTCATACAGATTCCAAGACGTCTAAAACTGACTTCAAAAACCTCGTCGATGGCAGAAAGGCAACAGGAACCTTGTTTCCCCGATATGAGTGAAGATGATGAATGGATATATCTGAGAGGAGGGTTCTGCGGAACTCGACTGGGACAAATCATAAATGAAAAACCGGCCGGCTGGCGGGGAGGGGAGACCAGCTGAGGAAGGAAGAGGAAAGCAAAAACCCAGTCAGAGCCAAAATGTGAAGAAACGAGAATGAAGGTGATAAGGACTTTGTCTCTGTGAACTCATGCTTTATGGAGTAGACAATTTATATATGGGGTTTATGTCGACAAGAGGGGTTTGGAAAGCTTATTTCTCTTTTTTGGAAATATAATAAGAAAGAAAGGTTAAGGACTTACGTAACCTAAAAGTGGCAACCCAGCTACTATGTGAAAATTTTGCTCAAATGGTGGGATGAAGGAGGACTTTGTATATGTCTGAGGGGTATGGTTTCTTTTATGAGCCTGAGAAAGAGTGTGAATATTCGGTGAAGGAGCTTTGAACATATAACAAATTTAAAGAAGTTGGTTAAATATATCATGAGAAAATTACTCGTCACATTCTTGACTGGGCTGAGGAAAGTGAGGAGGCAACTGAAAAAGAACTACGGTATAGCGAGAGGATCTCTCACGAGAGGAAGCGAGGTTTGGTTCTATTTCATGCGTGTCGTATAATCCTGACTGAAACGCTTGTGCTCGATCGAGGGAGCAGAACCATAATTTATATGCACTGAAGGGATACCAAATTAACCATGGGAAGTCTGATCAGAGCTCCGTGGGGGTATCATCGAGCAGTATGAGGGCTAATTTGCCCAGGAAACCATCCGCAGTTGTATCTTGTTTGGAGTAAAGGGATCATGGGAAGAGAAGAAGTATGCCTAGAGTCTCTCCTCTATCATACTAGGTTAACAAAGGGCCAAGAAATAAAAAGCATAAAGAGAGGAAGTAATAGGGTGAAGATAACTTCTGAGAGGGAATGATAACATGGAAATCGAAAATTTCCTAGAAAAAGCTCCTCCAGTAGAAGAAGAGGAGGAAATGCAGTGTAGAATGAGCCCACTAAGTCATTCATGCCCCGATATGATAGAAAATTTTCCTGAGCCTACAGAGAGCTCTAGAAGAAATGAAGGGACTGCTGAAATCATGGAGATGTTAATATCAAGGAGGAAAGAGATGGAATATAGAGAAAATAAATGGGAGGAGACAACGATCGAGGAGAGGAATTCTTAGAAGGTTAGATTTTAAGAAAAGAAAAACAATGTGGAATTAAATTTGGAAGCAAAGGAAGTGTGGAAAGAAGAGATGGATAGAAAAGGAGAAAAGAAGCTGCCGGCGACTGGGGGCTTTGGGGAGCATTTTTTGAAGTAGTGGATTCAATATATAGATGCGGGGGGAATTACTGCTGTGGTCGAAAAAGAGAAAACTAAAATGGAAAGCCCGATGTATTTGAAAAAGATAGAAGCCTTCAAGTACTCTTCTCAAAGGCAGTTCAAAGAGTTTGGTAGGCTCATGAGAGGAGGGATGGGGGGAGATAGTGGGCGTCTATCGGAGAAAATTTTAGCGAGAGCTTGGATACGATCAATACTAATTTGTCGAGCTCATGCTCAAGTTGTATTTAGGTTAGAGCACAGTGAATAAAGTGATGTAATGGGAAGATCATTTGATCCTTTCTTGTGGAGTTCACAGAGCTGATCTATGCACCTGATGAAGGAAGAGCCAGCGCGAAAAGAAAGACACGACATCACCTTCCTGAAATTTTCTCCTGTTCGACGAATTTTTTGACGCTGGATCTCCACGATATCATGCCTACTGAATCATGGAAGAAGAGTGAATTCATGAATTCTTCTCTTTTCCCGCTAATTGTATTTTGCTTTCTTCACCATTAATAGAAGCCAGTATAGTTCATTAGAAGTGTCTTTATGATTTGTTCTTCGATATGATAATTGGGTTTTTGTTGCTCTCAATAATGTTCTTGATTAAGCATGTATTTGGTGAGCGCTTAATTGGGATTTGGTGGTTGAATGAATTTGAGAAAATGTGAATTGTTTTTGGATGCATTGATTTGATTGAGTGAACTAGGTTGCTTGTGTCGTTCTTTGTTTGTTTGAAAGGAATGATTATTGTATTAAAGCTTGTGGTGAATGCGCAGCAACCTATGGATTAAAAATCCGAAATATTGTGATAGAAATGTTAAGTTCATTTAAGCTGAAATAAGAAGTTGCGGTTTAGTTTTGAATTAGTTGAAATTGCAGAATTGGGAAGAAGTACACAATTGACGGAACAAATAAGATGGTTGAATGCATTATTGTACAAAAAGCGGCTAAGTCGAGTACAAATCCACGGAAAAACAACCATACATGGTGAATGATCCTTATGATTTGAAAAGATTACGAGGACATCTTCTAAGGTTATTCTGATCAATGGCCTGAGTTCTAGAACTTGTTGAATTATTGGTCAAGGTGAGGAAATCACAGGCGAAAACAACTAACAAAATGAAAAGAAGGCCATCTTGGAACTTTGAACCTTTTCAAAGCTACCCTCGGTATATGCGAGAGGCATACACTCTAGTTCATGCTTTGAAGAGCGAAAAATGCCTAGCTTCTCTTCAAATAAAAGCAATTCTAAACTTTGAACTCCCTCCCTTGACTAATCTGGTAAAGAACCATAAATTACCCGAGTGGTATTGAGCAAAGTTTAATGTGCAAGGAGAACAAGATTAGAGAATATACTTCTTTTTAGATTGCATGGAAGGATTAAGGAAAAATCAATTGAAAGACTAGAGATGAAGAAAAGAGAATAAAGAGGATAAGTTTGTCTTGTGTGGCCTATCTCTCTTGAACAATTAAGTTCTTAGAGGTGTTTCAACACCTAGTACCTGTGCAGTAGTATGAGGATTTACTAACCCAAGGTCTCTAGGAGTAGAAAGCCTAAAAAGACAAAACATTTGCACTATTTCTAAATCTTTAGCAGAAAAGAGATAAGAGTTCCGGTTAAAGGAACTGGGCGATAAGAATGCGAAATTGGCAATCAAGAGACCACCAATGTGAACATGCACCTGAGAACCAAGTTTGGGAATTATTAAAGTCTACATTAGTAGAAGGAAAGGGATGAAAGAAAGGAAATTATGCAAATGGAAAATTGGAATGCAGATTTACAGCCTAAATCTTCGATTATCTACCTAATTACCCAGAGCCTAACATTCTGAAGCCTAACAGGACACCTCATTGATCTTTGAAGGTTGAATTTGCTGCATTAGTGGAGATAAATATGAAAAACAAGCATATGGGACATTGTTGGTTCAAGGGAGGAATCGGAAGATTAGCCTAATCTAGAAAAGGAAAAGACCAATGCACACCCACGTAGAACAAGATCAATCGGTAGGCTTGTTCTGATCTGAGGAATTCATCGATTTATTTGTAATGGAGATTTGAAACTATTCCTTTTCTTAGTTGGCGAAGTTTGAAATAGTCTTGCAACTTACTTATTTCAAGTCTATTGGTGGAATCGAGAAAAGATTGTGGTATAGAACAAAAAAAATGTCCGCTTAAAAATGAAGTTGATTGTTTGAGGACAAACAAATCTGCTTTTCTTTGCTTAGAGGACAAAGCCAAATTTAGGATTTGGAGGGTGTTAATGAGTCGAAACTCATTGATTTTAATCCGTTTTAGATACCTATCGTTTGCAAACCTCAGTTGATGGCCCGAGGTGATATCGCGACTTCAGCTACGTGTGGTTGATGTCGACGAAAGCAGTCTTGTCGCGATACTATGCAGGCGATGTCGCACGACCATTTTAGTGTCTAAGCGACCTTCTTTGCTTTGACTGATGTCGCGACCTTGAACTCTTAAATCCGGGATCATCGCGATATAAGTATTGATCAATTGTTTATCTTACAGCCGTAACTTCTTTTTGGTGTAGCCATGACTTCATTGTCCCGCTATCTGTTTTAATTACGTGCGACCTGCGGGAATGATTTAAATTACCGGTTTCATCTTGTCTTTACATTGTTGCCTCACGACTTTCTTCCTTTTCTTCTTTGTTTTATTTACGATTCTCCTTAATCTCGGCTGATTCCTCTTTTGAATTCTTTTTATGGAATCTCACTTTCCCATATGTACTTGATTTAGAGCGATTCCTTTGTTCTTTAACTCTTTTGTCTTTCTTTATCTATGAGTTGAATGGTGTCTTTTTGTCTTGCTTAGGCTTCTATTACTCTTAGAGGCTTTGCCTGACTGTGACTCCCATGGGTTGGCATTAGGGTCTTGGTGTTAAAACACCCTCAGGCTTAGTCTATTCGGGAAATAGGCCGCAGACAAAACTTATTCTTTATTTCACTTCAGCTTACCCTTCTTTTCTTCTTATTACTTTTCTTGTCAAAATGCGGGAATGTATTCCCCAAAGACTTGTTTCTTTCCTTAATCTTTGCACTTTTAAGGCTAGAAGTGATAATTTGGGTTCTTCTTCGCGAGTTTTATTGCAGGAAGGAATTTGATTTTTCAATTAGCATTTGTTGAAGAACTAGGCTTATTTAGCTCAAATCGGGAAGCTAGAGAATAATGTGTCTTGGCATATTTTGAGGATGTAGGCTTTTTAAAAAGAGCTCAACTTTGCCAAGGATGACCTACATCATTTCTACATTGGTTGTTTCCCTAGGATTTCGCCTCAATCGAGTGAACTCTATAAATCCCGAATTCCCTGTAAGATATTCCTAATTCATGTCAAAAGTTTCATAAGTTTTGTCAATTAATGTGTATTATTTCTCTTCAAGACTCGTACTTATTCACTGCTTACTTACATTATTTAACTATATTTATTTCCACAAGAAGAACTAATTTTTCAATTCTTGCAACTAAACTGAATTTAAACATATCAGTAAATACTCCTAATTCCAATTTCTTTATTCCTGCCTTGATTATGCAAAAATTCCGTTTCTTCGAAAGAATGTAATTATTTATTTAATTCCTAAATGTAAATGTAATAAACAGTAAACACACCGTGCATCTAATGAAATGCCCAATTTGTCACAACGTAAATTTTATTCAAAGATCAAATTATTTCGATATTGTACCATCCGCTTTCTTACAAATAAAACTTTTAAATCCAAGTTCAAGAAAACTTTTATTTCTTGATCTAAATTCCTATATCTTCTCAAGGTCAAGGGCTCCTCGCTTCAAAGTTCGCTCCACTGCACTCAGAGCTCCTCCATGAGTGATTCAGCTTAATAAGGCCGTTCAACAAATCGAGCCTTCTCTCCCTTTTCGAGCTTCTCTGGTTGATGGGTTCCAATTAATCCTTCTTCCACCTTTCCCATCAACCACTCTTTTCATTACACATCGTTTTATGGAACAAGGAATCGAATCGGTTTGTTTTCCGACTCCATCTTACTCTATAAACTCGTGTTCATAACTCCTAAGCTCTTCTTTCTTTTTCTCCATCTTCCTTATTTTGTTTGTTTATTCTTCCCTTTGTCTTCTCCCGCCCTTATAGTGATTTTAACTTCTCCGAAGAACGAGGTTATTTATTCTTCTTTTAAGTTTTCACTATATGTATTAAATGAGACTCCTAATTCTTGTTCTTCGATGTTTCCGGCGGAAATTTTTAGAATTGAAGTAATGAATATTGAAAGATTTTCCCAAATCTCCGATTATTCTCCTCGAAAAATTACCATTATAAACCAATCGGTTCGTTCAATGAATCAATTCTGTTTCTGCATTAATTATTATCTAATTCTCGATTTGAATAAATGTTACCAAAACAGAAAGGTTGAATAAATTTTGTGCTGTCATTAAATTTAGGGCAAAATTAAAAGTTGCCCAGCTGGCAAACTTTTTCTTGATGTCGCGACATGAATTATCTGTGGGAGGACAAGTCATCCTAAAGCTGTGACATCAGGCATCTCATGACATTACTAAGTTGTCGCGACCTCTATTTCTGTCGCGACATACCTTTTGGTTGCGACCTCATTCCCGCTTCTTCCTTCAAGACGATCGAGTCACTCACATCAACTTCGTCATGATTTCGCTTCGTCGCGACATAAGTTTTGTCGTGACCTAGTCCTGCACTGCCTCAAATTTAATGAATGCATGCCTTTCACTATTTATCAATTTGCAAATTCTCAAGATTCAATTAAATCATTCGTGATAAGAATTCAAATATGTATTCTATTAAATTTTAATGTATTCTATGTGTGGAAGAACATACTCCCCTTTCAAGTCGCTCTTCGTGAATCACGAGTCAGGATCGAGTTCGCTCCCTTCGCCGGGTTTCATTTCGCATAAGCACTCCGCAAAATTTCCAGAAGGATTTAATTAAACAAAATTAACTTCTCTGGCAATTAACTAATCATTATAAAATCCAAAGAAAACAAAATCAAGGTGAATTCTAAAATCAAAGTATAAAATCGTAAAACCTAAGTCTCTATGGGCCGCCTCCCATCACGCTTCGCTTTGAGTCCTTAGTCGACTTGCCGCTCTACTCCTCTCTCTCTTAATGAACCAGCCGGAGCTCTTCCTTTCTTTCCTCCCCGCTTTGATAATGCTTCAGTCTTTGTCCATTGACTTTAAATTCTTCCCCAACATCAGTCTTTAGTGTTATCTGCTCCAAATGTAGCTTGACACTACTGTGTATGGTCCACTCCACTGATTTTAACTTCCCGAAATAACTTCAACTGAGTTAAAATAAGAACCCTCGTTCTCGTCAACTCTTTCTCTCGAACTCGATCATGCCATTTCTTTGTTTCTCATTCTCAGATATTCTAGCATCGTCGTAGGCTTCATTCGCCTAGCTCATTCAATCGAGCAGTCTCTTCCTTTCGCAGCTTTAAAATCAAAGTTCAGCTGATGGCCCATAGCTTTGTATTCCAAATAAGAGGTAAAATGACATGGCTCCAAAGATCACTCAGATGGATCCCATCTCAATGTTCCAGTCTCCAAAGCATTATTGTTCGGTGGACTCATCCTGAGTCATCTGCAAACTCTAGATTTTCTTAATCTGTTGAAACCACTTATTCATTTATTCAGATGGCATTTATGACTCTATATGTTTATCCCATTTCATATGATTTTTGCAATATTCTATTTAAATGATCTCATCACTTAATGATAGTTCCCTGGGTGTTCCAAATCGCTTCAAAATATTCTTTTCAGAAGAAACTCACAACTCAGATAGCATCATTCCTGACAAGCCAACGCTTCCACCCATTTGGAAACATAATCCATCACAAGATTACATACAGTTTCCAAATGACGGTGGGAATGGTCCTGTATAAAATCTATTCCCCATATTATAAATTTGCACAACCATACCTTTAGGGCATTTCATTTATGCTGCCGATATTTCCAATCTTTGGCATCTATCACACACCTGACCGATTCAAGACAATCTCTCGAAGATAGTGGGCCAATAAAACTCGGGATTGAGTATCTCATGAAATGCTCTTTTCTCCAAAAAAATGCCCTTATATGGTGATGCAGGTATTAAGATTCATTCAAGATTTTACATTGTCTACTCTCTCGCACACATCTTCCGACATAATCATGTCAGACTCTTTAAATAGTTGTCAGGGTCATCCCCGCATGTAGTAATTCGCTATCAAATTCCGAGCTTTCTTTCATGGTAGCTAAATCTCGAGGAACTACTCCACAAGCCGTAATTCACAATATCGCATACCATGGAAGCTGAACGACACCTTAAAACAAACTGCCCATCCGGGAAGTTCTCACACTCGCCTCCTCCTTTTATGTTTCATTCTTTTCACTGACAAGCCGACGCTATCACATTGTCAAGATCCCTTTTATCTTTAATTTCCAGACAAACTTCGGCAAGAGGGCAAAGACCCACCTTATCGCCCCTGGGTTTAGCTTCTTTTTTTTGACATCGATATTCGATGGCCGCATGGTCTATGCGAACTATAAATACGATCCCAAAATGTATTACTCCGAATTTCTCACAACACTATGGCTAGCATCTCCTTTTCAGGAATAGTTTTCGTGCTTCAATAAGGTCTCGCTAGCATAGTAGCATGGCTTTGAATATTTTCTTTCTTCGCCCCAATACAAATTTCATCATAAATCATCGGCATCACACATTATTTTAACTGATCCCATTCTCGTAGCCATAATAGGTGCTTCAACCAACTGATCTTGATTTCTTCAAAGGCAAACTTTGCAGAATCATCAAAATTAAACTTCGTGGTCCTTCTCCAAGAATCAAGATAAAGGGTTTGGCTATCTTTGAGAAGTCTTTGATGAATCTCCTATAAATCCAAGATGCCCCAAGAAACTCCTTATCCCTTAATTGTCAGGAGGTGCAAGGTTTTGATAATGGAAATTTTGAATCGTCCACTTCTAAATTTCAGAGCGTAAATTTTATTACTCAAGAACAATACCTTCGTTACTTCATGAAATGGCATTTTTCCCAATTTAGTGCGAATGTTTATTCTCGTATCTTCAAGTACAAGCCTGTGTTGTTTAGACATTGTTCAAAACTGGACCCATACACTGTAAAATCATCCATAAAAATTTTCATGACTTCCTCAACCAAATCTGAGAACATTGACATCATACATCGCTGGAAAGTAGCGGGAGCATTGCATAGCACAAATGGCATCCTTCTGAAGGTAAAGGTACCATAGGGGCATGTGAATGTGGTCTTTTCTTGGTCTTCAAGTGCAATTGCAATCTGGTTGTAAATCGAATACCGCCCAAGAAATAAAAATGAGGTGTCCCCGCTAACTCGTCCAAATATCCTAACAATGAAGGGTAAAGGAAATGATCTTTCCCGTTGTTTAGTTCGGGCCTTCCCGTAATCAATGCATACTTCCATCCTTCAAGCATCGTCTTGTTGAATTTAATTCATTTCTTTCATTGCGATCACAAGAATCCACCCTTCGGGAACTATACGGATCAAGGATTCCAAGGACTCCGTCTCGAAATTGCATAGATAAAACCAAAGATTTAACCATTTGAGCACCTCCTTCCCGACTACTTCTTTCATTACTGATTCACTTTGATGTTCAACGCTTGGCTTTGCATTTTCTTCCAAAGAAGATTTCAGGCATGCATATCGATGGACTGATACCTTTAACTCTTCAATAAACCAAGCTATAGACTCTTTATGATTCCTGTACCCCAGCAACCTCTGCTCAAAGATCACCGAGTCTAGCATAAATTATTACCGTTTACCCTTTGGCTCCAGTAAGCATACTTTAAATGACTCACAACCTTAAACTAGCCCTTCTTCACCGGTTCGATGAAATTCCTTTTCTTCATTTCGCCTTTGCAACCCATTTGCTCAAGACTCATCACTTTTCAAAAGAGAATGTAAATCGATGTGCAAAAATTCGAGTCAAAACCTTCAAGATACTGGAAATTCATCTCTTCTTCATCGACAAAGTTAGGAATTACAATCATAGTAAATAATCGACCAAGCTGACATATACATCTTCTATCGACTTGATATCTTCCCTTTCTATGTCTAAATTCCTCAAACTTGATTAAATTGAAGTCACTCTGCCTCTTCTCCAACTCGAGTGAGAATTCGTATATCGGACAGGCCGCCTCCGGGGCTGCAACGAATGGCCTTCCCCAAAGCAGCCAGAGGGACTCTGCGGAATCTTCTTCCATATCCAAAGATGACGGTCAATCGGAAAAATAAACTTTCCCACCTTTACCAGCACATCTTCTATGATTCTTCAGTTTGAGCCAGGTTCTATCTCGCCATTTGAGTGGTAACAAAGAGGGGAGTAAGCTCCCAAACTTAACTTCGCAAATGCATCAGGCATTAAATCGACATCGCACTGAGTCACGTAGTCAAACTCAAACTCCAATGGTGCGGAATGGTGAAGCCCCCGATCCTTCATCTTTTCGTAAGTCTCTTGATCACAAGATCATGAAGTTGCGCTCAAGTTCACAATTCCTTCTTTAGCAATCTTCCTCTTCGCCAAAGATGTCTTTCAAAATTTCGTGATAAAGTGCATCCGAGTTACTACTTCGTGGAAAGGCATATCGATCTCCAAATTTTCTGAAGGTTTTCAAAACCTTGCAAACTGTTCCTCATTCTCGATTTCCGTTGTTCTCTCGTGGAAATGGGATCGCAGCAGATTAATTCGGGGTTTTCCGCTTCCTTCTTCTCTCCTCGACAAATTGCTCCTTCTTTCTTTCCTTCTCTAGTGTTTCTCAAAGATTGCCCCGCCTTCATCTCCTCATTGCTTTCATCTGGGCTGTCTTTTCCACCAAGTCTCTTCTCTTAATTTCCGAGCCGCATGCCCATGCAATTTCTTCGGATTCTTCTTCGTGTCACCGGGAAGTATCTTCATCCGGTTTGCGGTGTTTAGGGCCGCTTGCCCTATTTGCGGTCTCTGTGCGTTCCCGAGAGAGTAGCATTAAGTGGGTCTTTTTGAAAATTGAGAATTGCACTCGAGGCTTCCAATTCGCAGAAACTTTTGTTCACGAGGTTTAACAAATTTCATTGGCCCCCATGAATTGGCAAAAGATTTGATCTCAAATGGCTGAGCCCCCTCTCGACTGCACTCGCTTTCTATTTTCACCTCCTCACGGGCCGCCTGTGAACCTCGTGGTCACGACATCCCCGGCTGAGGATCTCCGCCCATGCCTCGGGCCTCGCGAGGCCCTCCACCATATGAAAATTTTCTACGGTTCCTCAAATACTGATGATAAAGAAGCCGGCAAGTCAGATTTGGCTCAAGTGATAGCTTCGCTCCCCAAGTACTTAACCTCCTCGGGAAGATCATAAAATGCACCAGCTTCAGCGGTACATCAGCACTTCCTCTCAATAGTTCTCTCGACCGCTCCTATTTCATGAGCAAAGGTGCATCTTTCTCTCTTGCTCGGTCTATCTATGCATGATATCCAACTTTCGCTCTCTCCATGGCCGCCATCTCGCTTCAACTCCATGACTCCTCTTCCTCTACTCAATTACTCTTGAAAAACTCTCGATGGAGCTCATCGTGATTTCGCTGTGTCCTCAATCAGATCTCTCGCTTCTTCAAAGACTCTACGCTTGAATGCTCCATAGCATGAAGCATCAATAATGCCTTTAGATGTATCATTCCAGCGCATGATACAATTATGTCCATCTGGTCTTCAAGTCATTCCATGCATCGGGCATCTTTTCAAAGAACCTTTCAATCTCTCCTACGCTACAAAGCGCCTCATCTTTTCACTGAACACAATTATCTCCCTCCTTCTCTCCGAGGTGAGTGGGATTGGGGAAGAATCTACCCAAATAGGCTTTTACAAGCTCCTCCCAAGTATCAATGTAACCATATGGTAAAGATTCATACCATGTGGCTGTCAGATTCTTAGGAGAAAATGGAATAAATGCACGCATGACTGTCTCACCCCATTCAACTTTATCAGAGCTCAGCATCCCGAGAAACCTCCTGTGCCTATTCGGGGTCTTCCGTGGGATGACTAAAGAACCGTTGTCACTGAATCCATTGTAATTGCACGCTAGTTCAAAGTTATTTGCATCAACTCGTAGGTCGTCTCGATCGGCAGAGTATCTTATCCCTAATAATAGTCTCCAAAAGTCCACTCAGACGCTGGATTGAGGCCTTCTCGGTTGTTGTTCTTGTTCTTCGGGCCCGGGTCTTAAGCCCTTTCATCCGCCATAGCCGAAGTTTCTTCGCCTTTCGCTTTTTCTCAAGCTTCGTGTTCTTCTAATTCGCATCCGCTCGGAATCGCACGTTGCTCGCTTTCCTATGCATTAAAGATTTAAATAAAACATACTCACATTAATAGGATTAGTCAGCCAACAACATTTTCAATATGGCTTGTTAAAGGTTAGTGGCTAAAAATAACCACTGCTTGAAAACCTATTTTTGTTCTTTTTCTTTAAAATGTCCAAATTAGTATTTCCTTCTTTCGTCTGAATATTGATCTACTAAATTCTTTCGATCACTTCTAAGAACGGCGCCTAAAACTTGTTCGTTGACCAAAGACATAAAACAAATTTATGACACTATTACCAAAGGACTATTGTCTAATCCCCAAGAATAATGCCATGAAACTCGTTAATTATATTTCTTTGCAATTATACTGATTAAAATGTGTTCCTTTAAAATCGATAAATTTCTTTCCCGTTTTGATCCACGATTCCGCAAGTGCATGTGTCGAACAAGTAATAAAGTGGATTTTAGTCCAGATATCGATCCCACGAGATCTCAAGAATTTCAATCAACTACCCCGATCACTCAAGCTCTATACTATTCGACCATGATGTAATAATTTGAATGTTTTTAAAGCCTTGTAAATAATGAAACTAAAAAAGAATTGAATTAATAACAAATGAATTGAATATTGAAATAATAAAATAACAAATTTAGATTGAATGTAGCTTGTCCGCAAAGGCCTTAATAAAATAAAACTATCGTTAAACATCAATTCCTTCGGGACAGACCGTAATTTCGTTTCATGAACCACGCATTTAAAACTAGTCCAAGGAGTATGAAAGTGCAAAATTCGATCTCTTAAAATCTCCATCGCTCATTATCTAACCTTGACCTGCTTCTTTCAAGACAAAGGGGTTAGATAAATTCATTCCTTAACTGGGCCGCCTTGCTCGGTATTTTTCTTTTCAATACTTCATACCTACAACCCGGATCAAAACCCGAGATCCTAAATTATGCTTCATTGCACATTTAATAATTATACTCGGTTTCTCTTCCCACTGAACCACTTTTTTCCTTAATTAGATCCTTTGCTACATGTGGATTGAATTACTCATTCGACCAATGAGGCTTAACTCTCTCAGATACTAACTCGATAAATCGCTCAACTCATTCTCAAGCCTCATGAAAAGAGGATTTATCCATTTAATCACACTGCAGCACATTAAATCACCAATAGCAGGTTCAAGATACCATCAACGAATTGCTCATCACTCCTGTGAATGCCTTCCCCGTCACTCGTAGGGCCTCCTGAAATCGTGAGCTCGACAACCGCTGCATGCAGCGACACCGATATCGGGATCAATTCCACAAAATAAACAAAAACGAAGTAGATTTACAAATCAAGTTTAGTGATCAGGAATAAAATTATGCAGAAAGATATAATTTCGATTTATAGAGTCATTTCAATGGAAGCCGGGGTTTCTAAATCACATTATACCATACTGCTCGCGATCAAGAAACCATCAGAATTAGGAAACTGTAGTTCGAAATCCAATTTTTCTCCGAATTCAAACAACCGTACGCACTGAAGAAATATAAATCAAGATTCGGGCCTAAAACTTTAACAAATTTAACGCTCGCATCCAAATTTAAACAAAAATACTGAACTAATCTAAAATAAAAACAAAGAAGAAAAGAAAATTAAAATGCCTTCAAAGAACCCAGATCTCTTCAAGTCGCCAAGAGTCGCTCCTTCACAATAGCGTTATATATTTATAGCTAAGGAAGTCAGCCCCACTGCTGCACCTCTCGACTTCGCGAACCGGCCCAGCTTGGTTGTTGATGTCGCGATGACACTTGTCGCGACCGTTGGCTCCCGCCTCGCGCAGGCCTTTTTGTTAGGTCGCGCGACATGTCTTTGGTGGAACTGATGTCGCGACAGCTTGATCTTGTCGCGACCTCTTCTCTTTGGAACTGATGTCGCGACAGCTTACTGACGTCGCGACCTTACCTCTTTGTATTTGATGTCGCGATACCACGTCATCGCAATCTTCCGTCTCGCAGCCGATGTCACGCCTCTTTTGATGTCGCCAATTCTGTTCCGTTCTTCGCTGCTTCACAACTCAATGATGTCGAATTTCAAGTCTTTGTATCATGTCGACAACCGTGTGTCACGCGAATTCTTTCTTAAACCGTTTGCCGCAATCGAGCGATGTCACGACTCTTCGCAGTCGATGGTCATGATACCGATTCGTCGACCTTCTTTTAAGTGCAACTGATGTCGCGACCATTTGAATGATGTCGCGACCTTCTTCTTTATCTGATGATGTCGCGACCTTAGTTTCCTTGCATCCAGATGTCGCGACATAAATGTTCACCACCGCTTATCTCTCTCGTCGCGCAATCCGTGTCGCGACTTCACGCGTCCACTCGCATCGCTTAATTTCGTCATGATTCTCCGAATGATGTCGCTACATCATGTCTTCTTCTTCATCAATTCCCCGTTGCTTCGACTTGAGTTTCTTTCAATTCCCGTACCGCTTTGTCTTCAATACGCTTCATTTGCGATCGAGCTTTGTACAAGAACCTTAATATGTATTTATCACGTAAAGCTTCACGACATCAAATCCTTTAATCCTTTTGCGCCTCTCACCAAATTTCCTTCATTTAGTTACACTAAGATCGCTCACCACATTCGCCTCACCAATTTCGCTTTCTTTTGAATTCCTCAAGCCAGACAAAGAACGCTTGGGGCGGCATTCATATTCCTGCACATAAATCAGCCTTTTTTAGAATAAGATAAATCAGAAAAATGGACTGAAAATAGATGACTTTTAAGCTCATCAGCTAGCTGAGATCTAATCAAGGAAAGGGAAAAATCCATCAGATCTAAAGGAAGAGTCATCAACCATTTTGTAGAGGTTTGCAATGACCTTGTCTTAGGAAGCTAGAAATCTGCAGTCTTAATAAATGGGTATGAAGTATTGAAAAAGAAAAATACCCAAATCTTATAAAGAGTGTTATGAATACAAGTAACTGATTATATTTATGTCTTTGAAAGAAGCAAGGACCTCTAATTAGTGAATTATGGAGAACCAAGCCGTGACATTTTAGGGCATCTTTGATAAATCTACATCCAAAATCAGAATTGAGAAAATCAATGGATTATAATGTAGAAATTGGTTGTTTCACAAGAGTTCCCGACAAAGAGTTCACTTCATGCATAAACTAATTCAGCCTCGCTTTATTTTGCTTCGCTTTTATTTTGAATTTTATCCTTAATATAGAAGTAAAATATGGGATGATCTTGTCTTTCAAATTCTAGTTTTTAAACCATAACAAGGAGGTGCAAATAGTGTGGATCTTGAGTAGTTAAGGTAGTCAATGCACCTCGGTCAATCTCGAGGAATGATATCCGGACTTACATCCAATTTTACTACTTGTATGACCTATGTGCTTGTAGTGTCTTAGATCAACTCATTTTATAATTTCAGAACATCGTACTCATTTTCTAATTTTTTAGTTCAACTAGCTCCAATTTTGTACCATCATGTGGAATTGTAAGGCTCCAGTGGAGGAATAAAAATTGAAGGGTTTAGTCTATACATTAACAAACAAACAAATGGCCAATCTCAATAAAAGGAGTGCGTGGATTTCTCGACTTAGCAGGCTATTATCACAAATTCATTCGTCGTTTTGGATGTATTGCAGCCTCGTTAAATCAATTGTTATCCAAAGAAGGCTTTAAGTGGAGTGAAGAGTGAAGTAGTAGAATTAGCTTTCAAAAAGCTAAAAGAAACATTGACATCTCCGCCCATCCTATGCCTTCCAGATTTTTGTCAACGTTTCGTGATTGAATGTGATGCTAGTGGGATTGGAATAGGAGTGGTTCTTTCTCAAAATAACCGACCAATAGCATACTTTAGTGAAGCTTTGAAAGGATCAGCCTTATAGTTGTCTACTTATGAGAAGGAAATGTTGGATATTGTCAAGTCAATTTCGGAAATGGTGTTCATATCTCCTTAGTAAAACATTTTCTTGAGCAGGGAATCACCACCTTAGCCTAGGCTCGATGGCTTCCTAAGATCCTTGGATATGACTATGAAATTGAGTACAAGTGCGGACTTGAAAATCAAGCCCCTGACTCTCTCTCCTATGTGATCGAATTTCAGTTTACATCCATTTCAACACCTAGGGCAGATTTGTAGCCAAAATTACAACAACAGATACAACAGGACCCCTTTTATAAGAAGTTGAGTTGCACACAATCCCCTCATCAACTTGTGCATCGAGATGGGGTTTGGTTAAAAAAAAAATTATTACTTGAGCCCCACTTCAAGCTTCATTCAACAAATCATTGCAAATTGTCATTCATCACCAATGGGTGGACACTTTGGGTTCAATAAAACCCTCTTCTAAATCAAACTCAGTTTTTAGTGGCCTAACTTGCATTGAAAAGTGAAGGAATTTCCACAACAATGCACTACCTTTCAAAGGTACAAAAAGGATTCCATGAAATCAGTCGACTTACTACAACCATTACTCATTCCCAATCGAATGTGGACTGAGGTGTCAATGGATTTTATCAAGGGGTTACCGTTGTCCAATGATCATAATGTCATTCTGGTAGTTGTTGATCATCTAATGAAGTATGCCCATTTTGTTGCCTTATAACCTCTTCGTATTAATCGCGACATGTTTCTGCTTTTAGAGCATCTAGCCAATATAGTTCAACTCACTCAAGATTCGACATCCATCGCCAATGATCAGATAAGGTGTTTATAAGTTCTTTTGCAAACACTTTTGATTACAGAACTAAGCCAGATGAGTTCGCTATCTCCGACCGACGTACAAACTAAGGTGAAGAACCGCACTTTGGAACAATACTTGAGATGTTTTGCAGGTGACTAGCTAAGGAAGTGGTTCGAATGGATCCCTTAGGCGGAATTAAGCTATAATACATCCATCCACTCCTCCATCGAAATGGCCCCATTTGAAGTTGTTTACGGTATTCCACCACCACATTTACTAAAATACATTTCGGGCACTTCCTACCTTCAAGCAGTTGATGAGTACTCTAGCGTGATCGCAGATTAATAATTCTTAAAGGAGTCTGCTACAACCATTCAAGATCACAACGAATGAAATGTCAAGCAGATCAAAAGTATGCAAGTCCACGATGTAGGTGACGTAAGTGTGTATCTTAAGCTCACCATACGGGCAACTTAAAGGGTTTTTTGTGCTCCATGAAATTGGCCTTAATGCTTTTGGTACCTACTGCTATTGAAAAGTGGTAATCGTGGGCATACTCCAAGTAACACTCCCTTCAAATTCTCAAATCCATAATGTGTTTCATGTTAGTATGTTGCATAAATATTTGGGTCCTATACACACTCCAACTTCCAACCAACTTCCCCAGTATCAGATGATTATGTTATTCTTCCCCAACGTGAGACCGTCCTTGATCATTGGGTCATTCAAAAGGGAAAGTATCGCCTAAAGTATGAAATTTTAGTCAAATGGAAGGGAGCCCCAAAAGATGTAGCCTAGGAGAATGAATGGCGCTTTGCAAACTCCTATCCCAATTTTATCCTTGTGGATAAGGATCTTTAAGGGGGGAGGATTTTTACGTGCAAGGACTTATTGGGTAAGACTGAGTTAAGCCAGACTTAGTCATCCCCATCTAGTCTGTTAATAGGCAGCGATTTTTGTTAGTGCCCCACTTCTTTATAAGTTGTGGGCGAAAGTTTTTCTTAGTGGATAGTGGTTTTGTTAATGGATAATTGTCCCACAAAGACTATTATAGATAGTCTTCTAACGAAGAATAAAATATAATAGAAAATTTCCCTCAAAATTCTTATTCTTCTCCCTCATCGTGCTTTCTCCTTTCTTCTTCAACAACTCTCCCCTATCTTATGTTATTTTTAAAAAAAAAATACATAATGTAACTCAATTTATATTATATATTAAAAAGTTTATTATATAAATCAAATAAAGGTACAATTTAGTTTATGAATTAAATTTTAAACTAAATGAAGGAGTTAAAATAAAAAAATACTTAGTCTTGTGGCTCTGCTGGCTCTACCCATCATGGGTCTACCAAGCCCGCTTATCTTGGGTCCGCTGGGTTTACCGCCTTAGGTCCGCCTAATGTAGGGCCTGGCCGGACCATGGCCTCAAGAAGATGCAAAGCCCTACGACCGTTGATCGATCAACATACCCACACTCGCCGAGTCGCAGCTTCAATTTCTCCAAGCTAGCGGTCCGCGAGACCCCAGAAGCAAGCAACCTAGAGGGTAGGAATAAATTAAAATAAACAATGATTCCAACTTCTTTGAGCTTAGAACGAAAACATACAAGCTTGAGCGCACTTTTCTATCATACCGCATCACCTACGAGGTCGAACAGATCCGGAGGGATTTGCACTAATTTTACTATATATACATTTACAAATAATCGTAAAATAAATGTCGTGATAATCATTTCGCTAAAGAGGGCCTACCGTTTTGTCAATTAACACTTTCATTCAATATTGCTGTATGCCCTTTCAAATTATCATTTACAAATATTATCGAGTTCATCTCCGTAAATAAATCAATATGTTCTTCCCATGAAAAACTTATACATTTTTGGTTTCATTACAAAAATGATCAAATAATATCATGGGATGAAATGTATGCATGAGACACAACGTTTACTTATAATTCCCGCATCGATCTGATGATGACTCGAACTCACGCCTTTGCCTTGTCCTTAGTCAATCGCACTGGCGCGATGATAAAAACAAAGCTGCTAAACATTTTCGCTTAAAGGTCTTATGTAAATTCTTTCATTTAAATTAAATACAAATATGTGCCTTTTCCGAACAATGTTTTAACACAATTTCAATAGCTCAAGTAATATACACATAGCATTTCGTTATTTCATGATACTTTTATTTGCAAATCATTGATCACTCAAAGTATACAATTTCATATGCAATATTTCA
Source organism: Tetrastigma voinierianum (assembly GCA_016808115.1). Lineage (NCBI taxonomy): Eukaryota > Viridiplantae > Streptophyta > Magnoliopsida > Vitales > Vitaceae > Tetrastigma > Tetrastigma voinierianum. Next base: position 378,489 of record JAEQBH010002651.1, on the reverse strand, counting down.
TTCGAAACTCAATCACGATTTCACATATTTATTTATAATTTTGCTCTAAACGAATTAATCCATTTCTTTCATGCCTAGGATAACTAATCACGGTACGGCCCTACTGATCAGAAACCGATAAAAATATTTTATAATATAGTACGTCTCGATGGGCTAACATCAAGTTATTTAAAAATCACTGTATATACTAATAAGTACCGGTCCCATTGGTTACGAATCGCATAGTTACTAGTATTTCATTTCCTGCCTGGCGTACTACTAGTTTGACCCTTATTGGTATACCAACTCCATCTCATCTTAAATATGATGGATAACATTCTATTAAGGCCATTAAAACTTCGGTCATAGTAATTTGTGTGTATATACATTTATACCCAAAGCCAAAATACATTTTGATGCTTTCCGAGAGCCGGATTTTGGCGGCAATGCATTTGGAAATCATTTTCCCGAAATCGCTTAAAACAGTAAATCACATATCACAGTTTTCGTATTTCAGCAGCGATCACAAAACGAGAAATAAGAAGAGGTATGGAGAACAAGCCCAGGTTGTCACTCTTCGATTTCTATCCTCGAAAATGTTCTTGGGTTAGACTTCCTGGAATCACCAACCCCTAATCATCCACGGTGAGAACAATATTGATTGGCTTATTGGGATTCTAGCTGGGTTGTTTTCTATGACTTTCTTGAGGTAAAATTTTTAGGAGCAAATAGGCCACATTTTGCCCCAGCTTCTTTCAAGTCCATTGTTTCCTATAAATCTATTTTATTTATAAATTTGAGATCATCTAATTGAACATTGAAACTCCAGATATGTTCAAAGACCACCTGAGACTACTCTGTTTTCAAAGAATGAACCGAATTTGCTCAGAAAATAGGCTCACTTTGTGGTGCAGGTCCGATGGGTCGATTTGAATACTTTATTTGAGGATTTTGTTATAACCCCCAGAAGTCTGGATTTACCTGGAGAATTTGGATACTCAATTTGGATGAGTGAAACTCAACTTATGGCCTAAATATCAAAACTATTCCAAAACACCAAAATTGTACCAAACTAAACCAACATTTGCCCGAAAATAGAACCTCACTTTGACAAATTTTGGGTCCCGATAAGGACATACGAATGTGATATACTTGTTTCAAGGATATTTTTATCCTAGAAGTCTAGTTTGAAATTTAGAATCACTGGTGGATGGAGTGAACTTATGGATAAATACTAAAACTATTCCCAAAACACCAAGCGTATAAGCGAACAATTTTGCGAAAATAAGAATTTCAGACAGGCAGAATTTAAAGTTGATAGATCCCAAATTTGAATACACTTGTTCAAGAGATTTGTTCTCCTAGAAGTCTAGTTTACCTAAATTTGAATCACTCAATTTAGATGGATTATGGCGAGATTATGGCCAAAACAAAAACATGAGTTTTGGAAAATTTTGATAGCATCTCCCCTAAAACCCCAACATTTCCTTTATACAAAAATTCCTCAACCCCAAAACTAATCTACAACCATTTAGAACACTTCTATTCCGATTTGGGGTTTCATCAAACCCAAACACAACATTAAAGGGGGTTAGGGTTAGTTTCATACCTTTAATATCTTTTTTTTCACTTCATTCTTCCTTCTCCTTTGTTTGGCTCAAATCCTTAGAAAGTACAAAGCCAACTTGGTCTCCTCTCTCACTCTCTCAACCATGCCCTAGTTCTCAATATGAAGATATGTCCAAATGAGAAATGTTATTCCAAGACCAATTTTTGGTGTTAACTCAAAACCTTCATTAGGCCTTTTTTGGCTAGCACATTATTTCCTCATTTCTCATTTTTGCATTTTAAACCTTATTTTCTCTTTCATTTTCTATTCAACTTATTACCCTTCTTCAATTTTGGCACATACACTTCTCATTTATGACCTTGGGTCCTTATTTTGACATTTTATCAATTTAACCTTAATTCTTTTATAATTTCCAGGTTTTATCATTTTTTTTGTTCTTTATTAATATAAATTCCGGAAAAATATAATTTAACTTATTTTATACCTTAAATATGTTATAAAACTGCTAGATTATTTTTAGGGCGTTATAACTCTTCCCTCCTTAAAAGAATTTTGTCCTCGAAATTACCTTCATTGAACAGTTGTGAATCGCTGGCAGCGCATGGTTTCTTCACTTTCCCCATGTGGCTTCCTACGTCTTGTGGTTTTTCTCCACCCAATACTTTGACCAATAGGATTCACTTGTTCATAATTCTTTGACTTCTCGAGCCAAGATCTCTATAAGTTTCTTCTAGCCGTATGTTAGTATACTCTAAGCTCAATAACTTCCGAAGGGCCACATGTGATAAGATTAACCTATACCTCCTTAACATTGAACATGGAAAACATTATGGATCTTTTCCAACTTTGGAGGTAAGGCTAGTCTATATGCCACTGGACCCACTTTCTCGATCACTTCATACGACCTAATGAACCTAGGGCTCAACTTGCCATTTTTCCCGAATCTCATAACTTTTTTCCAAGGAGAAACTTTTAAGAGCACTTTCTCACCTATCTCATATTGAATGTCTTTTCTCTTCAAGTTGGCGTAAGACTTTTGTCTATCCGCGGCTACCTTTAATATTTCTCTGATCATTTTCACATTTTCCTCAGTCTCTTGAATCAAATCAAGGCCGATTCCTTTCTTCTCACTTAACTTTGTCCAACACAATGGTGTTCTACATTTCCTTATGTAGGGACCCTCATAAGGTGTCATTCCAATACTCGATTGGAAGCTATTGTTATACACAAATTCAACTAAAAAAATATGTCTATCCCAACTACCCTCATAGTTGATCACACAACTTTTCAACATATCTTCTAAAACTTGAATCACTCTCTCTGATTGTCCATCCATCTACGGGTGAAAAGGTGTTTGGCTGAGGGTCGATCAGAGTGCCTAAGCCTCTTACATGGGTTTTTACGAAATGTGAGGTAAACCTCGAATCTCTATATGAAATGATAAACACTGGAATCCCATGTAACCGAACTATTTCCTTTATGTAAAGCTCTACCAACTTATCAAGTGAATAGTCAATTCTTTAGTGGGTGACTAACCTTGTCAATGTTGCACGACTAGCTGAATCATGCTTTCTCCACATCAATGGTAACTGTTGCAAAATCCATTGTGATTCGGTCCCATTTCCACTCGAATTATTCTAATAGGAGCAACAATCGAAAGAACTTGATTTTACGCTTTTTCTACTTTCTTACACACCCATACATTTAGTCACAATTTGAAACATCTTCATTAGGACCACTGAGTATGAAGTCTTTTAAATCCTAATACATTTTTTGTGTTGCAGATGCATAGCAAAGGGATCCCTTTGTGTGCCTCTTTAAAATGGATTCTTCAAACTCATCATTATGGGGTGCACAAACTCAGTGTCTATAATACCGAGAATCCATCCTCATTCATAGAAAACTCAGTTTCTTTCCCCTCTCTATTCTGACTTACAATTTGCGTATTTTCTCATTATCTTTATTGCCTTTAGCATTCGATTTATGAGTCGGTTTTGTATCATTCTCTTCTTGTGACCCAGCCGTCGATAATGACAAATAAGCATTCAATGCTTTCGTAATGTTTATCTTACGACTTTCTATAGAGTCGCGCAACATTATCTTTCCAGGGATGTGTCGATCACCGATCATAATCATGATCAATTCCATCAGCTACGTTTCAGTTAAGCTCTCGTTGTGAGAGCCCGAATACTTCAAGACTTTTGTGATCGGTGTAAAGATGAAACACTTTTCTCCGTAGAATAGTGTCTCCATATTTTCAATGCACCTGATGGCGACGATACCAAATCATGTGAGGTAATTCTTTTCATGCGGCTTGATTTCCTTGAAGCATAAGCCACCACTTTACCCTCTTGCATGGGACATCCCGAGTCCGTTTAACAAAAACATCACTAAGATCACATATTCTTTACCGTAGGTCGGTGAGTAGGCGGGCCTCGGTCAAGAATGCTTTTTTCAAAACAAACGGCATTTTTCACTCCTCGAGCCTCACATTCTTTTAGAGTAATCTTATCGTCATTTGCAGTCATTGAAAACCCCTTAAGCATGAACCTTACATGGCTAACACCAAACTGAGAGCATCACTTCGTGACATTTCTCGGTGGTTTCCACATTCAGAATCCACTTCTATCTTACTTGGATCCACCCTAATTCCTTCTTCTGATACAATGTGTCCAAAAAAGGACATTTCCCTCAACCAAAATTCACACTTACTCATTTTTGCATACAACTATTCCTTTCTCAAGGTTTCTAGCACTACCCGAAGGTGTGTATCATGATCCTCCTGATCCTTTGAATACACGAGGATGTCGTCTATAAACACCACGACAAACCGATCTACATACGGTCAGAAAACACAATTCATTAAGTCCATGAAAGCCGTTGGTGCATTTGTCAACCAAAACGGCATAACAAGGAATTCATAATGTCCATACCGCATTCTAAACGCCGTCTTATGCACATCTGCATCCTTAATCCTTAATTTATGATACCTAGATCGTAGGTCGATCTTCGAAAAGACACCCTGCTCCATTGGTCGAACAAGTCATCAATTCTAGGTAGTGCTTGTTCTTCTTGTCATCTTGTTCGATTATAATCAACACACAACCGAAGTGTACCAACTTTCTTCTTAAAAAAGAGTACTAGAGCTCCCCATGGTGATACACTTGGACGAATAAATCCCTTCTCTAATAATTCTTGCAACTAGAGCTTCAACTCTTTTAACTCCATCAGAGTCATTCTATACGGTGTAATGGATGCTGGAGTGGCACCCGGAACAACGTCTATTGCAAACTCAATCTCTCTCTGTGGAGGCAATCCTAGCAACTCCTCCGGAAACACGTCCGGATAATCACAAACTATAGGGATGTCTGATAAACTAGGCTCCGCCTTTTTCGTATCAATCACATATGCCAAGCAGGCTTCATACCCTTTCCGAACCATCGTTCTAGCAATGACGACGGATATCACATTAGAGAGGTGGTTCGACCTCTATCCGATAAAAGTCACTTCCTCGCCACTTTCGGTGTCATGGAGTCGCTTGTTTCGTGCTGATCAACTACCACTTTGGTGTTGGAACAACGATCCATCCTATTATCACGCTTCGAACTCTCTGAATGATGCTTCGATTAAGTCTCGGGAAATTCATACTCTCATATTTGATAGGACAATCTCTTGTAGACTATATTCCACTGATGACATTGCACCAGCGGATTTTTCACCAGATATCATACTGGTCTCATTCTTGATGCAAGCTACCCCGAACTTCGGAATGGAAGTACAAACATGGGAATGGGTTGATCTTGGATTTATCAATGCATGTACAATAGTCTCAAAGATATGGAAATTACCAACTATCACATCCGGGGCATCTTTATCTTCAACTGCCTTCATTACATACGCCCTAGCAGGAGCACGGGCATCCTGTCTGCCTATGGTATGTGTCGCTTGTCTCTGGGCACTCGGTGATGCAATACTCTTGTTGTCCTTGTTGCTCTTCTGTACTATTGAAACCGTACCCCCAGTCCGGGGTGTTGTGAAAGGACAAGCTCTAGGACAATCTTTCACTCTGTGCTCATTGGATCCATGAGGCGAACAAGCACATGTCCCGATCTCAGCGCTCTCCTTTTTGTTCCTCCTGATGTGTGCGATGGAGGAGTTGGTATTCTGAATGAACCTGCTTGTGCACTGGCAACTAATGGTGCACAATAAGTAGCCTTACTACAGGTAGTCCTAAGTAGTCTTTTGTTTGTGGGTGAATAGAACAGCAATGGTCCACTAAATTTCTTATTAAATTGTTGATAAGAGCTTGGCGATTAGGAGTTTTTCTTACCCTATGTTCTTTCTTTTCTATCATACTCTTCTTTCTTTACCCTTTCAACATTCAACGCACATGTTACAATCTTAGAGAAGTCATCATGGTCGAATCCTGTTACATAGGCCCAAATATAGTCATTGAGGCCATCCTCAAACATAAGACACTTCTCCTCCTCAATAACTAGCATCTCTAGAGCATACTTGCTCAACCGGGTGAATTCCCTCTGAGACTCTGTCACACTCATCTGCCTTTACTTCAAATTATGGAACTCTCTTCTCATATTGCTAACGTGCATCTGACCACATTATTGTTTCGCGAATTACCAGCATGAAAAAACTCTGTTATAATGCTTTCCAATGGTGCGGTCCTACTCACGGACACCCACCACTGGTAAGCGTCATCCTGAAGTAGTGAGATTGCACACTCCAAATTTTCCTTTAGTGTGCAGTGCATTTGTCGAAGCATTCTCTTTTGAGCCAATTTTCTGCCATGGAAGGCTCATCATCCTTCTTTCCAAGAAAATCTATGGGTCGGTATCTTGCCATTCTTTCTATGGCGAATTGCTAAGGAGCAATTGCGATTGGATCATATTTAACATGCGATTCTTGACTATTCTTGGAGGATATTGATAGTACCTTCTGCTACTTGACCTTGCTCATGTATCGATGGAGCATGGGACGCTTGCCCACCATACACACTAATGGGGCTATTTGGGCGACTTCCCCAGTCACCTCTAACCCTTTGGTGGCCTAAACTATCCATGTTTAACCTGTCGTGACAAGATCCGCGCCAGTCACGTCATCAGCATATGCAAGCTGCCGTGCATGTCCTGAGCAATTTCAAAAATCATTATAGAATCGCCTAAACCCTGAAGCTGCAATACTAATAAATATATACCGTTACTTTCGTACCCAGCTACGACGAGGCGAAGACGGATCCGGGGACACGGACCGATTTTACCATATATACATTTTCGAATACTGTAGAAATAAATGTTGCATAATCATTTCGGTTAAAGAGGGTCCATCATTTTGTCAATTAACACTTTCATTCAATATGACATGTATGCCCTTTCAATGTTATCATTTACAAAACATTATCAGAGTTCATCTCCATAAATAAATCAAATATGTTCTTCCCATGAAAACTTATACATTTTTGGTTTCATTACAAAAATGATCAAATAATATCATGGGATGAAATGTATGCATAAGACGGAGCGTTTACTTATACTCCACACGATTCGACGATGACTCTGAACTTTGGGGTCTTTGCTCTAGTCCCTAGTCACTCGGTACCTGCACGATGATAAAAACAACGCGCTAAGCATTTTCATGCTTAGTGGTTCTATGCAATTCTCTCTTCATTTCAATTAAACACAAATATGCAGCTTTTCTGAAACAATGTTTTGGCACAATTTCAATAGTCCATGCAATATACATTATATATATGTGCTTATTTCACATACTTTCATTTGAAAATCATTTGATCACTTCAAAGTATACAATTTCATATGCAATATTTCATTCGAAACTCAAATCATGCATTTCACACATTTACTTATAATTTTGCCCTTAAACGAATTTAACCATTTCTTTCGGGGCCTAGGATAATGGAATCACCGGCACAATCCCGCTGGACCGTAGACCGGTAAAAAAAAACATTCTATAATATAGTACGGTCTCGTTGGGCTACTGATTGGTTATTTAAAAATCATTGTGTATACACTACCGATATTGTCCCGCTAGGTTACAGATCGGTATGCCACTATATTTCGTTTCGTTCACAGTACTACTAGTTTGACCCTTATTGGTATACCAATCTATCCTTAATTCAAATATGATGGATAACATTCTATTAAGGCCATTAAAACTCAGTCATAGTAATTAACAATATTGTATATACATTTATACCCAAATAATACATTTTGATGCTCATGCAATTTTTATGGCAATGCATTTGAAATCATTTTTTCCATCCTTCAAGCGAATCACATATGCGATTTGCGAAAATCATTTCAACCAGATCACAAAACTTGAAATAAGAAGAGAGGTATGGAAACAAACCCTGTTATGTCGCTCCGATTCCTATCTCTAACCCGCTCTGGGTTAGGACTTCCTTGTCACCAACCCCTAATCCATCACAATTAGAGAACAATATTAGTTGGCTTATTAAGGATTCTAGCTAGGGTTGTTTTCTACCCAACTTCCTTCAAGTAAAATTTTCTGAGAACAAATAAGCCACATTTTACCCAACTTCTTTCAAGTCCATTGTTTCCCCTATAAATCTATTTTATTCATAAATTGGAATCATCCAATTCGGAGCACTGAAACTCAAGATATGTTCAAAACAACAGGGACTACTCTATTTTCAAAACATAACCAGAATTTGCCCGAAAATAGAGCTTCACTTTGATGAATTTTTGGGTCTAATGGGGTCAAAATTTGAATATAATTATTTCAAGGGGATTTGTTATCCTAGAAGTCTAGTTTACCTAAAAATTTGAATCACTCAATTTGGATGGATGAAACTCAACTTATGGCCTAAATACAAAAACTGTTCCAAAACACCAAAATTGTACCAAACTAAACCAAAAATTGCCTCAAAAAATAGCCTTATTTTGACAAATTTCTAGGTCCAATGGGGGGTCTAAATTTGAATACACTTATTTCAAGGATATTTGTTCTCCTAGAAGTCTAGTTTACCTAGAAATTTGAATCACTCATTTGGATAAGTGAAACTCAACTTATGGTCTAAATACCAAAACTGTTCCAAAACACCAAAACTATACCAAACTTAACCAGAATTTGCCCGAAAACAGAGCCTCACTTTGAGGAATTTCTGGGTCCAATGAGATCCAAATTTGAATACACTTATTTCAAGGAGATTTGTTCTTCTAGAAGTCTAGTTTACCCAAAAATTTAAATCACTCAATTTGGATGAGTTATGGCCAAAACAAAAACATGGGTTTTGGAAAATTTTGACAACATCTCCCATAAACCCCCAACATTTCCTTTACACAAAAATTCCTCAAAACCAATCCGAACCCAAAAGCACTTCGAAACTTAACCCAAAACAACCCCAAAACTGATCTACAACCATTTAAACACTTATTCTGATGAGCCATCAAACCCAAATGACAACATTAAAGGGGGTTGTGGTTAGTTTCATACATTTAATCTCTTTCTTTCACTCTTCTCCTTTGCTTGGTTCAAACTCGAGAGCATAAACCAACTCGTCTCCTATCTCACTCTCTCAACCATGTCCTAGTTCTCAATATGAAGATATGCTCAAATGAGAAATGCTATTCAAAGACCAATTTTTGGTCTTAACTCAAAACCTTCACTAGGCCTTATTTGGGTAGCACATTATTTCCTCATTTCTCATTTTTGCATTTTAATTATTCTTTTCTCTTTCATTTGCTATTCAACTTATTACCCTTCTTCCATTTTGGCACATACACTTCTCATTTATGCCCCTTAGGTCCTCATTTTGACATTTTACCAATTTAACTTTAATTCTTTTATAATTTTCGGGTTTTATCATTTTTTAATTTTTTTAATAATATAAATTCCGAAAAAATACAATTTAACTTATTTTATACTCTAAACATGTTATAAAACTGCTAAATTATTTTTAGGGCGTTACATTTTTCCTCATTAAAAAGCTCAAGAAGCAACAGGTAAAGGGAATCACAACATCCTCATGGAGCATGAATCAGAGAGACTTGAAGATGGATGTTTAAGGATGAAAGGGCAACTAATAAAGCAATTGTGAACTATAAAAGCAGCAAATTTAGGCATCTTGTAGAAGACAGGGAGATACAGGGAAATCCTAACAACATGAACTAAGCAGTAGAAAGAAAATTGACCAAGTAGAAAAATAGTGTTGGCAGCCATCTTAAATCATGTAGGACAGTGAAGAAAGACAAATGGTTTAGCACCTGAAGGAACGGATAGCGGATGGGATAGACATGGCAAGGCAAAAGAATCTTTGTATGCCCAGGAAAAAACAGAAGCCATCATTCCTACTGTGTATTGTCAAAGATTCTATTACCTGCACTTTTCTCTTAGCAAAGTAGTAAATAACCCACCAACATTAAATGATAATAGAAGAACAATAATTTGGTGCTCAGATGCAATGATAGATCAAAAGATAGCTCATTGATTTATAAATGATTAACAAGCTATCTAAGCACTAAATTAGGCACTACTATTTTTCTGTATCAATTTGGAGAACTGGACCAAATTTTCATACTTGAATTTCTTCTAATGTACAAAATTTTGTTTAACAAAAGGAGTTTGTGCTTCTCACTATTGTTAGTCATTTCAGGGTTGTTATTTCATGAAATACATATATGGTTTTTTTTATTTTTAAATTTATATATTTTTTTTATAGGTGTTGTAGGATAGTAGAATTAGAAATTAGTTGGGAAAGGGAAATATGTATTCATGTAGAGTTAAGAAACTTCATATTCTTTCATATTTGATTTAGGGATTATCTCATATATAAATATGTTATTTGTGATTAATAATACAGTAAATAGAATTTTCCTTCAATTATCTTTAATTACATGGTATCAAAGCTTAGGTCTTAATTTGTTTAGAAAAAAAGACATTTTTTTTTGGAAAAATCTGGAGAAGAATCTGTCACCGTCAGCTACAAACTCCAGCAAAATTTCCGGCAACTCAAATATGGCCGACGACCGCCCCACTCAGATCGTCGTTGCCTGATCTATCCATCGGAGGAAGGAGCTCTGGCAACAGGTCCCCCACATGCCGCCATGCATCGCCACATTGTTGTTGCGCTGTTCCTCACGCGCCGATGCGTGAGTGTAGACCCTCAATTTTGTCCCTCAACACTTGCATTTATCCTATGGGTGTCACACTCACCCATCGTTCTCATATAGCACCATTAGGGCCCTTTTAGGCTTAGTCGGTCTCCGAGCCTCAGGTGGGCTTATATTTGGTCATTGAGTGCGTATGTAGTTCGCCCGGTGTCATCGTGTCGCCAAGGAAGCAAAAGTGGGCCCCTAAGGTTTCTCGGCTAATTTATTGGAATATGTTGCGATTGACGCCGAACCATTGCGTCTGGGTCTCATATCGAACTCAAATCCATGCATGTTTCTTCTTCGTTCTCTCGTGAAAGATTATCAATTGAAATTTTTATCAGCGGATCGACCGATTATTGGAAACCGCTCGACCCGAGTTCAGCCAGTTTGAGTTGAAGTTCATTATTCGAGCAAGTTCAAATTCGGAGCACCCGAGCTTGTTTTGGTCATATCTCCCTCATCCGAACTCAATATCATACATTGTTTCTTTTTTTGGATTCCTTACTCTTCAAGGAACATTATGTCAAATTTTCAGATTTTTTCTCAATCGGATTGACCAGTTGGGAACTACACAGTCGGTTCGTCGGGCAAGCATGCATGGAACACTGTTTTTGTTGATTTTGGGGCCCAAATCCTACTTAGTTCGGGCCCATAAGCCCCATATCAGTCCTAGGCATGGGTTGTGTCCAGTTTTGGGCCATGTTATGGGTTTCTTGAAACCCACCTTGGGTCCACTTGGATACTTGGTGGTTAAGGAAAGAAGTAAATGTGGCCAGCTATGGACCTTGGGAATAGAGGAGTGTTTATGGAGCTGGGGAAGTCCAAGATTGATTGGGGGAGTTCCTGGGACTGAAGGTGCACAAAATGGAGTGAGTTCAGAGGGAAAAAGAAGAAGAAAGAAGAAAAAAAAAACGTGAAGGAGAAGAAAAAAAAAAGGAAGAAAAAGAAGAGAGGAGAAAGAAAGAAAAAGAAAGAGAGATTCTCTAGATCCGAGTAGGCGTGGTCTCTCTCATTTTGAAGAGGATTTCCTACATGTATTTGAAGGAGTGGATACCTGGTTTGGGCAAAAGAAAGAAGGAAAGGGGGGGGGAGAGGGTGGTTGGATAGCCTTGAATCCTACAGTACGAAAGTTGTATGCTTCTCCCGTTTTCTTTTGCGCTTGTCTTTGCCTTTGATGTTTGCAGCCTCGTTTTAGAGCACTAGGCATCGTTTGTGTTAGTTCTCAGTCATTTAGAGTTGAAATTGTACTCTGTTTGTTTTGTTGGATTCCTGACTCTGTGAGGAAGATTATGAAAAATTTTAAGAACTCCTCTCAATCAGCTGAACCGATTAGGAAATCGGATCAGTCGGTTCATTAACGCAGTTAGGGCACTTTGCCTTGTTTGGATCAGTTCTCACTCATCCGGAGTCGGAATCGTACACTGTTGCTTTTTTGGGTTCCTTACTTTGTGAGGAATGTTTTGAAAAAAACTTGAGATTTGCTCTCAATCGGCTGAACCGGTTGGGAAACCGGATCAGCTGGTTCATTAGGTTCTGTTTTCCTGAATAGCAGTTAGGGCACTTTTCCTTGTTTGGATCGGTTCTTACTCATCCGTGGTGGGAATCATACACTGTTGCTTTTTTTGGGTTCCTTACTTTGTGAGGAATGTTTTAAAAAAATTTGAGATTTGCTCTCTACCAGCTGAACCAGTTGGGAAACCGGATCAGCCGGTTCATTAGGTTTTATTTTCCGGAACAGCAGTTAGGGCACTTTGCCTTGTTTGGATCGGTTCTCACTCATCCGAAGTCGGAATCGTATATTGTTGCTGTATTTTGGATTCCTTACTCTGTGATGAATGTTCTGAAAAAAATTGAGATTTGTTCTCAACCGACTCAGCCAGTTGGGGAACTAGATCAGCCAGTTCATTAATGTTTTTTTCTAGGGATAACAATTAGGGCATCTTGGCTTGTTTCAGTCGATTCTCACTCATCTGGGCTCAGAATCATGCATCATTTGTTTTCTTAGATTCCTTATTCATTAAAGAATATTCTGGTGAAATTTGATAACTTGTCTCAACCGGTTGGACCTATTGAGAACCGGTTCAACCGTTCAACTGGTTGTGCAAGACAACTTATGGGTATCCCCCTTATTTTAGCACTTTTCAAGCCCAAATCCCTTAAGGCTCAAGACCGCTTGCACTAATTCATTTGTGGGCCATATTTGGGGTCTAAAGTTGAGCCTAACTTGAACCGTCGGACAGCTCTGAGTTAGGACTTGAGTTAGGTGAGTTTGATTGAGTGGTGATTGTGGTTAGTGGTGTCATTTGGAGGTGTGGAAAGAAACAAACTCCGAGATCCCTCATTTTCCATTCACTTCCATTTTGAACACGAATTTTGGTTACTTGATCATGGATGCATGCTATGTTCTTGTGCTTATTAACTAACCATATCTGCAGCGCATGGCTAGGGACCATAGGTACGTGCATAGGCTTTGGTATTTGCATTTATATGCGTACATGGAGTTTGGACTTTGATGTTTGTGGTGCATTTGAGCTTGTTGACTGACCTCTTATGTAGTGCTTGGCTAAGGACCACATGTACGCACCCATTGTTTTGTTTGGTCGAGTGTCTATGCATGTTAGATACTAAGTAGGTTGGTGTAATTCAGGTCATTTGTTTAGCCTGAGTGATCGATTAATCTTTGACCCATATGATCCCATGTACCCAATTCATTAGTAGAGACCGAGTTCTGGGTTTAAAGGGGTGTTACCTCGCATGAGGTGCCTTCCCAATAAGTAACCTGATCCCCGAACCCAGAAATCTAGTTTTCCTGAACCGCTTTTTTCCTGACTAGAGTCAATGAGGGGTTTTTTGTTCTTACTTGATTTTCCCCGTAATAAATAAAAAAAAAAAGTAAGTGGCGACTCTAAACAAAACCGTTCCTCACTGAGGACGGATTTTTCAAAGCTCGAAAATCAACTCACTTTTTTCTATTAATAGTGAGTAGCCCCGGCCCATGGATCGGGTAGGGTCCACAAATTGGCGACTCCACTGGGGAACGAACCCAGAATCTCTGGTTTCATAAGAAGGTCAAGCTTAAACTTGAGTTCGGTATATTGGAGCACATGGTTCATTGATCAGTAGACTCTTAGGCTACACAAAAGACTGATGATCACTTACCTAGTTGGTATTTGGCATACACTTGTGGTTTGTTTGTGCTTGTGTGTTCACCCGTTAGATTCTACCATGCTTACTCATGGTTGATTGGTACCTAGCTATATGTTTCTGATTGGCATAAATGGTTAGATTATGTGTAAATTTTGTGGTAGGCTTGCTCTTTGCGCATGACTGTTTGCTGCATGGCTACCCTCTCTCTTGCATGACTGCTTGATTTGTTTGTGTTTGTGGGGCGTGCTTGTATCCCCTTGTTTCCAAATCACTAGTCTTCGTAGACTATTCCTCATAGATTGCTTGAGTTGCTTGGGAGTCATTCCCAATTGTTTACCTTCGACCAAGCTAGGAGTTTGGAGTAGGGTCTAGCGTAGGGGCTATATTGATGTCTGGAAGCACTATGGAGATTATGGATATTCGAGCAATTAAGACATGTATAGCCCTGAGCTGGATTTCATGGATACATGTTTGGCTAGTGTGTCATTTTGATTGTTGGTTAGGATCTTAGGTTACATATCTCGTCTGGGTACAGTCATCTAGCTTTTAGGACTTGCCTTTTCCTGTTATTCTTTTGAGTCACAATACCCCCTGAGGTATCACCATGTCAGAATCCCGTTCCTACATGTGAAGCCATATATCATTTTAGTTGTTGACATCACATGTCAGTTCATTCTCTCAGAGGATTTTAGTCATACATTATTGGTTTAATTTTAGGATTGATAGTCACGGGGACTGACATACCCTTTTCCTTTTGAAGGATTGTTGATTGAGACCAACCTGGGTTCCCGAGCTTGGATCCGGATCGAAGGTAGACTTGTTAGAGGATCAGATTCACACAATTTCGCTAGGAGAGCGTGATATCATATCATAGAGATACGACCCGCACGCCATCATCAAGCAACTGGCCACGAGATTATCACTCATGGCATCTCTCCGAGATGCCATATCGGGACCAGGATGTGAGGATCACGGGCATCAGCCCAACCACTCGCCAATTTCGGGGAGCACCCCAGATGACCTACCGCACTTCCACCACCACCACCACCATCTGCACCCACTGCATTCACAGACTATACAGCTCCACCCTCCACCACCACCATCCGCTCACGCCCACGTGCCGGAGCATTTGTACCGCACGGCCGACTCAGACCGCACCACATTCCGCAGCGCTGGCCCCCGCACGCATTCACTGATGACACTCAGGCCTGTAACGATAAGATTGAGCAGAGGATTAAGTCTCTGAATGTTTCTGATGGAGTTATAGGTTGGGACGGATATGATGACCTCTCTCGCTGGCAGCCTTGCCGCTGAGTCTCCGCATGTCGCATATCGAGAGATACACGGCATGTGGTGCCCTTGTATCCACTCGCTAGCTATAACGCTGTTATGCGCAGTATAGATCGATGAGTACCAAATGATTATGTTATCTTCCACACCAGTGATGCCAGCCAAAGCATTGGTTTGCCCCATTGACACTTTGAGACGAGGACATGGGCTGATTTAGGACAGAGTTTATCGACAATATTCTTTAATAATTTATATGATTTATCCTTAGATAGAGTTTATAGACCTTCTGTGCAGAGGCCGATGAGTAGACCACTCATTTATCTCCCGAAGGAGGGAGAAGATAGCACAGATTATAGATAGACACTCAAACGCGACAGATCTAAGATGATTATGCTGTGAGCCTTCAATTTCGATTTGGCTAGGGCATCTCACGGGCTTTCCACAAACAAACTGATCATCAACTGTGCCCTCTATGGCACAAGGAAGGCATAGCTTAGAGGATTATGGGCGCATCTCCCTTCCCGATTCAAAGGAAGAAGCCGGGCCCGCCCCATATCATCGCATTTTCAGGCTATTGGTACATCGAGCCACGTGTTTTCACGTCGTCCATGCACTAGATACTAGCGATATCTCTTACTATATGGTACAATAGGATCAATACGTACTTCGCTTGCTCCCCATAGCCGATCAGGTTTACTTATCTACACCCACCACCACAAATCAAAGATATTACTGTGTACCCCCGGGAGGCCACTGTACAAAGACCATCGCCAGTGATAGAGCACCGCCTCCACCAAGGACTCCTAGTACTTACACGTACCGGATACCACTAAGCCGAGCATATTAGAGATTAGTTGAAAGGGGTTTGATTGCTCCATTACCACCCAGACCACCACCACATCCTACCCCACTAGGATTCAGGATAGATCTTCACTGTACCTACCATTAGAGAGCATGCCATGATATAAATAGTTGTGCAATGCTGAGACACGCCATTCAGGAATTGATTGATCGGGCTTGGTTGATTTGGGATGCCCTGTAGTGACTACAGACCTGCTCCCCACTCATGACACTAGAGTTGTACCTCCATCCACGGGTGGTGTACTTTCGATTGAGTTTTCGGGAGAGGAGATATTCATGATGGGATGGGATGGAGAAGCTCCACAACCGATCAATTTATACACAAACTCAGATTTTAATGGATACGTCTCTGGCCAACAGAACCCTAGGCCATTCATACTTATCACAAATGAGGTTCCCAGATAGACTTCAATTTCATCCGTATACTTGCAGCATGTTCTACCCATGACACCCTTCATTCTGTTCCCGGAGGAGTATTGACCTATTCACAAGGATGTTAAGATTGTTACACGTAAATGAGGTAGCTCAACTCTCCAATTCGCTGACGTTACGCACAACAACTAGAGAGGATGATGAGACTTGACGCCAACCAAGACTTACACAAGCTCGTATATCCATCCGGGAGCTCCCATTGTCCATCCACATTCAGAGAGATGCACTATTGAGCAATTAGTCGATGAGAGTTGACATCGCTTTAATTACCCCGAGAGACTTTATTCACTTTTGATGTTCTGATGAGCTACATGCATTACGTTTTCTGATGATGATTTACCACACGAGGGGTCAGATCATGTTCAACCCTTATACATTGATGTTGCTTGTTCAAAGCCACAGGTGCTGCCTGGCTCCATCGACAACGGTTCTACTTCTAAATGTGTGTCCGCGAAGTTACTCGCATTGCACTCGATTTTCATCAACTCGATTTTAGTCTTCTTCACTCCGAATTCATCAGCTTATGATGGGACTCAAAGGATAGTTATGGGCACACTCAGTACACATTTCATGATTGGGCCAGTTAGATACTCCATATTATTTCAAGTTTTGAGGATTCGGTTATCCTTTAACCTGCTTCTTGGCCGCCCTTGGATTCATGAGGCGGGTGTTATATCATCTTCCCTTCATCAGAAGTTGAAGTTCATACACGAGGGGTGCATTATCACCATATAGTCTGACATAGATGTTGTTACTTCTTCTGAGCCCGTATTACATATTGGCCACAGTGAGTACATTTGACCTGGTTTACTTTCGATGAGGTTCAGGTTGTCAATTTAGAAGATGACAATAGAGACCTGGTGCCTTACGATCAGAACAACAACACTTTGGTACTTAGTATGATGAGAGGCATGTCCTATATGCCTGGCTTCAAGGTCGCCAGGGCCACGCGAAAGCATTTCTGCAGCCTGGATCATGACATACTCTATGGGTTAGGTTACACTCCTACGCAGGACGACACTGCACATATGGGGCCAAGGCCGGACAAGATGAGGGCTCGCCCTCGTCTGGGTCTCCATTCACATCCCCTCCGCCAGATACCTTCAATTAACTGACTACTTTATTAGAGGATTAGAGCATGCACCCCGCATAAGGGGTACTGATCATGCTTTAGAGACAAATGGGATCCAAGGCATCTAACAGGCCTTGGGACAAATGTGTTTAAGTTATGAGACTATTGAGGAACCTAGTGCCATGATAGTTGCACCTCCATCATCTAGTCGAGCTAGTGTGTTCTCTATGTGTTTCCCCGAGGAGATCCTTAACTATGACCTATCTATGGATTTAGGGGATGATACTAATGGAGTGACTCTTCCTGATACTAACAAAGACGAGATGGACACACCCAGATAGGCCGATCCTCGATGCAAATTCCCACACGAGCCTCATTCCCCGCTTTGACGGTCCGGAGTTTCCCCGCTATTGGATTTTAGGATGTGACACTTTATGATGCCCGCGCAAATGCGATGGACATGATCGAATATCGGCCGATTCTCGATGCAAATTTCCACCCGGCCTAAATTGCTTTTGATATGCCTGATTTCATGGTAGAGATAAATGATGATGATGACTTGTTGCCACTGGATATTATTCATAATAATGTTTATGTTGAGGAGCATCCGACTCGCGGACCCACCTCTTCTTTCGACACTATGTCGTCATACCCGCTTGATGATGTTTCAATGGCAATAATGACACGAGTATTTTCGAGCATTTTCCCCGTGTTGGCCAAAGATTTCTCTCGACACACCATCAGCACCCAAGGCACATATATATGATGTTGATGGATGTGGGAGACAATGTATAACTCCACTTGGTACAATGAGTGCGATTCCTAATACAGAGACAAAGTTACACCCATTACCGTGTTAACAGAGTCGATAGATTTCAGGGACACCAGACGCCCCAGGAGATTAGGATCAGCTCTTCCCACTCTGATGAGAGGAGTAGATCACTAACCCGCTCAGTCATACTGGCTGCATTTGCATGGTCATGCTGAGGACATGCCGGCCTTGACTCTATAAGGCATCATCAATCATCTATCTTCTACTCACATGCTAGGCCATCTATAGAAATTGAGAGACTACACCTCAATAGAGTTCATATGTTAAGGAAGAAATTAAGCAACTTAGTATCAAGCCACAAAGGGTTAAGTATCCCGGGTGTCTAGGGGCTAATGTCAGTCCCCTCATTCCCAAAAGGATGGTAAGTTAGAGAGTTTGTGTAGACTTTCGCGATCTGAACAAAGCCAACCCTAAGGATGATTTTCCACATTGATATGTCGTTAACAAAGACTCAAGACATCTTCGATAAGTCGCTCTTCATGGATGGATTTTCCGGGGTATAATCAGATTATGTCGCTCCAAAGGATTTGGAGTACTTTTCATTACCGAGAGCGGGTACTTACTTCTACCGGGTTATGCCATTTGGGTTGAAGAATGCGTGAGCCATCGTAGAGCCAAGCACTACCTGCTCCATGACATGATGCATAGATACGAGAGAGGTATATGTGGATTACATGATGGAAGTCTCGAGATATATGGCATCACTGCATACTCCTTACAAAGGTTCTTCAGATAAAACTTAGGCTGAGGTTGACGCCAAGAAGTGTACCCTTGTAACAAAATCATTGACACATTATTAGTAAGGTGGTATGTGAGGTTGATCCTGAAAAGATCAGAGCCATACTTGAGATGCCTCCCCCGAGGACAGAGAAAGAGATCAAAGGCTTTATAGGCAGATTATAGTATATCAAATAAGCCATTACTAAATCGAACATATAAGTCTACTCGCCTTCTCGAGGAAGAACCAAATTCATAGTTTTGAATGATGATTGCCAACATGCTTTTGAGAAGATTGGCTGGTTGTCTCCTTTCTCCTCCGCTTAAGGCTCCATACTAAGGCACCTTTGCTTCGTGATTCATGGCTTTCGACATGGCCTTAGGATGGCTGCCAGGTCACCACATCTGTAGGAAGGAACGAGCCAATCAATATTCCAGTGCAAGAGGGTGCTAGAATATGAGACATACATTATGATTGAGCTCTGTCAGGTGGCATCAAGTTCGGGGCCACTAAGAGATCGAGACATTATTATGTGACAAAGTATTCCATACTTTTAGCCAACTCATGATCGGATCCATCGGGAGGCATCCGCTTGATAGGCCACCATTCCGACTAGTAGCTCACAGATGGTTAGTATCGCCGACAGAGTTTGATGATATTCAAGAGGTCACGTAAACTCACAAAGGGAAGCGCTACGCATCATCCGCTCTTGCCAGACTGGCGACGCACCGAACATGATGATTTCCGATGAGCATGAGCCAGACCAATATCGCAGGATGGCAGATTTGACATGGTGATGCCAATCACTGTGGTTTGGCATTGGTATCCTATTGATATCACCTCAGGATTATATTCCTCATATCGCTCCGGCTGATTTTCTCTAATCATCAAGATGAATAATATAGTTGAGTATGAGGCTCAGACATTTCCAAAGACTCGCACTTCATTCGAGTTAGACAATGGAGATCCACTGGGATTCCAACTTGGTTATTCAAGACTCAGGTATTCTCTGAGGACTCGAGATGAGAAGTCAAGCCCTACCATGCTTACTTGGATTTATTGGTTGATAGGTTTGACGAGTCGAGATATATACATCTACTTAGGAGCAAAGAACTGCTTATCGATGTTAGCTTTCACCTCAAGCCCGTAGAAGATTCCTGAGTGACTCAGGCAACAATTGTTGGATTGAGACTAGGTCCTGCATTCCGCCATCATGTTTTACTGAGATATCGAGGATCAAGATGAGTTACTCCATACTCACGATATTTTATTAGTTTATCATGCGCACGCCACTCCGCAGTCAAATTTCGACTCAAGGATGATACAAGAGAGAGCATCGAGACATTCGCCGCTAGACGGTTGTCACCCGGGATGCATCAGATAGAGATCGATGGTATTGTTATTATATAGACCAGTCTCTCTCAGTTGAGGATGAGAGGTTCATGCAGAGTCCGCACCATACATGGAGGCAATAAGGCGCTAACATGTAAACCGCGAGGATCAAGCATTCGTTGACAACGGAGACGCATTGCTGCTGGCCAGATAGAGATGTTCTGAGTGTCGATGCACGGACTTGATACACTTGCCACCTTCGAGTTGCATGCACTACATCCCTCGTCATTTTTAGTATAGGTATTGATATTATCGAAGATTCACCAAGTCTTCCAATGGGTAGGAGTACATTTAGCCGCATCGACTATTTCACCAAATGGTGTAGCTTTATGTTAGATCGACAACTATTACAGTGCTTGCACCATCGACGCATATCATCTCACAATATGGGGTCCCTCACGAGATGATTTATGATAGAGGAGTGCATTTCAGGGGCGAGGTGGACACGTTGATTCAGGAGTATTGCATTTAGCATCATAGATTGCCCGCATACGCCACGCACTTCAATGGGGGCAATCGAGGCCAATAAGAATATCAAGAGATTTGAGAAAATGGTCGACTTCGGATTGGCCAGGCTTCCCTTCTACAGGGCTTATCATACATCTTTCGTAATTCACTGAGCCACCCCGCATTCAGCATACCCGCTGAGATCGAGACGGGATCTTCGAGAATAGCACTAAAGCAAACAGAGATATCCGAGACCCAAATTTCTTTATGATCAATGAGCCTGATGAGGAGATCGAGGGCAATGATCATGTTCAGCCTATCGTAGAGGAAAATGACCAGTAAGATCTTAAAAAGGCTACTTCTAAGAGGTTTCCAAAAGGCTGTAATCTAGTCTTCAAAGTCCTAAGGGGATTGATTAGCAACCTTAGAGGCAAGTTTAGACCGACTTGGAGTGGGCCATATGTTATTCGAGATTTGACCCAAGAATGAGCAAAACTCTGCTGACAAGACTCTGACGGAATCGCTCTCACTTTAGGGAGCTACCAACGTGGATCAAATTAAGAAGTTTTATGTGTGAGATCATCGAGGACGGGCTCGCACACCCATACATTGATATATCCTATCATAGCCCTTTGCCTCACACTAGCTTATTATATTTTTTTTTTCATTCAACCTGTATACCTTTTTCTCGACTGGGTCAGCCCTTATGCTTAGATTTATTAATTGATCCTCGTGGAGTATCAGGTCATTCTTCGCTTGTTCTTTCTCAGATCATTATTTATTTTCTTCTCCATTCATATTCACTTCTTCATTGCCTTTGAGTTTTGTTTTATCATCTGCTTTCACTTTTATTTTCCTTGTGTTATGATGACACAAGTTCATGTCCTTTGAGCTATAGGTTAGGCACCCTTCGCTCCACCCTGGGCCTGATCAGAGTCTTAGCTTAAGGGAATCTATCTTGGCTCGGGATTTGAGGTTCATTGGTTAGATTGTGCTAGTGTACATTCATCTACTTTGCTGGTTGTTCTATAGACAAAAAAAAAAATGAAGCAAAAGAAAAAAAAAGAAAAAGAAAGAGTTATGTCATTCGATATTCACTCATCGTATTTGGGATTAGCATGGCTGGTCGACTAGATTGCCATGACTCATCATAGGTCATTTTGGATTGAGGACTTATTTTCCGAAAGGCGGTTGAGAGGGTGCATTGTATGATCCTTTTCTCCATGGATCCGGAGAAACACTCGGGGAGGAGGTTTGGGTTTCCGACTAGGTCCTATAAGTCAAAAGATTCATATCACCACTCCCATCATCTTATGGTGACTTGCCCTCGACGGCATCCTCGTGATGAGTGGTTCTGGTCATCATCACACATTGCTACACTTGTATCCCACCTTGTTTCCTACTTCTCTTCTTACATCCATTTTCTTCTATCCTCATCGATAGTCATCTCACTCATGAATGACGTGTCTGGGTGTACATCACCGCTGTGATGGCATTGCTCACTTATGTAAGCCGGGCCGGAGTCGCTGGCTTACACATGATTCTTTGACATTTGGCATTGCACACAAGGGTTTGGCATTATCTATTGGCATTTGGGCCTGTTTTCCCATCATTTCATTCCCACCTTTCTGTACCCTCTGCTTCCCTACATAGCCATTTTGCCTCCCTCCGAGTCGAAAGACCACACCTCCCTTGGGAGGGGCCATGAGATCTCGTGGTTCATCTGACGCATTTTATACGGGATGTGTTTCATCTACTAATTGAGTACGAAGCCAATTGTGTCTCTATTCCTGGGAATATCGAGGGTCACATATTGCCTTCCATTCAGCAACATTTGCCTCAGTCCATGATCCCATATGATGATACAGAAGAGTCAGACCGCTGATGGCGCCACTGATGTTTCTGAATGATTGTTTACAATCAGCATGCACCTTCATCCTTTCACAGCGTCGGCTTGCTTTTACACATGTACAATACTGTGGTCCTCGCCAAAGACGCTTTCAAATGTGAGTTTGAGTAAGCCCCGCGCATTCAACTTGGCTCTCTTCATACACAGCGCTGAGAGCCGACCAGTGGATCGATTCACTAGACTCATCGACCCATCGTGATCGATGTGCATACTACGTGATTCCCGATTCATTGTCCTCCGTCGCACGGCGCAGACGATCGGGTTTTGAGATGTACTCAAGGTTTCTAATAGACATTTTGAGCCTGTGACACATACAAAAGGCACCCCCATCAGTGCCATTGTTAGTGGATATCGATACAAAGATTGTTTATGAGGCTTTTCCCAGGAAACAGAACAGAATATTTCCAAGTTTTGTGACTTGACTTTATGCATGGTGGCTTTGATGCCGATAAAATAGATGCCTTAGACTGGGTCATAGCCCTTTCTTTGCGCCTTTAGACACGTTCAATCCCTTTGTTTTGATTCGCCTCCTAAGATCGCGCCCATTCGATCCCTTCCTTTGTTTCGTTCTTCCCCGCACGCGCCGATTCGATCCCTTCATTTCATTTCGTTTTCCTTCTTCAGCTCGTGCATCGCAGACCCGACAGATCCCTTTTGATTCGGGTTCTCTAGCATGGTGCCTAAATTCAATCCCTTCCTTTTGTTTCGGGTTCTCCGGCATCACACCCGGATTCGATCCCTTTGTTTTGATTTTCCTTGTCTCCTCCGCATCGCGCCTAGATTCAATCCTTCTTTTGTTTCTGCTCCAGACAGCCCTGGATTTGATCCCTTTGTTTTGATTCGGGTTCTCTGGCATTGCGCCTAGATTCGATCCCTTCCTTTTGTTTCGATCCCTTCCTTTTGTTTCGGGTACTTCGGCATCGCGCCCGGATTTGATCCCGCTTTGCCCTCTGCCCTTCGGGGCATCGTGTCTGATATTCTATTCCTTCCTTTGATTTTCGCGTTCCTCCGCATTGCGCCCGCATTCGATCTCTTCCTTTATGAGCCTGTGTCTCCTGCACGCGCCCGACCTGATCCCTTGTTTTGACCCGCCCTCCGCACACGCCGATTCGATCCCTTGTTCTCTGCCCTCCGCATCGCGCCAAATTCGATCCCCTTTGTTTCTGCCCTCCCAAGACGCTGTACGATCGATCCCTTCCTTGTTTCGCCTCCGGCATCGTGCCTCGGATCTCGATCCTTTTATTTCAGTTCCTCCGACATTGTGTCCCGATTTTCTCATCTTTCAAGATCGTGGTCTCGAGCATGGCTTATCTTTTTCTAAGATCGCATCCTGGGCCATCATCTTTTCAAGATTGGTGGTCCACATCACTTATTCTTTCCAACATCGACCGCAAGCCCTCCTATCCTTTTTGGCATCATGTCCGAGCATCGCTTATATTTTTTAGCATCGCTTCCGACTTTCATTATCTTTTCCGGCATCGTGTCCGAGCATCGCTATCTTTCCAAAGATCGCCTTGCCAATATCTTTTTTCCTGCAGATCGTGGTTCAGATTTCCTCATCTTCGCATCGTCCGAGCATCGCCATCTTTTCTGCATCATAACCAATGTTTTCTCCGATTCATCGTATTTGTGTCCGGGATTACTCATCTCTTCCCTAGCATCGTGCTCGGGTTTCTCTTAGTCCTTCAATCATGCACTCAATCTCACTTTCTGCACCGTAAGTGGGACACTGTCGGGTCATCCGGTCTCTTCACTAGAGTTCATATTTCACTCTTGCATCTAAAGTCTCAATCATCATTCACTCGTTCATCTCCACTCAAGAGGGCATATTTGTAGACCCTCAATTTTGTCCCTCAACATTGCATTTATCCTATGGTGTCACACTCACCCATCGTTTCATATGCACCATTAGGGCCCTTAGGCTTAATGGGCTCCTGTTTCAGCGGCTTGTATGTGGTCCATCGAGTACGTATGTAGTTCACTTTTGAGGTCATCGTGGGCTTTTTTTTAGTTATTGCATCGTGTCTTAGGTGTGCTGGGGCCCCGAGGTTTTAACTTAAATCTCGAGTTTACTGGAGTATGTCGAATTCAAGCATCACCATGAGCCATCATATATCTCCTTCAACCAACTCGAAATTATGCACCGCTTTTGTTACTCCTCATTGAAGAATTCTCTGAAAAATTTTGACAATTTTTTATCAACCGGATCGACAGGTTGGAAACCTACCTCCCCAACTGGATTTTTAGTTGAAGTTCAATATTCGAGCAAGTTCAAATCTTGTGAGCACCCGAGCTTGAGCCATATCTTCCTCATCTAAACTCAAATCATGCAATCGTTTCTTTATTGATTCCTATTCCATTAGAGGAATTTCTAAAAAATTTGAGAATTCTCTCGGGTAAATTTGAGTTCAGAGATCGATCAGCTTGGAAACCGGTCATGAAACGAATTTCTAGCTGGTTATTCGAGTAGGTTCAAATTCGGAGCACTCGAGCTTGTTTTGGTCATATCTCCCTCATACAAACTCAAAATCATGCATTTTTTTCTTTTGTTGGATTCCTTACTCTTCAAGGAACATTCTATCAAATTTTCAGATTTTTTCTCAATTGGATCGACTAGTTGGGAATTGTACAAAGAGTTTGTCAGCAAGCTTGCGTAGAGTAATCGCTTTGCTTGATTTAAAATTAAATCCTACTTAGTTCAAAGGCTTCCATAAGCCCCATATCATCCTAGGCATAGTCGGGTCCATTTTAAGGCCATGTTAGGTTTCTTGCAACCTACCTTATAAATTAATTTGATACTTAGTGGTTAAGGAAAGAAGTAAATGTGGCTATTATAGACCTCTGGAATAGGAGTGTTTACGGTCGTGTCCATCCACATCGGGGAGTTCTGATCGGTATGCACAAATGGAGTGAGTTCAGAGAGAAAAAGAAGAAGAAAGAAGAACAAAAAAATGTGAAGGAGAAGAAAAAAAAGGAAGGAAAAGAAGAGAGGAGAAAGAAAGAAAAAGAAAGATAGATTCTCTAGATCCAGGTAGGCGTAGTCTCTCTCATTTTGAAGAGGATTTCCTACAAATTTGAAGGAGTGGATACCTAGTTTTGGAAGCAGAAAAGAAAGAAGGAAAAGGGGGGGAGGGGGATAGCCGTGAACTTCTACAGTAATGAAAGTCGATGCTTATCCCATTTTCATACTAGATTTGCCTTTGATATTTCAAAACTTGCTTTAGAGCAGGGCATCATTTGTGTAAGCACAACATTCAGCTCTGACCAGACTGGCTGGTTTTGTTGGATTCCCTCGACTGTGAGGAAGATTCTAAAAATTTTGAGATCACTCTCCACCTGGGCTGAACCGTCAGAAACCTGATCTACCGGTTCAAGTTCGTTTCCTAACTCGACATCTTGTGTTAGTTCTCACCGCTCTGAGTCTAACCGCACACCCTTTGTTTCAGGATCTCTACTATGAGGAAAGTTACGACTGTTCTTGAGAACCCAAGCCTCCACTGGCTAAACCGGCTTGGGAAACTCGGATCAATCTGGCTCATTAAGCTTACGCTTTCCTAACAACTAAGTAGGGCATAACATCTTTGTCGCTCACTGCTTCGAGTCGAACTCCAGAAATTGTTTTGTGGGATTCCTTACGCTGAGGAAAGTATGAAAAATTTGAGAACCATTTTCCCCAACCGACTAACCGGCTGAGAACCCATCAACTTAACACAGTAGGGTTCCGCTTTTCTGTAACACCGCCAAGGCACTTTGCCTGCCTGGATCGGTTCTCACTCATCCAGAGTCGGAATCATACACCGCTGTTTATTTTGATTCTTTTAATGGCGAAGAATGTTCTGAAAAATTGAGCCTCCCTCAACCGGCCACTTGCTAGGGAAATTAGATCACCTACCATTGCTGACAATAGCTAGGCATCTTGGCTTGTTTTAGTCGATTCTCACTCATCCGGGCTCGGGGACCACATGCATCATTTGTTTTCTTAGATTCCCTTATTCAATAAATATTCGCAACCTTGAGAATTTGTCTTTAACTCCGGTCAGACTAGTTGAGAACTGGTTCAACTGGTCAGGCAGATACCTTATGGGTATCCTCTATTTAGCACTTTCAGCCCAACCTTAAGGCTCGCCCGCTTAATGCATTTCAGGCCATATCGGGTCTAAATGAGTCAACTTGAATTAGAAAGGACTCGCCGTAAGTGCTTATATAGACACTCGGGGGTTAGGTGAGTTTGATTGTGAATCGTGATCATGGTTAGTGAATTGTCATTTGGAGAGCGTGGAAAAGAAACAAACATCTAAATCCCCTCTATTTTCCAGTCACTTCCATTTTTAAACACCTAACTTTTGTTACCGATCATGGACGCACAATACCAAAGCCAGGCTTATTAACTAATTATATCCGCACAACATGGCTGTGGACCATAGTACGTGCTGGGCTTTGGTATTTGCATTTATATGCGCATGGTGTGTTTCGACTGATGTTTCAGGTACATTTGAGCTTGTTGATTGACCTCTCTTATAAAGGTTACATAATTCACGCTGCAAGGTACTTAATTTATTGTTTTGTTTAGTCGAGTGTTTATGCATGTTAGATACTTAGTGTGATTCAGGTCATCTGTTTAGCCTGAGCGATCGATTGATTCTTGACCCATATGATCCTATGTACCTAATTCATTAGGGGTAGAGATCGAGTTCGGCTTAGAGGGGTGCTACATGCATTTGAGGTACCTTCCCACAAGGCACCGCACCTTCGATCCCCTAATCTTAAAATCAGTTTTCCAAACCGCTTTTTTCTCATTGAGTCAATGAGGGGTTTTTGTTCTACTTGATTTTCCCCACAGAATAAATAAAATAAAAAGTAAGTGGCGACTACAAACAAAAACGTTCCTCATTGGGACTACATTTTCGTCCCAAAGCAATCTCACTTTTTTCTATTAATAGTGTGAGTCGCTACGCCCGTGGATCTGGGTAGGGTCCAGCTCTAACCGATCGGCCTGCTGAGAGCAGTTCTCAAAATCTGTCGAATCTTCCTCACATAGTTAGGAATCCAAAAACAAACTGAGTACAGGGACTGAAAATCGAGAACCGACACAAACGATGCCTATGTTTCCAAACGTATTTGAACATCAAAGGCAAAGACAAACGAAAAGAAAATGTGATAAGCATACAACTTCGCTCTCGTAGGGATCTACGATTCATCCCCCCCCCCTTTCCTCTTCTTTTTTTTTCTCGCTTCCAAACTGTGCATCATCCACTCTTCCAAATATGTAGGAAATCCTCTTCAAAACGACCACGCCTACCATGATCTAGAGAATCTCTCTTTCTTTTTCTTTCTTTCTCCTCTCTTCTTTTCCTTCCTTTTTTTTCTTCTCCTTCACGTTTTTTTGTTCTTCTTTCTTCTTCTTTTCTCCTTGAACTCACTCCATTTTGTGCACCTTTAGTCCCAAGAACTCCCCTAATTAGTCTCGGACTTCCCTAGCTCCATAATGTAGCACCCCTTTCTGGTCCAACCCATCATGTCCGAACCAGATCCAGATTCGATACCACTATATCACTTTATCAAAACACAGGTTTCATTATTAGCTGGCATAAAGCCCTTCCACATAAAGCGGCTTAGCTGGGTAGGCCCATTAACATTTATTTATACAAAAGTACACATTATAAAGGTATATCAAGCCTTTTCACGCATAAAATAGATGTTCAGAAATTAAATCGTTTTTGCAAATTATCCATGTTAAAAAAATGGAGGAATGTATATGCTCCGAGCATACACCCGCAAATCTTTCTATGACTCGACGCCCTCGATCTTGCCTTCGCTCCCGCTCAATCGGTACCGCAGCATAACACTACACGCTAAGCATTTTCATGCTTAGTGGTTCATACAATTCCATTCTTTCCTCGTTTGGCTTTAAGTCAAATCATGAAATTTTACTAACAAAACTTCTCTTCAACTCTTTTAGATGATAAATGTCATAATATACAACAGCATATACTTATTTCATATACAATCATTTATGGTTCATTGATCATTCCAACATATACTTCTCATATGTGCACACAACCATGCAACTACAAATCCATTTCAAAATGCTCTTTCATTTCAATCTGCAATCATGCTTTCAATCTCCAATATGTCAACAATCTCAAAGTCAATCTGGGCCGCCTTAACAATTCACCTATGTTTCAAGAGAGATACGTGATATTGAACCACCTGCACCTGCCCGCCGGGCCATGTCAGATAAAACATTTTCTTTATAACACGCCTCTATCCTCACTGCCATCGACCGGTTATTAAAATCAATTCAACACCACCGACATCACACCTCGACCTGGTCGATCAGAGTGACAGCATCAATATCACGCTTCGTCTCACGTGACTTAATTGACCCTTTATCATACCAATCTATCCTCAATGCGACTAAATGCACATTCTATTAAGGGCTGCCTAAACTTATAGAAAAATACAAGACAATATGTACATTTGTATAAATATTCATTTTCAATACTCATGCAATTTTCATATGCAAACATTTCACAATCAATTGCCTCAAATCAATTAAAACAAATCAATATGTTTTTCTTATACATTTAGAATAAACATTTTAAATCTTGAAACGATAATATAAGAAGATAGAACAAACCAATCTATCTCTTTCTTTTTGCCTTGTCTTCAATCTTGGTTCTAGGTTAGGTGATCCTCATTGGTCCTTAGAAAATCACACACATCATATTTAGTAAACTAGCACTACTCCTCACCGGTACGTTTTTCACTTAGTTTCATTCTTATTTGAACCCCCATTAGTCATTTATTAGGGTTTCTATACTATCGGTGAACAAAAACTAGACTTTTGGAACAAAATTCAAAATTTTGCCCTCTATGAACAATAGTTAAATCTCCACTGGGCTGCAGCACTACTATGGTAGTAAGCCTCGCGACGTGGCTTGCAGGCTATGCCTCAAAGTACCCAAGGGGCTTATTTTGGCACTCCTGCGAGGGCATCCCACGCCTGGCGAGGTCCACGTCGTAGCACCCCTACGCCGCGATTCGATTTTTTACCCGCATTTTCCTTCCTCCTTTGCGATTTCCTCCAAAAACTCTCTCAAATCCCAAAATAAAACATGTGAATAACTCTCAATAACATCGTAATATCATCCTAAACCAACCATGAGCAAAACCCATTGATGGATTAGGGTTTTTTTAACCCAAACATCATTTAAAGAAATCTAGGGTTTGGTCTTTAAGTTTATTTCCTCCTAAGGCCGTGTTTGGCTCTTTCCTCTTTTGGCTCTTAACCCTTTTTTCATTTAAGTCTCCTATTATTCCACTTATCATTTTATTTCATAATGATTAAGCTTATCATTCAATCTCCTGTGCCCTCATTTTACAAATTTTATTTGCTCTTTTTTAATTTGGGTTATTTTTGCCCATTATTTTAGCACACATAATATTTAACCATATGCTATATATTCATTCTTCACATTTCACATTTTATCAATTTTTCCTGAAACTAAGCTCATTATTTATAAATTTAATATATATAATAGAATTATTATAAAAATTCTAGGGTATTTTTGGGGGGTTACACATAAACACTCCGCTATTCCCAAGGTCCATAGCTAGCCACATTTACTTCTTTCCTTAACCACCAACTATCCAAGTAGACCTAAGGTGGGTTGCAAGAACCCATAACATGGCCCAAACTAGGACTCCAACTCATGCCTAGGACTCGATAATATAGTTTGAACAGTGTGATTGGGCCCCAAAATCTCAAAGAAAATAATGCTCCGCATAAGCCGTACCGATTTAATGCACTATAAAGTTCCCAACTGGTCAATCCGATTGAGAAAAAATAGAAAATTTGGATGTATCGTTCCTCAAGAGGGAATCCAACAAGAAATACACAGAAGGTACGATTTCCGAGCTCAGATGAGGAGATATGCCAAAACAAGCCTGTGTGTCAATTTGAACCATTTCTGAATAATGAATCAACCAACCGCTGAATCGAATGGCCGAACCCGGTCGATCCTGCTTAATAAAAATTCTCACCTTACGAGAATTCTCTCAGCTGAGTAGGGAATCCAACAAAGTTATCTAGTGCATGATTTCTGAATTCGATATGAGATATGACCAAATAAGCTCAAGCCTCCGAATTTGAACCTAATTAATAATGAACTCAACCCGAAATCCGCTGAACTGACGAGTGGGTTTCCAACCCACGATCCGGCTATCAAAAATTCTAAAATTTGTCAGAGAATCTTCAATAAGCAGTGGAATCCAACAAAAAAGAAAACTAAAATAGTTCAAATGAGGGAGATATGATCTAAACAAGCCCAATGCTTTGAATTCAACATACCCAATAAACCCAATTGAGTTAAAAAACCCTGGGCCCCACTTGCTTCCTATGGCACGATGCCAACTAAAAAAAGAAGCCACGATGACACTCCAAAGTGAACTACATACGCACTCAATGGACCACATAGAAGCCCACCCGAGGCTCCGGGAGACCGACTGCAAGCCTAAAAAGTGGCCCCACCAGGCTTATACGTAACGCATAAAGGAAAAGTACACTATGTGCAGAGGATAAAACGCAAGCCATGAGGACAAATCGAGGGTCTACAAAACAGGATGAGCGACGACTCTTCTAACAATGCTCCTCCTCCTGGTATTATCGGCCACCACCAAATTCTCCCTAGCCACTGCTTTCCCTTGTTCGATGACTATTATAGTGTTTTTCAAAGGATTTTGTGTCCAACATACATGTTTTTCTAGGGTTTCTTCCTATTTTCCTTGATTCATTCGAGATTCAGTCACATCAAGAGGTGATTTATGGTTTTTGGGACCAAAATACGTTTAGGTGTGGTGTTTTTTGTGGAAAGGTGGTCCATTTCCTTGCAAGATCTTTATTTATTTTTTTATTTTTTTGTATTTTTCGAATCTTCAAAGGCTTGTTTGAGTTAGATCTACTTCTATGACTAACCAAAAACCCTCATGAGGAGTTTTGTGTCATTATTACCATAATCCAGAACATGTACGTCAGAATTGTAGGAAGTTGTAGAATAAAAATCAGAGATTTCAGTATGTTCATTCTTAGAAATCACTTAACTTTGCATCTACTTCACACTTGTTGAGTTAGATAAAACCAACACATGTTTATGTCATCTTCCTCCACATGGATTGTTGACTCTGGAGCCACCGACCACATGACAGGTAATTCAAGTTTATTTACTGCATTTCAGTCACACCCTTCTACTTCAACTATTACCCTTGCAGATGGGCCAACATCTTATGTCTATGGGTCAGAGACAATTCATTTGACTCCTCTAATCACTTTGACCTCTGTTATGAGATTACCACAATTCTCTTTTAATTTAATTTTTGTGAGTAAACTCATTCGTACACTTAATTGCAGTATCTCATTCTTTCCTAATTATTGTTTGATTTAGGATCTTTCGATGACATGGATTATTGGTCAAGGACGCGAGTCTGGGGGTCTCTACATCCTTGAAACAGAGGTGTCAAATTTTATTAATTGTTTTGGAGTTGTTACCTCATTCGAATTACATTGTCGTCTTGGTCATCCTTCTCTCTCTTTGTTGAAGAAGTTATATCCTCAGCTTTCTAGTCTATCCTCATTGAACTGTGAGTCGTGTCAATATGCTAAGCTTCATCGTGTTCATTTGAGTCCTCGAGTCAATACACGAGCTTCCGCTCCTTTTGAGTTAGTTCATTCTGATGTTTGGGGTCCTTATCCAGCTATGTCTCCCACTGAGTTTAAGTATTTCATTACTTTTAGTGACGATATCTCTCAGTCACATGGCTTTATCTAATGAAAAGTAGTTTTGAGCTTTTTTTTCTCATTTTAGGGCATTTTATGCTGAAATTCAAACTCAATTTCATGTCTCTATTCAAAAATTGAGGAGTGATAACGCCAAGGAATATTTGTCGGAACATTATCAATTCTTCATGTTACAACATGAGATTCTCCATCAGACCTCTTGTGTTGATATACCCTCTCAGAATAGGGTAGTTGAGATAAAGAATAGACATATTCTTGATATTGTTTGGGCTCTTTTGTTCTAAATGCATGTTCCCAAATACTTTCGTGTATCGATGCGTACTCTACCCGCATGTTTCTCACACAGATGTCATCATCATTTCTAAATCGCTACTTTACTAATTAATCGTTTCTCTTAAATAATCCGTTGCTTATCATCCCAAGGTATTTGGATGCACATGCTTTGTTCGAGATGTCTGTCCTCAAGTCTCTGAATTTGATCCAAGTCCTTAAATGTATATTCATGTGGGATATTCTCGTGTTCTGTAAGGGAGGAAAAGTTATTGTCCCACCCTTCGACGCTACACCTAGTTCATCGACGGTATCTCTTGAGACTACCCCGCTTTCCCCGTCGTCTACTGCATCGTTAGGTAAGGATGACAGATTTATCGTTTATACGATTTCCTTGCTGGGCCCCTTGCTTCATGCCTCATGCTCCTATCTTCACTACTCCAACTCTCATTCCTATTAAACCTCCCATTACTCAAGTATACTCTCAACGCTAGAACCCTCAAGTCTCTAGTCCAACACCACTGGTTTGCTGTCACGCAAATAACCAATCTGTAATGACGATCTTCCTCGATTACCTTAAATACAAACGCAGCGTGCTCACCCAATCTCTTCGCTTGTTTCTATAACCATTTGCTGTCTTCCCTTGCTCCTTATTGCATATCTCGACTTCATCTCTTCCAACACCGCCCATGAGGCTTTATCTTACTTGTCATGTGAATGTTATGGTGGATGAAATGCAGTCTTAGATGACAATATACGTGGAATCCTGGTGCCTTTACCACCGGGTAAGTACAGTTGGTCATATCGTGCTCAGAGTAAAAGTTTAATCTTACGTCGAGTCTCATTAGATTGAAGGCCCCGTCTTCGCATGGCTACATGCCGCATTTTACTGGAAATACATTTATTCGACATTTTCTTTTGTAGCAAAGCTAGCATCTGTCTGTTTGTTCATCTCCCTTGTTGCTTCTTATGATAAGGACTTGCATCAGCTTGATATCATGAATGCATTTCTACATGGAGATCTTTAGGAAGAAGTTTACGTGGAGTAACCTCCAAGGTTTGTTGCTCAGGGGGAGATATGGATGTATGTTGTCTTTGGAAATCTCTATGGTTTGAACACGTACTCGTGCTTGGCTCACAAATCAAGATAATTGGGCGCTTTTAAGATGCAGGTACAGTAAGTCCGACCACTTTGTCTTCTATAAAATCTCTAGTTCGATATTCCATCAAGAAGGTATGACGATATTGTCATCACTAGATGACCCATATATATCTTATCTCTTAAACTATTTCATACTGTTTCACAGCGATTTAGACTTCACAAGATAAGTGCTCACTTATAAGAGTAATTTTGTTATCTCAAATATGTACTTGATATGTTCTCTGAGACAGGGAAATTGGGCGCCAAACCTTGTAGTACCCCTGTGGCTCCTAATGTACAACTCACTAAAGAAAGAGAATTATTTAAAGATCCTGAGATATACAGAATACCGGTTGGGAAATTGAATTATCTTATAGTAACTCACCCGGATATTGTCTTTTTTGGAGGGAATTTGATCTCATGGAAGAGTAAGAAGCAAAGTGTTGTCTCACGATCTAGTGCGGAGTTAGAGTAAAGAGCTATGACATAGTCTATATGTGAGATCATGTGGATACGTCGCATGGAAGGCACAAATCGCACTCAACGGCTTGCGCGACAACCAAGCTGTCATGCATATAACATCTAACCTGGTATTTCATGAACAAACCAAACATATTGAGATAGATTGTCATTTTGTCCGTGAGAAGATCCAATTAGGGTTGATCTCTACAAAATATGTAAAGACAGGAGAACAATTAGGAGATATCTTAACAAAACCTTTAAGTGGGGATCGAGTCAGTTATCTTTCTAACAAGTTGAGCACGATCAACATCTATGTTCCAACTCGATGATCATAAGACAGACTAGAAAACTAATCGAAAGGAAACATGTATTCATGTAGTATTAGGAACTTCATATCTTTTCCCATTCGACCAGTGGATTGTCTTGTATATAAATAGGTTATTTGTGATCAATGATATATACAACTTTCCTTCAATTATCTTTGATTACAATAGGCAAAGTAGCAACATATATTAATAGAAAAGGAACAGGAGCCCAAGAGCTAGTCCTGAAGTATACAGGGGGGCTAAGAGCTTATACAAAAAAGAAATGGCAGAGATAAACTTAAAGCCCTCAGAAAACTAAATGCCTTAGAGAATGCACAAGAATTCTTACAAAGGAATAATCCATATCTAAAATTAAACCAACCCAAGAGTTTAAACTCAATAATAAAGGAGAGCTTTGATATGTTGTAGGAGAATTTGGCATCTTCAAAAACTATTATGTTTCTCTCCTTCCAAATAGCCCAAATAAGGCTAAGGGGAGCGCCACTAGCCATAGTTTTCTAGCTTTTTCCGTATAGGGAAAGAATAGCCATAGTTTTCTAGCTTTTTTCGGTATAGGGAAAGAAGGCCATCCCATCAAAATGTATTTAACTGAGAAAACAGAGACCCATTGTGTTCTAGGAAGAGCTAAGAGAACATATATAGTTTTACCAATAATCTTTACATGAACATACACCATCTTTGTAATGGTGAAACCTACTCCTATCTCTGACAATAATCTCTCTTTCATACACCTTCGATGCCAGCTTAATAAAGGTATGGCAGTCCTCACAGACCCTAAGGTTCTTAATTATACGTATGCAAGATCCTGTTCTATCTTTCATAAGGCCATAACAAAGCGCCAACTTCTCACTGTGCCATAAAACCACTTCTTTTTTTTCTTCTTCTTCTAAATTGACCAAAATGCTGCTGGTATTTGGAGCATAACCAACTAAAATCACTTACAATCCACCTCTATTTAGCTTTCATATATCTTTTCTCGTACGCTATGACTCCTATCCGCCACCAAACTTATGGTATCTCATTATTCGCCCACCATCAGATCCTCTTCCTGGGAAATCTCCTTATATGCTCCATCACTCTCTCACTCTGTCCAACATCCCCATCTATTCTATATGTTTCCTTCTTGGCATAAATGTTTGACAAAAACACGTGAGCACCATCATGATCTGGATCTAGCTCAAGAAGCCTTTTTGCTGCAAATTCTCCTAATTCAATCTCACCATGGACCTTAGTACCTATCACAATCCCAAACATAACATTTGGTGCCAAAGGCATAGCCCTCTACAAGCCTGGGGTAGCCTCCTGTATGAGATTGGCACGGCCAAAGAGATCTACCATGCAACCATAGTGTTCATGTTTTGGTGTGATGTTGTGCTCATTAATCATTGAGTTAAAGATCCCGCGACCCTCCTCAACCAATCCTGCATGGCTACAAGCATAAAGCACACCTACAAATGTAATCCCATTGGGTTCAATATTTTCATCTTTCATTTGATGGAAGAAACTCAAGGCATTACTGGCATCACCATGCGTGGCAAAGGCACTGATCATGCAGGTCCAGGATATCACATTTTTTCTTGGCATCTTATCAAAAATTCTTCTTGCTCTTTCCAAACTCCCGCATTTCGCATACATATCAATAAGGGCATTGTTAATGGGTAAAGCTCCCCCAAAACCATTCTTATCAACAAATATGTGGATCCACTTGGCTTGATCCAGTGCACCAAGATGAGCACAAGCTGTGATAACACTCAACATGGTAACTTGATCGGGTTTTATTCCTAAAGATTGCATTTCATTGAACAAATTAAGAGCTTCTTGAGGACTATCACTCTCAGCATATCCTGAGATCATTGCACTCCAACAGACCAAGTCCTTTTTTACCATTTGATCAAAAATTGAGCGAGAATCTTCAATCTGTCCAAGTTTTGAATACCCAGTTACCATAGCAGTTGAAGCAACAAGGTTTTTTGGTGACATCTTCTCAAATAAATCCAGAGCCAAATCCATGGTGCCACAACTTGCATACATGGTGACTAGAGCACTCTGCAAATAAGGATCAACCACAATATTATTCTCCATAATGAAATCATGGATCATTTTCCCATAACTTAAGTTTCCAGCACGACCGCAAGCAGAAAGAACCGTAGAAAGTATCATTTCATCAGGCTCCACATTACAGTTCTTCATCTCTTCAAATAGCAGCAAAGCATCATTGAAAAGGCCACTCTGACAATATCTGTTTATAAACAACATACAATCAACAGAGAGCATGCATTCAATTCAATGGAGAACAAAACTTATAATGCAGACATAAAATCCTTATATCTTCCATGTTCCAGGTCATGAAACTTGAGTGAAGTAAGTCTTCGACATGATATTGCTATTCAAGCTCACTTTTTTTTCTTTTATTCATTTCCTTTTATGAGACACTAAGATTATGTTTGTTTCCTAGAAAATTAGAGGGGAAATGTAATGGAAATAAAATAGAGAGGAAAAATAGGAGGAAAGAAAAGGCAAAGGAAAATAAAAATATCAATAAAAGTCAATAAATCATTTTTAATTTGCACCTTCAAACTCATTGTATATATTATAATTCATCAATATGAAGATTAAATGGTTCAAAATTGTATAAATTTCTAACTAATTGTAATTACATTTGATTTTTTTTTTTTTTAATTTTCATACAACAACCAAACATGAGAATATCGCTTTCCAACATTTTTTTTTATCTCCTTGTACTTTCCGGAACCAAACACAACCTAAACAAAAAAAAATGTTTTTAGATTTACTTAGTTTTCTCAGCAATCAAACGTATTTATCTACTTCACATTAGTTTGCTCAGCAATCAAACGTATTTATCTACTTCACATACAAATGGGAAAAATACAGGTAAAAGCAATTCAATCGAAAAGACAAACTATCAATGACCATACCCATCAATCATAATACTCCATGCGATGACATCCCGGTGGAACATTTTATCGAACATCAACCGCGCCTCTGCAATCCGCCCACGAGAGGCGTACATTCGTATCAAACCAGTTTGAACAAAGGGGTCCGATTCAAACCCCATCTTAGCAGCCAACCCATGAATCTCCAGCCCTTCAACCAGAAAATTCACTCTCGACAATGCTTTCAATAGGGGCGGAAAGCTGAACCTATCCACCGCCAATCCCTGCGTCCTCATTCTCTCATACACCAAAAGAGTTTTCTCCGGCTCCTCACTCCTCGGACAAACGCACAGCTGGGCCAGACAGTTTCAACAGGGTTCAAACTAGCACAGAGAGCAGTCCAGGCCAGAGAGGTACAGAGCAGAAAGGATCACTGAGCTCTGAGACAGCAGTGAGCGCCCTGAGCTGTCCCAAGATCTGAAGAACCACTAAGGTGTTGACAGAAGAACATAGCAGAGAATTGATATCATGGAAAAGAGGCAGGGCAAGTAAATGGTTTGGTTCAGATGAGCACTAATATGTCCTGATATGGTTGTTGAAGGCAAGGCTGAATAGGTGAATATGATAAACAAAATGATACAAATGCTCGTTAAAAAACTATTTGCTCTGGCTCTGTACACATATGAGCGCTGCAACAAAGATATCTGATATAAAACTTCCAATCATAGCCAGCTCATATATTTAATTTGAAGCCTGGTGTCATGCCAAACCTAGAATGTTCAAACATTAATTTGTAAATAATGTTATTAAGTTCACAATCAATATAGTTACAAAAATCATTAGTTAAACCACATATTTATCAAAACATATATAAAATAAAAAGTAAATAAATACAAAAGAGTAATATACATATATTCTTCTTCAAAAAACATATGAAATAGTTTGATAACTACATATCATATATTATAAATGATAATACTGATATATCATCATCGAACCCACATAATTTCTATAAGAGAGTATTATAGTGCAGGGTAGAAATGAGGAGTATAGTGGTGAGAGAAAGTAGTAGTAGTAGTAGCAGGTGTAAATGTGGTGCAGGTATGTGCAGGCCTGGCTTCTGCGACTTTTCTTCCAATTGAAACCTCATAACCTATCTGCTTTATCATTTAAATTAGACCTAAGGATCTATTTTATGCCGCGTCTTATAATCATACAAAATTTCATAGAAAACCTTAAACTCATTTTTCTCATAAATTTCTCATTTTCCTTTTCTAGTCACTGATCTTCTTTAGAAAATGAGTGGTGATTTTTTATTATTATTGGCTTAAAATCACATGTTAACATCAACTTTTATCAATTTTTTTTACAACTAAACACTTTAGTTAAAATATAATATATTGTCTCATTGAGACTCAAACCCGGGATTCCTCCCATCCCTATGCCATGTATTTTTTAAACATTGAACGCTTTATTATATGAGCTAGGCATAAATGATCCATTTTTTTTATCAATATATTTCTTAAATAAGTGGTTATTCCATATAGGTATGTGTCTAGGTTTTATTTTGTTTTTCGTGATGTTATCGTTTTATTACGATATTTGGTTTTGTGTCATTTTGTTACGACGTTTTTGTTTTTCGTCGTCTTGTTACGGAGTTTTATTTGCTTGTGCACAATTTAGACAGACAACACATATTCGATAGACAAAGATAACAAATTAAATTATGATCATCAGTATATTATTGAACTAGGGTCATATGTATTATAATTATTATAGTATTATCAAATTTATAGGTTTTGAGCCGATTTATTATACTATTAACCTAGGTGTTGTTTCATTGCAAGTTTGTATATGTGTTTCTATCAATGTATTGCTAGTTTCAATCATAAAATTATTTAATTTAAAAAAAAGTTAATAAATATAAAAAAGTGCTCAAAATTTTATAATTTATTGTAAATCAAAAGAATTAGAGAGAGATATGAAGAGACAGCAGAGTAATCTGCAGTGAAATTCTCTCGAACGATTTATTTCACACTGACAGCCTACGATGTGCTTATACGAGAATAAAAGCCTTTTACATAAACGATAAATTATTGTACCAGGCGCCAAGTTCCTCATATAATGAACGATATACTAATCAAGCAGGTCATTATGGTCATTCAAATCCAATATTTATATGTATTCTATAACACCGAATGACCATCACAAGATTATTAGTACTCACATTAAACCTTGCCAAGAAAACCTCAAACGATAAAACTGACGTAAGAAAGAAAGTATAAAGATACTAATATTTTTAATAATGCTCCCCGGAGAAAGTACATGATACTTCATTACGAGATCTTTCAAATGGGCGTGATACCAATCGACGACAAGCTTAACGCTGCAAGAGCAAAGCTTTTGCAACAACCGCTAGATTATCATCGACCTTATCCGTCGTATTACTGATCTCACCACTACTTTGAAGTTCAAGGAGTAGCACACCTTGGTGAAATATGCTTAGTTCGATCACCTTTAATATATCCTCCTTTGACTTGCGCTAATACATGCGATTATCTTCATATAATCGTTGGTTCATTCTTAATAGAAGATAATCCACATGATTCTCCGATGTGTCAGACATTTCTGATCTTAAACCCAAACACATTCTCGCAGCCTTCATGCATGCAAGTATTTCGAATGATCGAGGAGGTGGCCACCATAGTTTGTTTTATCGATCTCCCGTGATATAGCGTATTTAAGGCAAATATATATCCCGTCTCGTGATCGAGCTGCAGGGTCCGAAAGATAGCCTGCATTCGTATAACTAAACAATTGTGGTTCCAATGTCTGTGACAAAATAATCCCAGCGTCACACGCTCCACTGAGATATCTTAATACATGTTTAATTCCATTCCAAAGCAGCCTTTAGTCGAAATAACCGCATTCCTAAGGTAAATTAAATCAAAAGCAATGTCTAGTCGAAAGTATAATTGCGAAGATACATTAGTGCCCTAATTGCACTAAGATATGGTACTTCAGACCAAGTAATTCTTCATTTTCTTCTTTAGGCTTCTAATGATCTTTAGTCACCCAAGTGACCTAACAACCATGGGGGAACTAAGGATGTGGATTTATCCATATAAAAGCGCTTCAGAC
This sequence comes from Tetrastigma voinierianum, assembly GCA_016808115.1. Taxonomy (NCBI): domain Eukaryota; kingdom Viridiplantae; phylum Streptophyta; class Magnoliopsida; order Vitales; family Vitaceae; genus Tetrastigma; species Tetrastigma voinierianum. The sequence goes on along the minus strand of JAEQBH010002651.1, from coordinate 337,664 downwards.
TTTTTCTCAGAGCATGCTGATTGATGGATTAATACACCATTTGAACAATACTCGATCCGTGTGCCGAGACAATATTTTGTTTTCCAAGATCTTTCATTTCAAATTCCTTCTTTAAGTAGTCAATCAAGGCTTTGATGAGCTCTTCAGAGTCCACTAAATTCAAATCATCCACATATACCGCAATAATCGCAAATTCAGCCATACTTTCTCGATAAAAACGCATGGACAAATTGAATTATTCACATATCCTTCTTTGAGTAAATAATGGCTTAAACGATTATAACACATTCGACTGCATCAAGCTTTCAATCCATATAAAGATCGTTGTAACTTGATTGAATATATGCTTCGTGGTTTTGAATTCATTACTTCAAGCAATTTGAATCCTTCAGGGATTTTCATATATACATTAGTATCTAGAGCCACATATAAATAGGCTGTGACTACGGGAGAATATGTCTCCTCATAATCAATTCCAGGTCTTTTTGCAGAAAACTCACACAAGGCGTGCTTTTATACTTAATTATTTTATTTTGCTCATTTCGCTTTCGAACAAAGACCCATCTATATCCAATAGGTTTTATGTCTTTATGTCTTTAGGGACGTCGACATTCATCTATATTTTGTGGCTCTTGATCTTCATCATTATTTATGATGTCTGTAGCCACTTGGAAAGAAAAAGCATCATCTATAAGTAGTGATTAATCTTATTTTACCTCATGTATATAATTGATAGAGATTTCTTTCATTGTTATGTACCTAAGATAAACTCATGAGATAATCGATCAATCATATTTCGCAGCTATTAGTCTACTGGTTTATATTTGTCAACTTCTTTTTCATTTGTATGCTTTCAGAGCGCTCCTTCAGAGTATTAAATTTTAACATTTTTTTCTTTTTCTGACTGCGCTTTCTTGGAGCCAAGAGGTCGCCCACGCTTTAATTGTGGCTTAGCCTACAAATATGCCATATTTCAATTTTCCATTGGAATTTAACGCGGCTGATATTTGCAGCTCGTATATGTGATTTTGTAACTTTTGTCGAATCAATAAATACCGTGTAATCGATTTGTAAGATTCAATGAATTATCTGAACTCTAGTTTGGGATTTTTGTGGAGGTCAAAATGAGATAAAGATGATTCATTCCATGTAATTTTTCGCCATTCTTTTCCGGAATTGGCTTTCCTCCCTAATGGCAGGAAAACATTTCATTAAAACACAATCAAAAAACGAGCAAAAACCTCACTGTGAGAGGCCCAAACATAGGTGATGAATATTATACTGAAAACCAACATAAATACCAAGGCGGCTGAGGACCTAGCCTCAGTCGATGTGTGTGGGAGACACAACATGCAAACAAAGACAACCAAAACACGTAGATGTGAAATAATAGGTTGGTAACCTAAAAACAAGTCAGAATGGTGATAAATCCTGATTGGTCAGAGGTCGAGGCGAATTGACCCCGCGCATAATAATAGTACGCCCCATGCCGAAGAAGGCACTTGGTTTTCAAAAGCAGCGTCTGTTAATAATCGCAGACATTTAATAAAGGATCTGCACCAACCCATTCTCAGTATGAACATGAGCAATTGGTATTGAACATCTGCCCTAATCGACATGCAATAATTAAGGAAGGCTCGGTATGAGAATTATCAAAGATTATCAAGAAAGACGAATTGTCTGATAGATGATCGGGAATGGGCCCTTAGTCGCAATTATTTATTAGTAATCTAGCAAACGCGACATTCCCGGGTAAAGCAGCGTACATGAGACCATCGAGCGGACGCATCAATTAAGACCATAAAATAGCTAAAGGGTCCATCAGCGGGTGAATAGCCCACAAAGAACTTCCCCTTTAATACGTCTTCTAGAAAGGAGCTTTACACAACTTTAGTAAAAGATGGTCTAACAATCAATTTGTTTTCGAGAACATACACAATTAAAATCTATGATGTTGGGGTAAATTTGTCTGGTTTGCAATGGATGCCTATTGAATTTGTAACTATACGCGCATCATGGAGAGAGAATCTTGATGTCAAGCTGCTCATGCCATAATATAAATGCTTTGCGCCATTAATTTCGGGTTTATTATAGCATGGGGATTCAATAGGCCTTATAGTTGTTTGATATAACCTACACATGATATAAAGAAGCTATTTGTTCCAAGATTTGTTTTCGCCTTTAAAAATACTAAGCAATGGCAAATACTCATTTCCATCACGATGCATAGTTTCAATGTGATATCCATTTCTCACAATATCCTCAAACTAAGTAAATTTCTCTTATTGGGGATTTATTAATAAAGTGGCATTATTAATTTGGAACTTGGTACCATTAGGCAAGACGATCAGAGCTCTTCTCCGAGTCTTTAATTAGGTCAACAGACTCTATGATAGTTTGGACATTAGGATGAAATTCTCAATGTTAAGTTTGAAAAAATATTTCTTATTCCGTAGATCGGGCGCTGCCGCGCATTACCAATAAAGACATTTATCTCCGTGAGATGATATATATAATCATCAAGTCGAAGTTATAAATCCATATATCTTCAAAGAAAACAAATGTAGATATAAAATCAAAGTTTGCATTAGATAAAATAACATAAGAAAAGTAATATAATAGTCTTATCATTAATCAGAAACATTGCCACCACCAATCAAATGGTCTGTATTTTCACTGATCCACAAAGTAAATCATAAACATCAAAATGTTTTAAAGGAAAATTTAATTCATCATCATCAAAGAAAGGATCATCAGATCCATAGTGTCTTTCACAATAAAATTTGTTTCAATTTGTCATTTTTCCTTTACGAGCCTCGAGCAAAGAATCAACCAAATGCTCGATCGCATTTACGTAATGCAGACTGACCCTTCATTCCACATATGTAACATTCAAAGCCTCATAAACCTTGTTATGCCGCCCTATTGCCTTCCGCATAATTTTTCCTGAACGGCTCAACTTCCGGTTGTTAGAGGTATTGTTCTTCAAACTCCGTCCAGAGATCATGGATCCTCGAATCGCTAGATATTCACTTTCGCTTCCATCAATACGACTACGCGGAATATTATGCCTTAGCACGATCCCGCAGGATGCAGATTTCCTCTTCGACAAGATAGCATCCAACGATTTCAAGATCCGTAATCCAAGATAAATAATTTTTCGCCTTAAATGTCGGGCGGCAAAGAATTCAAGCTCGCACGCGGGACATTTCCTTTCAAATAATTAATATATTAATAAAGTAAAGAATATAAGAGGGAATTATGTACAAAATTTATTAATAGCAATCGAGCTCAAGTGGTAAAGATTTTGAGATCAAAATTTTAGATCCAAGGTTCGAATCTCTTAAAATTTGATTATTATTTTACCAAAGATAAACTAGATCAGATATAACTATCCTTCTAAAAGTTATAAAAATAATAATAATATTATTATTATGTATGTATATATATTCAAATAAAATATCAGAAATATTATTATTATTATTATTATTATTATTTAAAGCTTCACTTCAGGCCGACAGATTTTTTCTTTCGTTTGTGTTTGCAATAATATATATATAAAATTTATTTTTTATTTTTTTATTTTATCTTCTCCTCTCGCCTCGAGATTGGGATCGCACAAATTTCTTCTCTTTCCAAGCTTCACCAAATGACTAGTTTTTTTTTGTCTCAGCTTCCGTGCTTGAATATTGGGGCTGCGCTAATGGGCGAATAATATCTGATACCTTCCACAAGACGGGTCTATTATCGACTATGTTACCTTAATCTTAGCATTGCCAAGCTATCGCCAGTGAGTCGCTTCATCATAGCCTAGTTACAAGATTGATCCAAAATAAATAAATAAATAAAATAAAATAAAATTGCTATAAATATACCTTCCGCTTTCGCTTCATCTGAGCCGCACATAACGCTGTCAGGAATCAAAAGCACTGTATATATATGAAGAGACAAAGAGAGAATTTAAAGGAAATTCGAACGATTTCTATTCACGACAGCCCATTTACGTTATAATGGTAAACAAGTCTCTTTATATAAACGATACATTAATGTTGTACAAGTTCCTTTATATAAATAACGATATCAGAATCGCTATTATTACATTATCTAAAATCCAATATTTATACAATATTTATAACATAATTTAATTTATATAAATACTTTTGATTTGTGTTAAGTAAGTATATTTTTAAGAAAATATAGAAATTATTTAATAATAAAAACCTTTCCCAAATCAAATTTTGGAAAGCAAAATCCATTAGCAGAAAAGGGGCACACATTACTCTGTTAGGTCCATGAGGCCATGAAGAGTCATTTTACCCGTTGCACTTCTATTGTCTCTCCGCACTAGAAGCCCTTTCCAAATTCTAACAGCAATGGATACTTTGATCGAACTCGAACAAACTCTCAGGTCCAAACAGGTGATTCTCTCTCACCCTATCACTCTCTGTTCTACATTTTTATAATGTAATTATCAAATTAATCCGTTTGAGTGCCTAGAAAGTCGTGGAAATTAGCTTATCTCAAGTAATTTAAAGAACTTAGATGATTCTAGGTTTTCAGAGTGCGCATTTTCCTGATAAACTATTAGATTGCTTAGAGTAAATTGTGGCTGCTTCATTATCTTGTGAAATGAGTATTTTCTAAATTTATGTAGCAGGGTGGATTGACGCCTCCGGAAATTTCTGTTCTTGAATCGTGCAAGTCAAGGGCTGTCACGGCTTTTACCACCGGGGCTTGTGTTGCGTCTGCCCTCGTTTGGACGAGTAGGTGATGCCAAACAGTTGTGCGAATTTAGACATCTTACATGTGCTATGTCACCATGACTGAATTTCTTGATGTTATGTTGTTGGTTTTTACTGAAATTTTTAATGGTATAACATACTTTTATTTTGTTCACAGCCTAACATAATCCAAGGAAATAATGCCCCCTCAATTGCATAATTTTCTGTGTTAAATTAGTTCACCTTCCATTTGGTCCTTCAACCTTACTAACAATCGATGAAAGAGGTATCCTTGCAGTGTAATAGCCATGTTGCATGGGGTGACTTCATGGAAATCATTTTTTGCAAGGATGTAGTAACCCTAAAATAAAATTACATTCACACCATCTTGAGATGGCATGGATTCATGTTGTTTTCTATTGAGGTTTTGAAAACCAATGACTGGCTGCAAAATGATTTCTGTATGAATTGCTTGAGTAACTTGGGCAGGTTTCTTTGACCAACAGTCATGATTAATAGCAATTGAATTCATTGACTTGAGCAAGGGACTCAAAAAGATTATTCTACAATTAGCATGCAGTTATTGTTCCCCATGGTGGTTAATTTTCTGGTAAAAATTTATGACAGATGATAGGATACAACAATACGATATTTTTTTTTTATGGAAATCAATGCATATCATAATCTGTATTTTATCTTACGAGCATCTTATGATCTATATATATATATCTTAAACTCATTTATTTTTAAATTGAAAATTTCAGAAGTCTAGTATTCAATGTTCATGGTTTACTAAATTGAATTTTTCAAAGCCTGTTTTTTATTTTTATTTAATATGTAGTATGTTATAGTTTAACTCCTATATCCTACCATCTTTCAAAAATTGACTGTATTTTTTATAGGTAAAGTAAAATATGTATTAAGAGGTATGAAAGACCAACTTAAGGTATACAAAACATAAAATTGGTTATATATAACTCCATACTTTATGCTTCTAATATTTATCATTTATATATATATATATATATATATAAACTAAATGTTTTATGAGTTAATAGTGTGATCCTTACTCTTTTTCATATAGTTTTCTGATTATCTCCACCCCTTTCTGGCTGCAAAAGAAGGGCTTTGTTATGTACTTGAGTTTCTTGTATATTTTTTTAATTTCAATTCCTTTTTGGCAGCAACAAGAAGGCTGGATAAGATTTTTCGGTTCAACCTTTCTGCAGGTAAAGATATATCATCATGTCCTTCTTTCTTTCTCCTTGTCAATCCATCTGATTTTCAATGGTTGGATTCATGACCATTAGCAGTTCCCTCATTTTTATAAAAGAGTTAGTGTTCTTCATTCCCATTTTTGCATACAGTATTTGTTATTTATACATGCATATTTCATCTCTACCTTTCCACAGGATCTGCTGTTTCATTTGGATTGTGGAGATTTAGTAGGTCCCTTGATTCATGCGTTGATCATATTATGGCACTAGATGGAAGTCGGATGCAAAAGGAGTTAGCAACCATGTATGTAGCCTGCTTCATTATCTATTAAAAAAATTTGTGGTGTACTTTTCCTACTTCTATAATATGCTGGAAAAAATTGGGGTTTCCTGTTATTCATGAGTCGAAGTCAAAAAGCCACTAGGCTGATCTGATACTAATACTTCTAGTTCATTTATAAGCCTAAGCTAACTTGGTCTTGCTCGTTTTTTCATAGGTAAGTATTTTTTTCATTCTTTTGTCCCCATTGGGACTCGAACCTAGTTCCCTCCCTATGCCCACCCTAACCCTTAACCATTGAGCCAGGACTCGATGGCTTGGTCTTGCTTGTTATTACGGGTCTCAATTTGTTGGCATTGTATTTAAAACCAAAAGCTACAGATTGTGTGTCTGTGTGTGTTTAGTTGGTTTTTTAATTTTTTTGAGAACTTGATGCTAATGGCGTAAAGATCTAGATTATATGTCTTTCCATCCTGTCTAAAAGATTAAATTTAAGTAATGGTTAGGTAAGATAAAAGTGAACGTCCACTAGACTGAGTTTGCTTCAAGCTGGACCTGGGTTGACATATAGCTTAGTAGGACGCATGGTGTCAAATTTCCGAGGTGACCTAAGATGATAGACCTAGCTTACAGTCCAGGCAATGGCTGTGGGAAAGTCAACCAAACCTTTTACTGATTAACTTCTTTTAAACTCGCAAATTCTCCAGTATTTTCAAATATTTATCATTTTCTTATAGGTAATATTTTTTCCCTCACAGTAATCTTATTCGGAGCCTGCCACATCCCTATCCCAACCCCTTGCAATCGAGCCTAGTATCTAGATAGTAACACTACTCATATGCTGATCATTACCCTAGCCCAATTGGAAAGCCCAACCCAAAAGATCGACTTGATAGGTGAGACAACCTCTCAAGCTTAAGTACCACTCCACAATTTTTTGTGGAACCGTATCATTGTCCACCCTTAGAGAAGCCGGACATCCGTGGATGGCTCACACTCTGGATAACTTCCACTCCATACCCTCTCTGGAGGCACCAGGTAGCCCTCTTCCAGGTAGCCCTCTCCCACAACGCACCGGCTCTCAATAAAAGCACAATGATAGGTACCCAAGCCCAATAGGAGAGCCTAACCCAATCCATCAAAAAAATAGGAGAGCTCAACCCAAAAGACTGACCTGATAGGTAGGAAAACCTCTCAAGCTTAAGTACCTCTCCACATTTTTTTGTGGAACTATATCATATGCCTTTGAACTATGAAAAACAATGTTGTAAAGAGATACAGTAGAATCTTAATAAAATTCTAGATCACAATGATGTTTTGAGGTAGTAATTCTCGAGTTTGTGTGAATTCTAATATTATAGAGTAATATATTTTTTTTGTGGAAAGAAATAGGATTTGTACTCCTTGTCCAATAGGACTTGGGTTTGAGGATTTCATAATTATCCATAGGTTGCCAATTAAGGACTCATGAGATGAAGATGGGTCTTTAAAGACTTCCAAGTATTTGTTGAGAGAGAGAAAGCCAAAATTATAGAGGTGCCCAATCTGATGTGTTTCTTTTCTTTGGAGACAAAAGAAAGGCTGGTATGACTTTTGGGTTGAGAATTGGGTTTTGGCATGATGTGTAGCACAATATTCTTTTTTCCTCTCTTCCTTTTTTTCATATATATATTCTTAGCCTTCTTTCTTGAGCTGTTTAACATAGTTGATTCCAGTGAGGCTTCAGTTGCAGGTATATTACGAGACAGGGGGATTCGGACACTGATGAGAAACATGAGGGATAGGATGATTTGTTAGTGTTGCAAGGATGGAGTGTTTTTCTGTATCTTTTTTTCTAGTATCTTGATTGAGCTAGTAGAGAGTTTCCTGCTAAGGTGATTTGGACTTCATCAGCTCCCTTAAAATCGGGCTTCTTTTGAGGAACCAATTGATAAAGAGAGGGTGGCCTTTAGTGGATTGTTGTTGTTTGTAAAAGAGTGAGGAAGAGTCTGTCAACCCCATCCTGATTCAGTGTAGGCTATCTCGTCTTTGTGGCATCTCATACCCTTTTTGTTTAGTGGGCCTTCCCTTGGTTAAAGAGGTTTGATTAGGGTGGCATGAAAGCTTGATAGGAAAGTTTGGAAAATTTTTCCTTTACTTGTTTTGGATTATGTGGAGGGAGTGAAATTATTGTTCATTCAAGGACTTGGAGCAGCAAGTTGAACCACTAAAAGTCTTTTTGTTGTTCTCTTCTTTTGTGATCTGACTCATCTAAGAAGTTTTGGATTGAGATCTTTGTTTTTGTTTGGCTTCTTTGATTTTTTGACTCCTTACGAAAGCTTTAGTGTTCATAGTTGTCCTCTTGTTCCCTTTGTACACTATTGTATATTTACAGTTTGTGTGGGTTGAACCCACTTTTGTTTGGTGTTTCTTCTAGTGAGTTCTCTCTTGCCTAAAGGGAGGGGGAGAGGAAAGGAGTGGGGGGGTAGGGGTGGGGGTGGGGCCAAGCATACTGATGTTATGTGTGGGTTGAACCCACTTTTGTTTGGTGCTTCATCTAGTGGATTCTCTCTTCCCTCAGGGGAGGGGGAGAGGAGAGGAGTGGGGGGTAAGGGGGCAAGCATACCAATGTTATGTGTTAATGAATAGTTAATGTCTAATTGAACTTTCATCTGCTGTTATTTCAAGTAGTATGGAAGCAATGCCCTTCCATAATCAGGAATTGTTGCTTATAAAAACAGAAAAATGTAGTTAATGTCGATGCTCTTGTAGTTCAGTTATCTAATGTGCATAATAGAAATACTGTTATCTTTGCATTCACCACCATTTGTGTCATATCACCATATTCCTTAAGGTTATTTGTACTTAAGTGAGAAAGGTGGCCCTATTATGTTTATAATTGAATAAGAGTGATATTTCATCATTGTCTGCTGATCAAGAAACTTTTTTATCTGAAAAACACCTATATTTCCTCTTCTACTCCATTGTTGGTGTATCTTTATTAGTATCTTGAAATTCTTTCATTATATTATGAGTATTCTGTTGTCGGCATACCTTTGTTAATATTTGATGTGTGGATCTTGAGTTTTGTTTCCTTATATTATTATCATTCTAATTTTTCCTACAGTGATTTATAGCATAGAATCATTATCACGTGTTATATGTTTGTATTAAATTTGCAGATCTTGTTTGTTTACACATGTTATTATTCTGAGTCTTCTACCTGTGACTTACATTCCATGTGACAGAATAGTGAATAAGTATCAGGATAATCCTTGGAGAATGCAACTTATCTCCAATTATTTCTATCCAGAGAAAGTTTTTGATGATTCAACTGCAGATAAGCCAAAATTAAGATGGCGCCATCGGAATTTTTTTGGTGATAGTGCTTCTAATAGCCAAGGAAAACATGATGGCCCTGTCATGGACTCCCAGAATGACAATCACAGTGACAAGAAAGACTTGGAGTCTGATCAAGTTTATGTAAGTATAGTAAACTAACCCTTTTTTTTTGGCAAAAATGACATAATTAACCTATATAGAGTTTTTTAGAACTGATGTAGAAATGCTCAACAAAGAACTTATTAATAGCAAAAGTGTCCTTCCAGTATCTAATTAAGAAATAAAAAAGGCATCCTTCTGGTACGCTAGCTGTTGCTTGTATATTCATTCTGTCATTCTATTCACATGTTTGAGTGTTGATAGCTTGTCCCTTACATGTACTGTTGAGTTAATAATGGGCAAGTGCTTTGTGAAATGACCTTGAGGTGCTGTGACAGATATCTTATGGATTTATGTAAACCAGAACTATCTATTTTTGGAATCATCCTGATTCTTAAAAAGCATTCTATAATATGAAAGATTAGGTACATCCGTTTTGGGATGAGTCAGACAAACTAAATCAAATTTTTAATGACCAAGTGCAATCAAAAACAAAAAATGCTTATTTCATCAACTGATTTTTATGCCTTAGTACAACTGTTAGGCTGGCTTTTGTAATTGGTTTTTGGCTCCCCTTCTATGTATTTCCATTTCCATTGTGGCTGCAGAATTGTTAATGGGTCGTTGCCTGCTGCTATTAATATACTTGGATTGCTAAGATTTGCCAACCTGCCCTCGACACGACAATAAACACGCCAACATTCCTAACCCAAACCTAATCCATTTATTATTCACAAAGTGCCAACACGAATACGACTCCATTTAATTTGATTATTTAAAAAAATAAGAATTATAATTAATCATCCATGATTAACACAAATAACATATTAAATTTAACATGCTTATTAATTTTATTATTTAAATTATCAGAATTATATAATTAATAATCCATATTTAACACAAATAACTTACAAATAGGTTAATTAATTAATATAATAATTAAACGGGGTCATCTGTGCCACCTGTGTTAGCAGTCAACACTAATATGACCTATTTATTAAACTAAGTAAAGTGATCGACACTATCACGAATTCCAAACACAATTATACTCAACCCAAACCCGCAAAAACCGTGTTGGGTTCGTGTTGTGTTCACGTATTATGTCAAATTTTGCCAGCCCTAATTTCCATGGAGCATTCATAACACATTCTTAATTACAATCAGTATGTTCTTTCTTTCTTTCTTTTTTTTGTTTTTTAGAAGCTCCTTCCCATTTCCTCATAACTCAAAATTCTCCCTTGACCATACTCTGAACTTGACTAATATAGAAAGCTAATGGGTTCGTTAGTTGTTGAGTGGAGGAAATTATATGTGAAAAAACAAGAAATTAGTGGTTTTCTGAGCCTGCAGTTACATAGTTCTGGTTAAGCTTGATTTATTTTAGAAAATGTCTGGAACAATATATGTAATTAACACTACTTTCTTATAATAATGGTGCAACGCTGCAACGTCAAATTTCTTGGTTTGGCTGTATTTTCTAATCATTGATACTGGTCCAAGTCTAGATTCATGAATTTCTAGAAGAAACATAAAATCAACCTGTTTTTGAACTTAAATATTTTCAAGGAGGCAACTTAGTGAAAAAGGAGAGTAGAGAAACCCACTATAAGTTTCAATATTTTCCTAGGGAAACTAGTGTCAGGGAAACTAAAATGTTCCCACCAGAACTCTGTGTGTAGAGTTGGTTCATGTAGGATATTACAGTAAGCAAACTGCGCACTGCTACAAACAGTCTGCATGCAGAGTGTCTAATGTGGAGCCATGAGGGGATGCTGGCATGGATGGTGCTAAAAGTAGCAGCACTCCTGAATCTACAGAGAACTTTCCTTTCTTTCAGGTTATCTGACCCATTTTCTAGCTATTGTTAAGTGGTCTCTTTAGTTATCATAGTAGAGATCCAACATCGATGATGATGGGGCTGGCTTGTTTATAGCCTACTCCTGGACCTAGCTAGCTGCACCATGATGAAACACGGAGCAAGAAGAATGCCTTCTCATATCATTTTTAGGGTCTGGCTCAGACATGTGATGTCTTACACTTCCTTTGGAACCAAATTCTCTGAGGAAAGAAATTTAAAGAGTGGAAAGAAAATGAGGTTAATAGGAAAGTCAAAAAGTTTTGAAAGTGTTTAAATTAATTCCTTTCAAGTTCTACCATCCTCAGAAGAAATTGAATGTGTCCTCTCCCAGTTCCTTGTGAAATTGTTCGATTTATTTAAAAATATTTGCCTTTTTCCCGTTGATCCCCATTCCAATTGCAGTGTTGGTAGTCCTTCAGCCTGGTCATAAGGATTAAGTTGTTCCGCTACAGAGTTAAGTGGGGCAGGAAACGGAAGGCCATTTTTTGAATATGGACACATACTGAGTGGTCAGAGGGTGATTTACAATGAGCTTCCTACATTACAGAAAACGGTGGAAACTTTTATTATCAGGCTTATTATGTAAAAAGGCTTTGTTCTCTATATCAAAGAAAAGTGCATGACTGAATCAGCAGGCAGTGATACATACCTTCCTAAATCAAGCTTTCTGTCATACTTATTTTTATTTTCTTGTGCATGCATCATGTGCTTTATGAATTGTAAATTGAGTTCATATGTTTAGTTTTAATTCCTTCAAAGAAAAGCATACTGATCTCACATGCTCTTATAGATTTCCTTTTTTGGAAAAAAAAGCAATATGACTTTTAAGTCGAGTTTGAAGCTAAACAGGGAATTTGATAATCTAGTTCCATGAGGCATTTGGAGGTCCAGTAAAATGAAGTCACTCCCTTGTTTTAATGGCATTCGATACAAGTTCATTTTGTCTTTCATTCATTTTAACCCAGTTCCCTTCATTGATATTATAGGTGAAACCTGGCATTGATATTATGGCAGACCCGCTTGATTGTTTGTTTGAGGCGGCAGCAGCAGGTGGGGAGATTCACCCTGATTCCACCAGCACCTCCCACAGAATACATACTCGTAACCATAAGAGATCACACCGCAGACGTCGAATACGTCGTCAGGAAGCTTCTTCAGAACTCTCAGAGGACCGCTGATCGAGTTGATATTTGGACTTGGCTTTAAGACCTCATCAAATCTAGAAGAGGAATTCTTTAAGGAGCTCATAAAAATTCAGGAACTTTTAAGTTATATCTTCAAGCTGCTCGCTCAATTGGGAATTTCTCCTCTTCAGGCGCTTGTTGGTTATAAGCATCCAATCAAGTTCTTACTATTTGGCTATGTTCCTTTGAAAGGATTGTATCATGAATTGCCATACAAATTTGAGCCTTCTACTGGTAGGCAGAGGAAAATGAATAACTTCTGGAATTGGAGGTGGAGACAGAGTGGAAGTTGGATTGGTGATGACAGCATATAGAGATGAAGAAAAATTAAAAACCCTTTTGTGTCAAACAACTAGGAAACTCACCAAAAATTTAATAATAACATCAAAGATGAGACTGGAAAGCCGTTGACTCCACTGATCTGAAACCATGAAAATATGAGAAAATTTAGCTGGTGCGTTATGCAGGCATCTGGGCTGTAACTTCCTTCTCTTTTCAAAGAAGGATCATTTATTTCCTGTTTTCATCATTTATTGGCGTGTACTAAAATGACCTTCCCACCCCCAACACATCAGGCCTTCAGCAGCTATAATGAGGTGGTGGCCTGAGTTTTTCTTGCCTGAATGAATTTTATTCATTTTTTGCGTCTACGTTTGGATGGTTTTAGGTTTTGTTTTATGTGATTTTATTAACTGACCTTTTAACCCTACATCAAATTTTGCCAGGTTTGGATAAAAATGTCCTTATTTTCTTGTTAAAATAACTTTTTTCTTTTAAGAGATAATATAAATAAGTATTTTTGTTTAAAATGAGTTATTTTTTAAGAAAACACATATCCCATTCATAAATTTAAGATTATTTGATGTTTTTTAACCAAAGTTTTATACACCACGTTCCCTAATTTCACTTCATTTTTTTTTTTTAATAAAATCATTTTATATATCATATTATATTATTTTATTCATTAAAATATTTTATTTTTATAAGGATTCAAACTGTTTTCATCCCATCTTTTACCACTGGAGTTAGGCGTCGTATCATGCTATCCCTTTTAACACTCGAGTTAGGCTAAAGGCCCAATTTCTGCCCTTATAAATTTACAAATTAATGAAAAATTTTGTTAAAGAATAGTCAAGGGTAAAAATGATGCCGGGAAACAGACTTTGGAAGCCGTAACGTCAAACGTCAGACGTCAGGGAGCCCTAAGAGAGAGAGAGCATTGGTTGATGGGCGATAAAAGATATATGAGAGGTCGCCATCATTTCTGGGAAGGGTCTAGGCACTTTCCTATCTTGGCTTTTTCTGTGTTGTTTCACTCTCCTTTAATTTCCCTATAACCCTCAATTATATTCTGAAAATTATAACTACTTTCTTATTATATTCATATTACCTAATAATGCCTCACAGTTACGTGTACTGGGTATATGAAACGTGCATGCATACTTCAAATTTATCCTCCATATAAATAAATAAATAAAATCCTTCATCCACTTACTTCACGAAATATATATAGAACACATAGGAATTCATTGGCACTGGAAAAAAAAAAATATTACACGTATGATCACATCTTACCTACGTTTGGTTGTTAGGAAAACAGAAGAAAATCGGAGAAAATTAGATGTTAGAGTTTGTTTCTTCTTGTAAAAGATGTGAACAATTCTGCCTAATTTGTGGGAGAGATTTTGTTCTGTTCAAGGCACTTGGAACAAATTAGCTCTTTTAACACCGATTAGTTTAGTTAAAGTACACGTAAACTACTTTGAACGGTTCATAATTATCCCAAAAAAAAAAAAAAAAATCAGTCTTTTTAAGTTTTAACAAATACAGCAAATATATTTTATAATCTTATAAAATTTGAAATTATGGCATGATTCTTTAGTTTGCCCGTAACGGAATAAACTACCAACTGCTTTTTAGAGCAACAAATCATAATGAGTGATCATGACATCCTTATTCTATCTAAATATAAAAAAATAAAAATACATTTATGAGGGAAAATCAAAACTGATCATACCATTTTTGTTATCTTTCTTGTAATTTTAAAATAAACCGCATCAAATTATATCATTGAGCTTCTGCAATCATATTTAGGAACTTATGGAAGGATGCATGCCCCCCATAAGGCATGAAACTAACAAGGAGGATCCATGAAATATTAAATTCTAAATCTTCTTCGAAAATGCTAATATAATAAAAAAATTTAATGGCAAAGATGGATACAAATATCAAAAGGTTCCTAATATATTTGTTGTTCCATAAACCGCCAAATCTCAAGCTCTAACTAAACTTTATTATTTTATTATTAAATACACTTCATCTTCTGAAACGTGTTTTACATTTTAAAATAATAACATCTCGTATTTAGATTTTATAATTTAACATTTGCACCATCTAAACCCTCCATACGAACATTTTATAAAATTATTAAAAAAAAAAATTACTTTTTTAACTACGATTTTTATTAAGAAAAAATAATATTATTGATTGACTTATAATAAATTGATTATATTCAGAGATAAATATGGTAAAAAATCGTATATTATGAAGCAATGTCTGCGTTAATAGCATGTGAAATCCGTATAAAGACTTTACAAAGGAATTTAATAAAATAATTCTTATAATATTTCTGGCTTTTTAGTTAACGATATCACGGTCTGTAATCGTATTTTTGCGATTAAATACGTATGTCTGTCCGAAATTACATGCGCCAAATAAAACGTTGTAATAAAACTGACGAAAAACAGCGTAGCGTTGATAAAGCAAGCGACAAATGAACCGATAAAATGAAAAAAAAAAAAAAAACCTTAAATTTTCTTGGAAAAACCTTTTTTTAAGTAAGAAAATGAAAAAAAATTTTAAATGAGTAATTTCATATTAAGAATGACAAAAAAAATCACCCTTAAAAAAAATACACTATAAAAACAAAAATCCTTTTCACCTTGACTTAAATATTTAAAAAAATAAAATTTTAAACATCTTTAAAATACATTAGTTATTGATTTTATTTTTAAATATAAAAATATCTTCACATGATTATTGGTGATTTTTACTTATAATTGCACATAACATCAGATAACAACATCAAATACATGTTTAAAAAAAAAAACACAACATCAAATACGGGTAATATATTTTCTTTTTATTTCAGTCTTATTTTTCACTTACAAAATTTCCATTAACATTTTTTTTATAAATTTTAAGGCAACAATATATTTATCCCTTATTATTATTATTATTATATGAAAATAGAGGGCATTATGGTAATATCATAAAAGCAGAAGAGCGATGCCCAACACTTCCTCTTTATTTGTGCAGAGATGGATTCCCCCATTACCCTCTCCAAAGTCCAAACCAAAAAGAGTGGATTTCCTCCTCCAGCTTTCTCTCTGCGGTTCCTGATTCTCCACCCTTTCTCAATTTTCCTGAAAGCGTTTTTCCCTTTCACGGTTCAGGAATCAGAATTTATGCTTTCTTTTTATTATCTATAATCTTTTTATACGGGTTTTTCTCCATCATCCCTCTCTCCTCCGTAATCCTTGATTCTTCATCAACGCCTCATCATCTTTAACCGCAGCTGCTTCAACCTTTTGTTTATGAAATTCGATTTTCCGGGAATTCTAGTTTGGAGGTAGAACTGATCAGAAACTATGAAGGTCCACCCAGTGCAAAAGAAGAGAAACATATCATTCAGATATGAAATCAATTCAAGCATCTCAGACCCACATAGAATGGCGAGTGAGGCATGAAAGAAGCTGGCAAACCCATCATAAGCAGTTTTGAGCTACTTCAGTCGACGCCGACAGTCTATAGGTAAATTGTCAGAGCACTTTCGATTTAGTGGCAGTCTACGGACGATATCTGGCGATATTAGGGCACACTGGTTGCGAGGTCCTCTCAGTTGCAAGATTGTGATTAGGGGCGAATGTTGTTGGTGACGTTGGTGGGGCTCAGGCTCGACATGTGGGATTTAGAGCTTCCGGCGGCAAAATGGCCTGAGCTGGCCATTTGGTGTATCTGGACGAGAAGCTGGATTTGTGACGGTGCCCAAAGGTGTAGGGATGGAGGGTACCGGCGGCGGTGACGGTGAGGAAGGGGAGGTTTGGGAAGGAGGGGGTGGTGGGGAGCTGAGAGGTGGTGTTGGGAGCCGACTTGTAGTCGTACTGTAATGCTTTTCTTGCTCATCACTGTTCAATTCAAAAATGCAGTTTAGCTTAAAAGCCTTATTGATGGTATTTTAGTTTTTTTCTTTTCTCTTGGTATGCTTTTTGGTTTACTTTCGGTTGAGAATTGAATGAAGAAATAGCTTGTTTTGGTCCATGATATGTTTGGCTCCTGGCAAGACATTGCTTGATTGACTTTGTTCTTTGGTCAATTTCTAGATTTTTGAGTAGAATAATTTGTAGGCAGAAGGGGGTGTTTGTTGAAGTATTGCATTTGATTCTTATACTAACAAAAAATTTCTGTTTCCACCCATCATAAAAGAAAAAAGATTTTTATATTTCTAGTGTTTTTTAGTGTTTAATCAAATCTATTATGTTTGTTTTCCACTTCTTGAGAAGACCCATCTCTAGAAAAAGTGGTCAAAGTGTATCTTAACAATCCAATAATCACAATTAGTTCCCTTAACCTGAATTTGTTCTGGCAACGACTTCATTGTTACAAGTATATGCTTGCGGATAATTAGTTTCTTGTGTATTCTATGAATTGTGTTCTGTTTCACGTAGATTCAATTCTTTCTAACCCAAAGTAATTTACCGATTGATGGTAAACAACATGATTGTGTTCTTTCTGCCCATTTTTTACTATTAGTTTTGCTTGTGATTCTGGTAACTTTATTTATTAACTTTTATCATCTATATTGTTGACAAAAAAAGTTGTATTATGTTTTACCACTAACTTTATTATCTGGATGATCATTGTTTAACATGACTACATTTTGGTCTGCTTTGTAATTGTGATGATTCTTGTGCATGACTAACTCCTGTGACTAGCTATTCAAACATTTTAGCTACCTTGTACTTGCTGTCTATCTTCATTGATATCCTTCCATGGTAAGGTCTTTTACCATCAAGCCAGTACTTTTGATATGATCCCTGAAACAAATTTGGTGGAAGAATAACTAGGTATTATCTGGTGTTTGATGTAGGGCTTTGAAACGTTTGCTGACATTAGTATGTTGATGATTTGATTGATGTTCTTGGATTTCGGTTCCAAGTTTTCCTTGAGATTGCTTGACCTGCTCATCTTATTTCAATCTAAATCACTGTTTTCTCTCATTAAATCTAGTGCTGCCATTGTTACAATGCAAGTTTTTATGTATAGTGCTGCAGCTTATGTTATGCAATTGGTCTCCGGTATGAAAATGAACTTGCAATCACCAGGCAGCAGTATCAAGGAAAGATGTGAAACTTAACTTGTGAACTTCTTTCATTTGAAACTAGGTGAAAAATAAGATGTCGATTTTCCTTGCTTCTTATTACTTTTCTCTTGTGCATGGTTTAAAATGGTATATAGGCTTTGTTTTATAGATCTGCTAAATTAACTCTGACTGGTGCTCTGTAATTAACCTTAGCTGTCTCTGTTATATGCAATTCTGTAAAACCTTATGTGCACAAGTACCAGCCGATTAGTTATTGTGTATAATTAGGGAGAGATAGTGTTCGCGCTATTTACAGAAACAAACTATGGCTGAAGTAGCCTTTAATTCTGGAAAATCAGTTGCATGAAGCTATTAGAGGGGATTGAAAACTATTTTCTGTTCTAAAAAAACAAGGAGAACAAAGAGAACACATTTGGTTCTCAGTTTTTTTAACTATTACAGAAAAATTCAAACTTGTTAATTGTGAGCGATAACCGAGTTTTGAAACTGTACGAAATGGTGTTCTCTATATTTCTTTATTTCGAAGCAGTTTCACTTTAGAATACAACAATCGCTTGTTATACGAAAATTATTATTTTTCTTTTAATTTAGTGTTCTCTGTGTTTTTTTTTCCAGAAAATTAAACGTATTCGTTGTGTTTTCCTTGTTTTATTTTTTCCAGGCGAAAAAATGATTTTAAAACTGTTTGCTCTAAATATTAACATCTTTTCTTCTTTGTTAATTACTTTTACTTGTATCATCATTTTTTTTTCCTTCTTTTTGTAATGGGGGTGATAAAAAAAGACAAAAAAAGAAAGGAAGAGTGACTTTATTTTCTTTTCTTTTCTTTTGAGTCAATTGACATCTTCAACCTCTGCATGATGGTCTTAATGATGAGTTGTAAATTATGGCGAAAAGGGTTTCAGATGCTTTGAGTGAGTGGAACCTTATAGGACTTTACAATACAATAAAGGCTAATTTAAATCTTTGTTTGATGCTGCCTTCTGCATGTGCTTTGGTGCTTGTCAAAGTGTGTATTGATATGGATGCGATTGGGATTGGGGGTTCCTTCTTCCTTCAGGGACTCGAATTCTGAATTGAGGGTGTGGTGTGGGGGTCCTTTTCAGTTCTGGAGTGAATCAGTGGTGGTATAAGCTCAAGACCTTGTTTAGTAGTCGTGGTACTACGGGGGTAAAGATAAGTGAGTAGAAATAGTGGGATTGAGACTTGTGATGCTTTAAAACAAAACTGGCAAATCAGCATTTTTTATTGTAGTATAGGAAGAAAGAAAGAAAAAGCGTGAAGTTATCTTGAAATGACGGGCCTACTTTCTGAAAAGATAAAATTTTAGTTTATATAAAAAGCCAAAGCCATACTTAAAGGTTAAAAAATGGTGCGACTAAAAATCAAGGGTATGTTTGGTTATAATTCTTGAGAACTGTGTTTTTTTTTTTCCTTTTAAAGTAAAAAGAATAAAGAAAACACGTGGAACATGATTTCCTTTTTATTTGTTCTGAAAAATATGAATAATACATAAAATGTTAAATTCAGATAACAATGATAGTTTTCAAAAAGAACATCAATTTTTTTTTGTTCTGTGTTTTCAAATGTTATTTTTAAAAGGAATCAAACATATCCTAAATCATAATTCATTGATTTAAAATAAATCTCTTGATTGGACCATTGAAAGATAAATCAAATAAAGCGAGGTATAAGTAATCATGTATAGTCTTTCACTAATAATAGTAAGAAAAAGTTTTCTGTTAGGTGTGAAGCACCACCTACCAGAAAGATTGTCTCTCTTGAGTAGAAAATTCCATCAAGAAAATTTTCCACCCCTATTGTACTCTAATGTTCTGACGTGGAAAGAACTCTCTGGTTGTCTCTCTCTAAGGCCTTACAAGTCAAATGATTCCTTTGTTTGAGGGTAGGGGAATGACACACGACCTTTTGTAGTGTTTGAGGAATAGACCTATTTGATTACTTAGTTCCTTTTATTTTACCGCCTAAAGGGGGCATGAACATTCTATTTCTCAAGTAAGCCAAATGGTTAATTTGGTATGTTCTTTTTTTGCTTGCTTCAAATTGATAATAGATCCTTTTCTATCTCTTTCATGACTAATATGGCCCAGTATAAATAGTTTTGTTCTTTTTGAAGTTAAACCCTAACTTCTTGACTTAGGAATCAACAAGTTTTTTAATGATAAATTTGACACAGATGGGGCGACCAAATTAATTTACATGTCTACAGACAAGTCCAAACCTTTTTTCTCAAAGGAAAACCACAATGGGTAAGGTACAATCTCAGGAAATCCAGATAATTCACAATTATGATATTGTGACAGAAATAAAATTTGTAAAAATAAATGTATTAAGCTAAGCTAAGACTCCACAGGACCAGTTACCATCAACCAAAATTTTACCTGTGGCTGTGAATTACAACAACAAATTCTCATGTGTATGCTGAGCTGATATCTTCCGGACCCCCAGATGGCTGTTGCTTGAAACTCATACCAAGAGTACCCACTTACTTACCATTCCTATGCATGAAGAATAGATGGCGCAGAGCAATATTTATAACAACCAATCAACAAAAACAACCAACAAACATGGTTGCCCATCATCAATCTTCAATTTCCAAACCAAAGTGCTCCTTTAGTATTCCTTTAGGAGTTCTTCCAAAACCTTTGGCCACTTTTTCCATATCTTTTAGTTTATTCACCTCATGTCTAATTCGACCTGATGTGTTAACGACAACATCGAGCAAGGCATCTGAACTCGCTGATGATATGCCTCTTGAGAGTTGGGACCTGCTCTCCTCAGTGTTCAGTACCATTAAAGGCAAACTCCTTTTTGGAGCACTAAAGCCTTATCGCAATGCGCATTCAGATGCCTGTGATTTTCGCAGTGCATGTAGAACCTTATCAATCTCATCCTCAAGTATTTGAGACTCACACTCCTGGTCGGGAACACTGTAAACATCTAGAGTCACTAGGGAATTTCTAACTTCAGGACCATCCTCCTCCTCCTCCTTTCCATGCAATGATCCTGCTCCAACTGTAAAAATTCAATTTTTATTGTTTTTTTAAATGTCATCATCAATACCCAAAATGAATGAATAAAATAGATAATAATAATAATATCCAAACACATAAATAGGAAGAGAGTGAGAGCTCCAAGGCTCATTAAAACAAACAGGTGGAGCAAGTGCAAGTAGTATCTCTTGAACCTTTTTTATTTAAAATATGGGTTATTATAATGGTTGAATATCCACTTAAATTAGTGATGTTGAAAAACAGCAAAGGACAAATGGTACTTGCATCATATGAAACTGGAACAACTCCGATTTGTTTTCCAATACATTTGAAGGGAAAATTCTGTTTTCTTAGGAGAAAAGGGCAAATTTTGGGAGGCATACATTATGACATGTTATCTATATTGTATATATGACAACAATTATTTAAAAAGAGAAGACAAAGCCCATGTGAAATGCCAGGCATACAGTAGATTAGCTGCAAAGTAATCAATGGAGCCAGATACTCATGGCATGATCCCCACCGCTAAACTCAATGCTCTTATTCACTTCATAACTTCATTTGAATGTAACATCCAAAAGACCCCAAACTCGAACCACTATGGATGACTTCAAAAATAATAGGATGTGATGTGATAAAGAGAAAAATCACCTGCTGGACTAGCCAAGGTGTCAACATCCAGTTTCCAAATATTTTCAAGTGCAGTCCCACTTTTAAGCTGAGCAATCATCAGATGGTCATGCTGATAGTTTTAGAAAATACAGGAAAGGAGAGGAAAAGTTTTGCCAAGAGGAAAAAATATTATCTATTCTGTGAGGACATCTTACCTTTGCCATAGCTAATTCAATTTGGTTCAGTAAGTTATTTGCACTTGCTTTGTGGGAGCCACGTAGGATGCAAATGCCAACACCTAGAATCTTCTCTATATCATCACGAGAATCAACTGATTCACAGTTCTTTAAAAGCCTTGCAACATGTGAAACCAAATCCGTTCTCATATCACAACGCCGGCAATGGTACTCAGCATCCAACCCTATACTTCCTTTCACTGTCCCAGCCAGATAAGATCGAAGAGCACAGTCCATGTGAGCAACATGGCCACATAGATAACCTTCACTGACTGGTGCTTCACATTTAATGAAACTGTAGCTTGTACCAATACTCTTACAACATAGAATACAAGAGCAATCTCGACAGAATGAAGGCTCAGTGCAGCAAATATCACAATTCATGGCAACTAAAAGGCCGTTCTTTGCTGCTGGTGCCAAACTGCTGCACGTTCTATTTCCAGCCTTACAACCCCCAGTTACCAATTGAGAATCAGACCTGGATTGTGTGGCTACCTCTGTAGGGCAGTCCTTGTTACGATCTACAGTACAGAAACATTGGCAAGCAAAATTTAAAAATAGATCATCCAATGAAAAATTAAAAAACTCTGATACTGTAAATGACATTTATGATATTCTCACTTTACAACCCCATAATCCTTGAGAAAAGCAGTTCAACCATCCATCCTAAAGACAAAGGATTGAATTTTGATGAGCATTCTCAAATATTTTCTCAGTAAAAAGCAAAACAAAAAGGGGAGTGAGAGAGAGAGAGAGAAAGAGAGTAGCATTAGGAAAACCATCTTAACCAGACAGTTTCAGTAAGACCTAGGGTGAAAGAATACCAATCAAGGGTAATTGTTATGCTCGGTTACTTCTTGCTCTTCCTTTAGATGTGCTTTAAATCTACAAATATGACAAGACAGCTTACCTTTAGTAGTTGATTGATTAGGCTTGAGTTTCTTGGAATTATGAGATAGCATAGAAAATTTTTAGCTCCATGATTAGAATGCAAGTTTAAACCTTTCAGACTTTTTCTGAGTTTGGACTTTGGAGTGTGTCAAAGAATTCAAGAGGGTTTTGGGAATGAATTTTCAGGACTTAGAACTCCATGTTTTAGATGAAGTAATTCAGAGGGAAAAGTAATCATTAGAGGATCACTTCAAAAGGTTTATTCAAGATCTAAAAGGCAACAATGTGAAAAGTGGGAGATGATGGCCATAGGCGTCACCAGACTTTACCTCACCTATTGAGTACTACAGGTGATGCTTGAGATTCATGCAGTAGGACTCTGGAGAATCTGTACTTTCTCAAGAACAAACAGTTTGAGGCAATTTCCTTGAATATGAGCAAGAAGTAAGGGGTATATATATCTCGGATGTTCTAGAAGTATCAGTTATTACAGGATTTAGAATCCATTTACCCAGTGCACTGCAGGGAGCAAACAAGGAGGGAGAACTAAAGAGATAGATGTGGGAAGAGGATTGCAGAAGTTACTACCAAATGAGGTGACCCCAGATTATTGTTGCCATCTCAAGTAAGTCATATAGAACAACAAATGATAATGGTGATTGCAGAACATTAGGAGGTCTAGACTCTAGCCAGGGAGTAGAGAAAGGAGGGTGAGGATCAAGGACAACAACAATTTGCCATAGATTAGAAGAAATGGTCCCATCTGCATTAGTTTTTTTACTGGTGATCCTTATTCTAAATAGCATGCTACTGTTGACAATATAAAAAGAACAAATGATAGAAGGGTGTGAAATACACGAAATAAGATTGCCTCCAGATCATCTCCAGTCTGAATGAAATTCGAGTGGCCATGCAAATGGATATCTTATTTGTCCAGCACACAGAATGGTGGTGAATACAGGCCTGTATGCTAACGAAACAATCCCATTGCCAAAGGAATCTTATTGTTAGTAGATTGTGGAGGAAAAGATGTCACGTTTCTTGTTGCCAAATATAAAAGGAAAAAACCATTCAGCAAACCCTAGACACGCACACACAAAAATATGGAACAAATTAAAGAAGGCTGTACTGAAAGAAATGAGGTCATTACAACTGCTTGCTAACGTATCTTCAAGAAGAAGAATCAAGAAGAAAGGAAAAATTTAAAAACAAGGTTGGTTGCTATGGGTGGGTATGACAAAACTATTTTCATAAAAGCTGAAGTAGCAACCTCTCCTCCCCCCTCTCCCCCCTCCCCCCTCTTTTTTGCAAGGTGCCTTTTAATAGATTTTATTCTTTGGCTTGTCATTATTTTCATAAACTATTTCCATTTCTTTATTTTTCTAGGATTAATAGACATAACCTTACAAAAAATGTATCCAACGCAATCACATATTTGATTGATATTTGGCTTTTATATTTCTTACTAACTTTTAAGAATAACTCTATCATCTCAGGTTCACAAAGGTGCTTCATATCATGTCAATACTTGATTGAGGCAAATGCCTGGCATCATATTGTGATTGAAGTAATCACCTAGCTTCTGCATCTTTACATCCTTCCTGGCTCTTTGGAAGATAATCACCATTGCTTCATCTTGCCTGATGACCTAGACAATATAACAATCACCTGTGGTGACCCATTTCCAGTATTCAGCTCTTTGGCATGACTACAACTATCCAACATGTTGCTAAGGATCACCTTCTATCTTTATCATAGATAACGTAAGTTGAAAAACAAATATCATGATGTTATGGAACTTATGTCAGAACCTTTGCAAGTTACAATGTGCAATGCACCACATATTCCTGGACTTCTGAAATGTTTTGATAAGTTAATAAAATGTATTAGAAAAGGGGCGCCAAAAAAGCGACCCAAGAGCTACAAGAAAAACTCACCCCCATACAAACAGCCCCCAAAAACCAACCATATACACTGGACTTCTGAAATGTTGCTATCATGCTTCAAGAAAAGCATCCGTTAAACAGGCCTTATATAATCAGAACTAGGCTGAATTATCTGACCTTTTGGCAGCAGTAATCACTTGTTTGAGAACCATGGCATCAATCTTAGCTCCATATATCCCATCCCATAACTCAAACATCACAGTTAAAACTGTGTGCAGCAAAACATATATAACACATAAATAATTAATACCATCACAGTTTGTCTGACATGCTTCTTGGTTAAAGCTGTACCCACAAAGTGGTTGCCACAAAGACAAATGATGCTGTCCTTGTTCAACTGTAAGTAATCTCAGGTTCATATTGCACAGTATGTCTTGGTTATACACATCTCGTGGACCAAGTTACTAGTATTGAATGTGAACACTTGGAAATTAAGTCATTTACCCAAACATACCAGATCAGAGTTTAAAAAAAAATATGGCCGTGGTGTTACTAGAGACACCTTTAACACAAATCAATCAGGAAACATGATAATGAAATGAAGGGCCCTGGCCTTCCAACCACTTTGAGCACGAATTGCCAAGTTTGGCTTTTCAAGCTGATGTAACGAATTTCAAACTAATACGGAAATAACACAAAAACTTGGACTTGGGCCTACTGTAAAGATTAAGTGTGGCAATCAAGATGGCGAACCAGTGGTCCAGGAGCCCCACAGGCTAATTTCTGAGAGCTGTTTGTGGGACCTCACCTACTCATGATATGGCCAAGTCCTTGATATCACTGGTCTAGTCAACAGTTCAGATGTTAAACAACTTCACATGCATAGGCAAGTATGACCATCACCATTCATGCAAAAATATCATATAACGCAATTATCTAAGATAGTAACCCCACATAACTGAAAGTGAAATACTAAATGGATAAGATGATATATTTTAAAGAATAACAAAAAAAAAACAATGTTAAAAAAAAAAAAACTGACCTTTTGTAGAAGATGGCTTTTTAAAGAGAACTTTCCAGCTGAAAGACTTAAAAAAATTGCCAATATCTGTATCAGGGAATTTGTTTCGAATGTATTGTTCCAGCGCAATCTTGCTTGAAAAACTCTTTCTATTAAAACGGCTAGGAAGATACAAGTATCTATCTAAATGATAGCCAGAAGCAGCGATTCTTCTCCCCACCTTCCACTCGCATATGTCACCTGAACAGGGCCAATCTACAGGAGCATATGGTAAACCTTGGCCTGATGCTTGGGGAGGAACTGGATAAAGATGAAGTTCATTTTCCTTTATCCCAGCTGTGCTCCCATCACTTCCATTAGGCTCAATCACCATAGGTCCCTTTGTTGTCTCAGTCTTGATTGAGGATGCTAGACTGCACCTAATGCCATTCAGATATCATTAACAGTTAGCAATAAACATAGCAAAATAACCAACAAATGCCACAAGTACAGGATCTCTTAAAGATCCAAATCTCTTCAGTTCTGTTCTATATGGAATATTCAATTGAAGATATAGTTAGAGAGGCATATTGCAAATAATATTCATTCTGAATAAACAAGTTTAGTGTTCTTATTTGAAAATTGAAGAAAATAAATAGGAATATGGTAAATTTCTTAAAAAATAAATAAGTGCTTCCGCCAATTGGATGAATCTAGTACAATAATTGAGTAGAACAGTACTATAATTCATATGTTCCCAATGAAAAGAAAAACATATGGAACTTTACAGATATTTTGATAATTCTTACTTGTAGATATTCATTTAGAATTATATAACACTAACTCTAATTTTGGCATTCATTATTTCTCCAGGTTCATCATCATATCATTTGTTAAGAGTTCCATTTATTCTTGAATTACAATTGCATTTTTTTGGTCAATTCATATGATACATTTATGCAAATTAATATCACAGGTTTCTGAAATTGTTTATGGATAGGAGGCACTAAAGAGTTGATCATGGGTACATTTTTATCATAAGATTCATAAGATGCCCACTTAGGAAGGTTATAGTCCTCCATTCTCTTCCCCTCCACCAAAGGCATCATCATGTTGTTTTGAAGGCAAAGTTATAATGAACATAGTAGAAGGGGCCAATGATCTCCTTCCCATTAACATAGTCAATCCTTTATAGAGTTTTTCCAATTATACAAAATGTATGTTGAGTTACAAATAAAGAATATTTTTTGTAGATAAATATGATGGGATTAAGTTTACAGGGATATAAAATTTAAAAACTGGCAGATCAAAGGTTTCAAACATATCACCAACACTCCTGAATGCAGTTTGTTGACAAATAAAACTGATGGAAATGATGACATGATGAAATTACCCTTCATCAAGACGTTGTCGCTTTGACTCTGTTTTCTCCCCTTCTTTTTTCTTCCCTCCTTCATCCCCCCTTCTTCCACCCATAAATCCTAATAAAAAATAAAACAGCAAATATATATATATATATAAAGATATTTAATTGAAAACAAATTTCAAACTACATGGTGACATAATTATCATTCCATTTAAAAAATGATGTTACTAAACAAGCCTTCTCCCTAAGGCATCCTAAAGACCAAAAAGTTTAAACCCATGGGCTGACAAAGCCCAGCTTCCTTGTTCATAGTGGATTGAAAAGAAAGAAAAAAAAAGAAATCCATAACAAAAAATTGCAAAGCAAACATAAATAATAAATCATCATACTTGCATTCTGCATTACACAATATGTTCTGTACCAGCACTTTTAAAAGTAACAAATCTCCCAAAGAGAAAATAAACATTAAGAGACAAAGAGGGGCCACAACTATTCTAGGGATCTCAAAGCATTCAGTTAACTGACACATTGGCTAAGACCCATGTTTTCTTCCTTCCTCAAATGGATTTGTATAGTTAAAAGAAAAAAGAAAGAAAGAAAGAAAAATCTACTATGTGTGTGTGCATACACACATGCACACATATAAATAAGGGAAAAGAAATAAACATAAACATAATAGTGCCTTCTTCTAAGTAACCCCAAAACCAAAAAGTTCAAACCAAAGGTTTTCATGGCTAAAATGCATGCCTTCCTTCTTCCTTATATGGATTTGTGTAGCTTAAGAAGAAATAGGAAAAGAAAAAGTGTAGCTTGTATATCTAGCATAAAAGGAAGAATTAACAAAATTCAGGACGTCCCAGTGGTTGTTTGCTGACCATCTATTCTTAATCCTGTGTGGTCATGGATCTTTTTTTTGTGTTAAGAAAACAAATCATCGCCAAGAATGGAAAATGTCAGGTACCTTAGGTGAGGGGCAGGGAGCGAAACAAGGCCATACGAAACAAACCCCGAAGCCCTACTCCTCTGACCAGTGGGGAAATTAACAGGTTTGTGTTATCACTTCAATACAGATTATTGGTCACAGTTGAACAGTTAAACAATCTTTGCGTGGGGTGACCTGGTTCTGAACACGAACTATTTCATGGCCTTGAGGTCAAAGCGGGGCCTTAAGAATTTATTATCATATTTTTTAAGCACCCAACCCGTGACTTCTTGCAAACTAAAGGGTGTGAAGGGCAGTGGAGAAAACCATTCGTCCCTAACGTTGACGAAAAGGATTTCTGTATTCTAGCACTTTTACATGAATCAATAGTAGTCCTGTGATCCTACCGTCTCTCACGAAGAAAACATCTATTTACGAAAGTCATTCCATAGCGTTGGTTGATCAGCATTGTTGCTACCACTAAATGACTGCAAGCAAAGACTCAATTTTTGGGGTACAAGTAGTTAGGACTTGGTGGTAGGAAATCGGCGGGAGATATCCGTGCTATACATGATCTTTGTTGAACCCTTTTTTTCATAACATCACTTGAGAATAAAAGCTTATCCTCACGTGAAAGTGGAAATTTTGATCGTAGAGTTGTAGATGCCATCTTAATCTCAGGTCGTTGAGAGGTCTTAGGAAAGTTGGGGACTGACACCCGACCCCCTACGCCTCATCGATAATCTATCTTTATTCAAAGCCATTAAAAGGGAGGGGATAGCTAGAACCACGATGTCTCCTCCACAAACATCTTTCGAGTTGATCTCACTTGTCACCACAAAGGAAAAGAAGATAGATTACCAGAAAAAGCAGACCACTCTTTTCTGTTCTTCTCTTAGTCATAGCCTCTAGATCATGGGCAGCCTTATGCCATGAACTTTTAGTTACAATAACCTTTCTCAAGCGTTTACATCGTTGGCAGGCATGTGACTCCATTTACAAAGCAAAGCCTTGTTATCTTAGAGAACCTTTTATCCCGATACCTTTTCTGCATCTGTACAGTGTTGACTCACAGAAAGTTGCTCTTATTAGGTCACTCCCTCCCCAGCGCCTCTGAATCCTTTCCTAATGGCACACACTTTACGAGGCATAGGAAAGAAGGTAATAGATTGGGAGAATTTGGACAACAAAATCTCACTATAATGAAGTAACCGCCATGCATTAGATATATATTGAATCTTCAGCCACGACTCTTTGGATCTCTGTAGAGTCCCGAGCACCTGGTGCTGTGCTAGGCACCTGGGAAGGCCTGAGTGCGGGGCGTGAGGATCGACTTACATCCTGGCTTTCAATTGACTCCTCCCGTTAGCCACAAGCCCGATTGGGATGATTTGCTTTTGTTTAAGTTGTTTTTAAACCAGGCGTTGCCGAACCACATGGGAGTCAGCGAGCTTTAGCGATCGCTGTGACCTCGCGAAGGAGCGTGTCATCGGCGTAGAGGAGGTGGGAAATAGCCAACTCCTCACCTCTCATGCACCGTCTCTTTTGAAAGATAGTTCTTCAGCAGTGATTGCTCCAGACAACTAGAGCTGATGATGTAAAAGTGGAGAAGGGATGCCATCTCAAATACTAGGCTTGGAAGAATGATGGGGGATCAGTTGATGAGAGCAGAGAAAGAAGTTTGTGGAAATGCACCATTTTATCAACTTAGTGCATTGCCCAGAATCCTGCTGCAGCCTGATGCGGGAACTCCCGACTAATGCTATCGTAATCTTTCTATCGACAGGCTAATCCACACTTCTATCAACTTCCTTCTGGGGTTGAGTCCCGCGCTATCTGTTGCATGATGAGTACTACGTCCAAAATATGTCGCCTCTGCAAGCATTTTGGGGACTTCAGATCTCCTGCCATCATGACCTCTTAATCTTGTTGGCTAGCACTTTGGTCAAATCTTGTATAAACCTCCCACAAGGCTGATTGGCCTTAAATCCTTAAAGTCCTCCACAGTCTGTTTCTTGGGGATCAAAACCAAAAAAGTCGCATTTAGATTTTTAACAAATCTGCTCTGTTCATGAAACTCCTTGAAGAAACCTAGGACCTCATTCTTTACAAGATCCAAACAAGAGACCAAAAATTTAGGAAACCATCTTGGGTAGGGAGCCTTATCACTTTAATTAAGACACGAAATAGGCTGTCGATTTCTTCCTCTGAAAGCTTTCCTCGACCCTAGCAACTTCCTCGGATGATCTGGACGGTAAGTCGGGAAGGGAAGGACACGACCGCGAGCGGCGATTTTGGAAAGCATCCACCCAGTAGTCATGATACTCCCGACCTCTTGTTTAACTTCACATCGTTGATGTAATGCTTTTAAGCGTTTCCTTCCTCACAATGGGCATTATCCATCACAGCCCAGGAAAAAACCGTATTCTGTCCTTATGGCGAGTCTCTTTGGATTTTTGTCTCAAAATCCTCTCCAGGATTGACTTTTGAAATCCTTTGGCTTTATGGATTACTCGACTTCCTCGAGGTCTGAGTCCCCTTTCCTTCTAGATGTCTGAAAATCCTGCGTAAGGCATCCTTCTTGATCTCGGCTTTGCAGATATTTGTTCCAAGTCTTAGAATGCATCAGACCTTTAACTGCGGAGAGGGTTATTTGAAGGATCAGTAAAGCGAAAGATTTGCCACCTGCATAAGATCTCTTTGGATCATATATTTGGTACGTGGTGAAGCGAAGGGGATGGACCGGATTCCGACACCATCATTGTCGAAAGAATGGGGAAGTGATGAAGCGCACAGGAACATCCATGGTCTGCTTATTCTGCGATAGCTCTCTAGTGGTAAACTAAAAATTTGTCTAAACGAGACATTAATCTACCATTATGGCCACCAGCTAGTGTTAAGGCCGGCAGGCGGAAGGTCTCGACCCGAGGTCATTGAGATGTCGAGAAAATCTTCGTGGTATTGGAAATCTTGCCCCCTCTGCAGATCTGCTTCGTTAGGAGAGAGAATCTCAATTCCAAGAAATGGCGTCAAACAACATGGATCTTTGAAGATTGTGACCAGTTAGCTCTTCCCCAAAAGGATTCTGCAGAATATTCTCCAGCGGGTCTTACTGGGAAAAGCTGTTGGTACCCATCCTCAGTATTCTAAACAATAGTGAAGCTATGACCATTGGATCATATCTTTGATTCGGCCTTCTATTATCAAACGAGAAGAATACCCCAGGACCCTCGACATTCAAAGCTTTCGGTTGGAAGCGACCACGATACTCACGCGCTATATCGTTTTCATCTCTTGACCTTGTTCTTGCCAAACGGCAGGTCCACTGTGAGTGGAAAGATTCTTGGTAACTTTCCTTTGCTCGGGGTCATTCCGCCTCTAACATTCAGATATAATTTTAATCTTCATTTTTAACTTTATGATAGATTCCCCCTATCCCTTCCTCCTCCTTTGTTTGTCTTCTTCCCATTATAATTAATTGTACTCTTCAGTCTTCTTAATTCACTTTAGCTTTTGACTTTGTTAAGTTTCCGCTATCATACTTGTTTTTGCGAAGCCTTAAATTTCTCGTAATTAAATCTCCTTTTCAAACCCCTTAGTTGGGAATCCACAGGAAATGTCCTTCATGCTTAATGACTACTTTCCAGCTCTGTGGTCGATCTCTAAGACTCTGTTTGTTCTCAGTTCTTTGGCGATACAGAGTTCCTCCTACTTGATTTTCACCTGGCCAATTCAAACCCGTTCCTGCCGTATTGCTTCCGCGCAGGTGGTTCGGATCCTCATCCCCGATGGTACCCCTGGTTTGAAAAGCCCTCGGGTAGAGGATAGCCCAACAGAGAGAAGAGAGGCGTTCATGAAAGTTAATGGCACTATTCATATAGACGCGATCATTTTCCTGAGCTAGATCCTCTCTAAACTCGCCTTCTTCCCAAATGTGTATGGCGTTCCCCGCCTTCTTAGAGCATTTGAGACTCTAGATGGACTTTGCATTTGGAAGCAAAAAAGGCCTTAAGCGGACCTAACTCAGCCATCCCCATTCCCATAGCCTCGATAGCCAGTGTGGTCGAAAGGATCGGCCCATCAGAGGAGGCTGCTAGTGGGACTTAGACAGGGCCACCTTGATTGTCAAGACCAGAGCCGAATGCCTACCTGGATGACCCATCTCAAGATCAGAGACCATAAACAATCCGCTGGCTTGGCGGTGAGGAGTCCACCTTCTCTTGAGACTTGGGGCCCAGATTCTGCCTTTTTCCCCTTGACGAGGCCTTGTCCCTTCGATCTTCCCCAAGCTTTCAACCTCTGGTCTCACGCTCCTTCCCGCGCGTGACCTTCAACCTCGAGCCCTAAGCTCGTTGATGTCTCCCCTGGAACATTGGGAGAACGAAATATTGGTTTAATCTCCCTCCCCTGGAACAAGAGCCCTTTAATCTTAGACAAAATACGTCTCAAATTTACCATAATTTTTTTTGATGGATCTCAAATTTACTATAATTGATTGAAGTTGTTTTATGTTTGTGCTGATACATGTTAGGAGAGCATAACAGAAGGATTTCTATGAGAAACAACTGACACATATCAAAGGTTGTAGGAAATCTTCATCAGCATTGCTTTGCAGTAGTGTAAAGAATTTCACATAGTTAGATTTTCCAGAATCCAGATATCCTTAATTATGGAAAATTAGGTCATTATGGTGGTTGTCCTATCTAAAAGTTTTTTGTTTTAGCTGAAGCCTTTCCATTCTATAATAACTAGGAATTACACCCCTTTTATAGCTGCTGTGTGGTCTATTCTTCTTACTTCTTTTTTATGTTAAAGCAAAGAAGTTTTTTCCTGTTTTTTTTTTTAATTTTCTTAGTAAAACAGAGATCATTATAAACAAGAAACATCAATAGAGTGCCCCAGAATACACAGGAATTATAAAATATTCTTCTAACTACAAGTAAGGAAGCAAAGCATTGAAGTTGCATGTAAAATCCCATTGATAGATTTTCTCTCCTTTAAAAATGATAAATAGATTCTTTTTATTTTTATTTTTATTTAATCAGAATGTCTCAATCTTTGACCTTTAAATATACCACATGTAGACTCTGGCTGTTGCTTGCAATATGACACAGATGTCTCTCCAGCAGAGCAAGCTGGGAACTTTCCTGAAGTGTGGCTGAACAGCTCTATTTTCCTTTAATATTTTTCTAAGAGAAGGGTAAGAGTCAAAGGTCAATTTTTGCACATTGGAGAAATTTTTGGTTAATATGTCAATAAGAACTCAGAAAATGGCATCATCAGCCAAGTTAGTAAGAGGAGTGATCATGTTAGTTGACCAAAACCTTAAGGACTAGAGAAGATGTCATAATATTATAGTTTGTGGGATCTGTCTTGTTTCCTCTTAGAATTTAGACAATATTTCTTATATGACATGTAGAAAAACACAAGTTACCATTCAAGGATGATTAAGAAGCATCATCCTATGCTTCAAAGAGTGGAGATATGCAACCATCAAAATTTTTTATAAAATACTCTATTATTTTTACAATAATCGAATAAAAAATAAAACAAGAAAGGACTTAACTTCGTCTCCCAGATTCCAAGGATTCTCCCTAAATGAGTCTTTTCCAAGATGTGAGTTTCTCATATGGGATCACTGCAGTTTCCCACACTTCTTACTCCACTCTACTTTCTACCTCAAACTTGGACACCTTAACATCTAACATGGTTAGCTATCTCCAAAAAGCTCCCACACAAATAAATATTAAATGTAGAAGTAGAAATATATAAATAAGCTAATTTCCACATAATAAATATTGAACAGCAAGTTAATGATAAAATCAACTTAACCATAGACATTTTAGTTTATAGTTACATCATAGAAGTCCACCAAAATCATATATAGGAGCAACTATATATTTCTATGGATAGACAAGGCTATACAGCATGTTCAGATTTCATAACTTTCTGATTTGACCATGAGGGAAAAGACCCCCTCAAAGAAGAAAACAGATTGCTTTTTTTCTTAGGCTATATTTGATCTCCGGAAACTTTCAAGCAAACAGTGAAGGAAAGAAAATAGAGAGGAATAGTGGAAGGCAGATTCAAAATCAATAAATTTTTTTTAAATGCTTCTTCATTTAACTTATTTTTCCTTCATTATGTAACTAAATAATTTTATAATACATAAATTTTGAACTAATTTTAACTATATCTAATTTTCTTTCATGTTTCTTGTAGTGAAAATGTGAAATCACATAAAGAAAAAACATTTCCTTGACAATTTCTTTCTTTCCTTAGTACTTTCCAGAACCAAACATATCCTTACTCTTAGAAAAGATGAAATTTTAAAATTCATATTAGATTCTAAGCTCCATAAAGACAAAACTTTTATACAGAAAAAGAGAACAGATTTTCATTTCATATTTGATAATAATCTTAGGAAAATATTGTGATTGAATTTTTTTTCTCTACAACGTGTACACTTAATACACCGAGGTAAAAAAAAAATTATTATATTGAATATATGATAACATACATTGTCAGATTGTGTGCATATAAAGTTTCTTAGATTCACTGAACAAACAAACAAAAAACCATTATCGGATTTCCAATCAATCTAAAATAACTTGATCCTCATTTTTCTCGTCAAATTCGCATACTTCGTTAAATCCATAGGAACTTAAAGCTTCACCTGAGACCAACTCGAATAAAATCCGCTGCGGGAGGAGGTCAATCAGGTGTTCCTGCGCATCCACTCCAATTCAGAAGAAAATCTTATCACCTGGGAAAGAAAAGGCCGATTCAATTCATAGAAAGATAAAAACATAAAACAATGATAACAAAGACATTAATGCTACGAGATTTTGAATCATGAGACCTAGTAACAGAAATCATAATCACTCGTATCCTCGAAAGATAAATAAATGGCAAAGCATATTCTAGTACAGTGAGAGAAAGTATGAGGCCTCATGGGATGACCTGGCAAAAGAACAATTCCACGGAGAAATCCATGAGAGCCGAACATCAGAGCAAACCCTAGGTACCCAACGGCATTGGACGTGGTGCCGCGCTTAAAACCGCCGAAACCATACGGAAACTTGAAATGTCGATTCTACCCCGCCGCAGCACACTTCAGGTGGTGGTTATGCCGCCTGCTAGCGTATTTTAACATTTTGGCGCGTGAAATTCATGATCTGCGATTTTGGAAATATGTTTTCAGAAATCACTTCTAAAGTTCTAATTGGTAATACTTGTATTCGTTTATATTTGTTAGGATGATTCGATGAAAATACATTTTGCCAAATTTAACCCTCCATCGATTATTTTAACAAAAAATTTCTTTAAAAATATATATATTTAAATACATAAAATAAAAATGTATCTATATCCAAATGGAAATTGTTATATTGGTAGGTGCCAAAAGCCTAGGCTACTATAGGCTGGTAGCCGGCCAAAATCGAATCAATTTTAAAGATCAAATCGTAGAGCTTCCGTTTTAGATGCAACCCGGCGCAATTGGAGATTCCTATATTTAATCAAATATTTCTTGTGATTACAAAACGTTGGGCACCTTTTATTTACAAGCTCTTTCCACATTTGCCCTTAATATAATAAAAAAATTCCTCAAATGCAAAAAGGTAAACAAATATTTCAAAATCGGCCTTCACAAAAAAGAAAGGGGATAATATACATAAATGTTGCTGGCATTTGGTCATATGTGTTAAATTATTTCATAAAATCAAAAATATTTATTAAGCCAAAAAATAATTGATCAATAATTAAAATATCTAATAAATACATTATAAAATAATAACTTTATTGAAATTGAAGCATATTAATTCGTACTATATAGAAAACATACCTAGTATAGATCTGGAATCGTTGGCCACCATTTGTCTCACAAATCTGCAATGAATGAGATCAAAGAAAAGTTAGTGTTGGAGATGGTTATTTCCTTCTTCCCAAAACATGTTCTACAACCCCTTATGAAATTCTAGGGTTATATTTACTTATATATGAATAGAACAAGGGAATAATTGAGGTTTAGTCCAATGAGCTTACCAAAGCAAGGAAGAATATGAAACCATAAGCCCATAGCTAGTTAATATTAAATCATCTCATAAATGACCCATAATTAACATGCACAATTATACAATTAAAATTGTGATATAATTATGTTTAGTTCATAATTAATAAATTAATCTAACATTCTCCCACTTGGATAGCATAATAAAAAATCAAATGCTTTCACAATAGATTTATATAGTCATAACCAATTATATACAATTAACACACATAGAGGATCCATAGATCGTACATAATCAGTCATTACTAATCAAAATCATAACTCAAATACTTTAACAAGAGACTTACATAACCATAATCAATCATATACAATTTCATGCACCACCTTGAGATGCATAGTATTTTATAATTAGGCTCTCTGTCTAGAAGCATTTGATGACAAAATGATTCAATAGAAAGAAAAAAAACATCGTTATGTCATTCATCTAATTAAAATGACACAAAATCATAAGATAATGACAAATGTCAAAATGTGCATGTTGTAACACCCCAAATTATATCATAATAGTTTATTACATGTTTATGGTATAATATAAGTAAAAGTTGCATTTTTCGGAAATTTAAGTACTAAAGTTAAATTGGTAATTTGTAAAATAAGGACCCAAATGTCATAATTTAAGAAGATGATATCCTATAGTAAGAATTTAGATAAGTTGATGTGTACTTATTTGAAATATACCTAATTGTTTTCCTTATATTTAGGAATTTACTTAGTAGACTTATAAGATATGAATTTTAGTAAATTTAAATGTGAAACATGGAAACTTAGAAACCCGGAAATTGTACAAGATTCAAGGACAAAAGTGTAATTTGTCAAAAGGGACTTAAAAGTCATAAGTTAATAAGATTAGAGGCCAAAATAAAATAATGGGAAATTGTAAATGGTCAGAGTTGGAGGACTAAAAGGCAAATAAATGAAACTTTAATTATAAAGGGGAGGAGACCAAAATAACTCATTTTTTGGTCTCAAAAAAACTACGGGAAGAGGAAGAGAGAAGCAGACTAGTTTTTGTATGGATTTTAGTATGATTTTGGATACAAACTACTTGGGTATGGATTGCTAGGGTTTTCTTTGGATATTAGTTTGGTTCCCTTTTCTAAGGTTTGGTAGGAATACCTCCTAACTCTAAATTTAAGGGAAGTTGGGTGGAAAATCCCTAGTTGATAATAATTAGATATGGAATCCTTCTCAATTCCAAGGTTTTGTAGAGTTGGGTGAACTTGGGTATGAA
Organism: Tetrastigma voinierianum; assembly: GCA_016808115.1. Classification (NCBI taxonomy): domain Eukaryota; kingdom Viridiplantae; phylum Streptophyta; class Magnoliopsida; order Vitales; family Vitaceae; genus Tetrastigma; species Tetrastigma voinierianum. The sequence goes on along the minus strand of JAEQBH010002651.1, from coordinate 300,372 downwards.
TCCTTGGATTCTTTGGCTAATTAAAAGTGTTTGTGGAGTTGTTTGGAGGGATTCCATGATAGTTTTTTATGAATTATGGAATAGAAGTGAATTATGGAAGAAAAGTGCATGAAAAATGGTGGTCACGCGAGTACACGGCGGAATCGGGCCCGTCTGGTACCCCCTTTGGGTAGTGCAGTCTGGCTGATACATTAGCAAAGCGGTGCGGTGGCGGCTCCGAATCGATGCTGATACCGCCCTCCGGAAGCGAATGAACCAGTCACAGATCAGTGGTCAAGTGCGAATGGTTCCTTCTGACCTGTTGGCTATTTTTGCGTATTTAAGCAAAAATTCGCATACCAGAAGTATAAAAAAGGATGAAATTAAGTGAAAAGGTCTTTGTACCTCGCCAGAAATGACGAGGTCAGTCAGAGTAAGTTCTTGCCCCAATGATAAGATAGGAAGTTTCTGAATACATATAATTGTAGGAATCCCTAAGACCAGGTATTAAATGACACGGTACTTCTGTCACGACGTGGGTAGGCACGTTCTGTTTAGTGCCGGTACTCTGATTGGTGCTCACTGACATACATTAGTGCCGGTACTCCTAATCGGTGCTCGGCACTCCACATTCGATTGCCGGTACTCTGATTAGTACTGCGACACTCCTACATTGATGTTTGGCACTCTTTGCTGTGATATGGCACTTGATCTTGTATAGTATCTTGAATACCATTATGCATGTCTTACTCATTTATTAGTAAAGTACGGTATTCCCATAGTTATATGAAAATAACCTGAATGATGAATAAGAGTAAACAAATGTGTATCGTTCTAATCTGTAATACCTACGGGTATTTCTGAATAAGAATAAGCTCTGTAACTCCTACGGAAGATCCGAATAAACATAAGTATGTTATAAGCATAAGTTTTGAATAAGAATAAGCTCTGTAACTTCTACGGGAGATCCGAATAAACATAAGTCTGTTATAAGCATAAGTACTTGTATAAGTCCATTATATGAATGCATGGAAATTCTTATATCCGTTATTGTTATATGCTGAATATAAATGTGTATATGAATACTACATATGTTTCTCAACTAAAAAATAAAACAGCATGAGTTTTTAATCGTAGGTCTGAAGAAGAGGAGGCATTGATTTTCCGCATTCTTTTGGGCGGCACCGTGGGGTTCATCAACGTGATTATTCACGATCCATTAATGTAAATGTATAGTTTTTGAATATGAAGTAGGATAAATCTTTGTGCTGTGACCTTTATACCCTCACGATTGGTGGTTTATTTGTAATTTTGTATACGATATTTTGATTATGTTATAAGAATTCTGGGACCTGATACGCGAAAAATAAGTAAAGAACCAGTTATCGTCTCATTACGAACGGTTCGAATCCACTAATCGGGTTGGACCGGGAATCGGGCGTGACAATAAATGGAATGAATTAAGGCGGTAAAAATGAAATTTGCAGAAATTGGGGTCCAGAGGATAAGGTCAAACATGGCCTTATGATAAGACCAAAATATCTCATTTTGGCTTTGGCTAGGGCATGGTTTTGGGGAGATAAGCAATTTTAGGTTTCTTTTCTCCATTTATTCAAAGTTCTATTTGGCTCATAGAGAAGGAATGGAAAGAAGAGGAAAAAGAGAGAGTTGAAATCCCGGGTTTGGAATTTCTCTTTTTGTATGGAACTTTGGTATGGAACTCATGTTTGGAAATACTTGTCTAAGTTGGGTTAGGAAAACCCTAACTCTTCAATACATGTGTATTTTGGTTGGTTTAAGTCAGTTTTATAGTTTTGTTTTGAAATGGTTTGATTTGGTTAAAGAATTTTCAGTGAAAATGGCTAAAACTGGCCATTTATGTTTCCAGCACGACACCCCTACACCTAGGCGTAGGAGTGCACACACAAGCGAACCGAGAGGCGATTTTTGAATTTTCTTGTCCCTCTAGGCATAAGACGTTAAACTGGCGGGTACCTACGCTGGCGTATGCTTTATATACTGACGAAGCTCTGATTCAGTTTGTTCTTTTGTCGATTAATTCTATAATCCGTTACTCTTTTGTTTAGACTTCTAATGGAAGATATTTAGGCATAAAATTGGATTAATTGAGGATCATAACAAGTGAATGAAATGAGTGCCATACAAATATAAAGATTATATGAAAGACTGTAACACACCAGCAGCGAGAGCTAATAGCTTCGCCTCAGCTATTCTGTCGTTGGGCAAACATTGTTTCTTGCCCTTATTTACCAATGTGATTAAGAACAATATAACAAGCTCAGTAATAGATATAATTGTATGCCTGTCGAAGACTAGATAGTGGTCACATGAGCATGTCGATCGGTCACGACCTCACGCATTATTACTCTGAGCACCTCTGTTATGTAGGCGAAGAACCACGTGTATGTTCGGTCAGGCAGTAACCATGCGTTAATCTTCATTAACTCTATTCAGTGAAGTATAGCGATCTCTGATGATCTTGTCACTAGTACCTTTGGGTACCTATTGTATTTATCCTCTCATTATTATTCTTGGTCTATCTGAGACAAACATTTATATGATAAGAATCTGAATAATGAACAATAAGAAAGCATAAGAAATCAATTATGTTTTGTAATGTACCTACATGTACCTTCTGTACAAAATCTCAGTTCTAAACTCTTACGGGAGATATGAAATTCCGTTATAAAAATTATGTTATATGAAAACTCTGTTATAGAATTATGTTATACGTAAACTCTGACCTATGCATTATGTTATATGTATCTTGTAATTGTGGACCACTCCAAGTGATCATATATGTTATTTGTTTCCTACTAAGCTATAAGCTTAGCACGGGTGTTTCATCCGTGTAGGTACTGAAGAGGACATCCGTGGCATTCCGCATTCTCCAAGGCCAACACAGCAATAGAGTCAACCATATGTAGGTTTTTTATTCTGTTTTGTAATGTAAATGTAAAATTTTGTAGAGTTTATGTAAGCATAAGTAAATGGGACTCAGACATGTATGTGTATAGGACATTTTAAATACCACTACAATGGTAGTTTTACAAGTTAATTTAATATATGGATTTGTTTATTGAAATGGGTCCACCAATGTCAGAAAGTCAAGTAAATGAGTCTCACTCCTGTGCCGCGCCCCCTATCTTCGCCCAGGCGGGGGTAGGGGCGTGACACATGTAATAACAAAAAAAAACATGAGTTTTCTTTACAAAATATATGACAAGGCAAAACTCCAACTAAAACAAAGAGTCTAGGCTCCTAACAATCTCATGCGAGTGACGTGTTCTTAAAACACACAAATAGGTAAGTCTTTGATTAATGGGTTTGCCACCATGCTAGTCGTAAGCGTGTGCTCAACTGAAATGAGGAACTATGCAACTTTCTCTTTAATACAAAAGAGCTTCACATCAATGTGCTTGAAGCGATATGTGCTCCTAATGTACCTAGAGAAAGATACAACTATGGAATTATCATAAAACAATTTCAACGGTCTGTAAATGGAGTGAACAACCTATAAAGCTGAAATGAAGTTCTAGAACCATATTGCATGACAAGTAGCCTCATAACAAGTCACATACTCTGCCTTCATAGTAGAAGAAGCTACAAGTGTCTGCTTGACACTTTTTCACAAAACAGTTCCTTCAACCATCATAAAGATATAACCAGAAATAGACTTTTTATCATCCACGTAGCTTGCATAATCAAAATCACTAAAACCAACCTCCTTAAGAGTGTCGTGACATTGATATGTCAACATGAGATCCTTGGTACCCTTATGATATCTCAAAACTTTCTTAGCCACTTTCCAGTGGCTTTAACCAAGATTACTCAAATACCTATCCAACACGCCGACAACAAAAGCAATATCAAGGCGTGTGCATACTTGAGCATACATTAGGCTGCCCACAACTGAAGAATAAGGAACTACTTTCATCTAATATCTCTCAATATCATTATGAGGACATTAACCTTTGGAAAATATGTCATCCTTTATAATTGGTGTCTTACTAGAATAACATGATTACATATTGAACATTTTCAAAATGCGTTCAATATACGTTTGTTGAGACAATCTCATAATGCCACAAGGTTTATCACGAAGTGTGTGTATTCCCAAAACATAAGATGCTTCCCCAAGATCTTTCATATCAAAATGGCTAAACAATAACTACTTTGTCTCAACCAATAGGTTAGTATCATTGGCTGCGAGCAAAATATCATCAACATATACAACCAAGAATATGTATTTGCTCCCACTGACCTTCATATATATGCATTGATCCATGATGTTCTCCTTAAAACCATTGACGGTGACAACTTCATCAAACTTGAGATACCACTCACTGCCTAGAAGCTTACTTTAGACAATAAAAGGATTTTTGGAGCTTACAAACCATGTTTTCCTTACCAACCTCCTCAAAACCAATAGGTTGAAACATGTAAACATCATCAACTAAGTATCCATTCAATAAAGTTGTCCTCACAATCCATTCAATAGATTGTGTTTTTTACTAGCAGGCCTTTATAGAGGCTATGGGCGCTGCAGTAGCCACTTTTGCATAGGCTAGTGCAATTGGGAGACAAGGAGGGTCAAGTAACCTCCAGACATTTAAGACACACCATTCTCCAACATTCATGGGAGGAGGGGATCCGATGGTGGCTAACCATTGGTTCCGACATATTGAGAAAATATTGGAGGCCATGGAGATCACCTTCGATGCCACAAAGATAAGGCTGACAGCATTCCAGCTAGAGGGTGAATCCTAAGTATGGTGGGATTGGGTCAAGGCCTTGAGGGAAATAGAGGCAATGACATGGGGAGAGTTCTATGAGCTCTTCATGGGCAAATATTTTTCGGCAACTGCTAGACATGTAAAGGCCCGGGAGTTCCTATAGTTAAAGCAAGGAACGATGATAGTGTTAAAGTACATGGCTAAGTTCACAGAGTTATCCCGTTTTGCTGATGACTATGTGGCCACCGACATGGCCAAGGTAAGGAAATTCGAAGATGGTCTGAAGTTGTCCATCTAGGGCAAGATTGTAGGATTTCTCCTGCAAGATATGGACTCTATGGTCATGACAGTTATGGCCATAGAGAGAGAGATTGATGACACATGGAACATCCGTGATGCGGGTGCTAGTGAGAAGAAGAGGGAGAATCAGTCTTCTTCCATTTCGGAAGACGAGGACTACGCGGCAAGGATTTCGGGGACATGGCCGGGGTTATCGGGGCCAAGGCCAAGTCGGGCATCTGGCGGGCAGGCCCGAATGACATGCTATCATTACCACCAGCCTGGACACATGAGACGGGATTGCCCACAGAGGCATGAATCCCAGGGTTATGGAACACCTCAGTCCCAATCATCAGTGGGACATGCACAGACCAAGTTTGTCTTTCCTTGCCCCAGCACAGGCCAGGGGAACCAGTATCAGTCCCAGGGCGCGGCACAAGCACGGTTATTTTGCAGACAGACCAAGGAGGCTAGGGCATGGGTCGAGGTCAGGTACAGGGCTCACAGGCCGGGACTTCGAGGACCCAAGGGCATGTCTACGCCATTACACCTCAGACTGAGTCGGCAGATCAATCGATTATTAAGGGTATGTTTCTACTCTCGCGCCTATAGGCAAGAGTATTGTTCGATTATGTAGCATATGCATGTGATTGTGTGTGCTAGTGTGTGTGAATTTCAGGGACGAAATTCTGTTAAGTGGGGAAAAATGTAAAACCTAAAAAATTTTAATTTTTTTGAAAAATGACAAAAACAGTAAAATTGTTGAAATTGTTCAAGGAAGCCTGTAAATTTTTCTAGATCTCAAATGATGAAATGGACCTCACCTTTGGATTTGTCTCGTGAAATCTAATTACCCAAACGAATTTCGTTAAATTCCGAGACAGTTGGATTTTCAAGATTTTCGGGACGTTGGGTGTCTCGGACCCCAAAAACGGGATTTTTGAGAAAAATCCTCAAAATTAGAAAATAAATTAAGTAAAGTTCATTTAAAATAAATTAAACTTGAACTGAGACGAAATAAATTGTTTTGAGGCAGAAACGAACCCGGATAAGTTAAGGACACGTGGCGCGACGTGGGCCACATGCCTAACTTAAGCATCAAGTTAGAACAAAAGATAAATTGGGAGAGGAGGAGCCCATTTTTGGGCAGTACGTGAGAGAGAGTTAGAGAGGAGAATAGAGAGTAGAGATAGAAGCTCCAACTTCTCTTTACGATCTATGGAGCTCGATTGCTTGGTTTTCGTTGGGTCAAGAACTAAAGTCCATCTATGCGACGAGAGCTACGCGTGGTGTCGGAACAAAGTTTGTAGAAGATTAGTGAAGAGTTCGGAGATTGTGGGTTCAGTCTCTGGGACCACAGCTTCGTTCGACTCAAAGGGTAAAGGTCTTCATACTTTGGTTTATTTTCCATTCTAGGGGCTGTTTGGTTGAGTTTTAATGTCATAAGGGGCTATTTGACCCTTTTTGCTCTAAGGGGCTGTTTGGCAAAATAATGGGTTATGTGAATAGTGTCTTGTTTTAACCCTATATGATGTCCAGTTTTTGGGCTAATTTTCGATTAGAAAAATGGAGAATTTAGACTAGTATCCTTCATGACAATTGCAGCTGAAGTTGTGAACTTGAGGTTAGGCTTTTGAATTACTCAAATTGGACCTCTATAGCTCAAGTTATGGTTCATTTAATTCCCAGAATTGTCACAGCTTAGGCTGTTAATTGTATGTGTCCTGGTTTTTGGACTGATTTTCGGTTGGGAAAAAGAGGGAAATTGGACTATTATCCTTCATGACAATTGTAGCTGAAGTCGTGAACTTGATATTAGGATTTTGAATCACACAAACTGGACCTCTATAGCTTAAGTAATGGTCCATTTAATTTCCAGAATTGTCACAGCTCAGGCTGTTATCTGTTTGTGTCCAAGTTTTAGGACTGATTTTCGGTTGGGAAAAGAGGGAACTTGGACGTGTATCCTTCATGAAAGTTGTATCTGAAGTTTTGAAATTGATGTGAGAATTTTGAATCACTCAAATTGGACCTCTATAGCTTAAGTTATGGTCCATTTAATTTATGAAATTGTCACAGCTTAGGCTGTTAACTGTTTGTATCCAGGTTTTGGAACTGATTTTCGGTTGGGAAAAAGAGGGAACTTGGACTAGTGTCCTTCATGGAAATTGTATCTGCAATTGTGAAATTGAGGTTAAACTTTTGAATCACCCAAATTGGACCTCTATAACTCGAGTTATGGTCTGTTTTCCGAGACTGCCACAGGCTGCCCTGTTTTGGCCGAACCTACTATCTAGATTTTTAGGACTAATTTTTGGTTGGGAAAATTTGATAATTTGGACTATTATCCTTCAAGGAAATTTTATCTCTATCTGAGAACTTAATGTTAGGCTTTTGAATCACCCAAATCGGACCTCTATAAGTCAATTTATGGTCCATTTTCCGAGACTAGCTACAACTTAGGCTGTTTAATGGTTTGTGTCCAGATTTTAGGACTGTTAAGGGGCTAGTTTCCTGAACTGAGTTCAGAACTATCTTGTGGCCTGTTATGACTTGTTGTGTGGAATGTTTTGTGGGCATCTCTATGCCACAATTGATCTTGAGGATGAGGTTGTCATTGCTTGAGTTTGAATGACATGCTTGGTAATAATTGATTGGATGTCAATATGTGTGTCCTAATGTATTGACATGTGATGAGTTTGTCTATGGATAAGGTTATTGCATGGTTTGTTTGTAGGCTATTTTGTGGACATGTTATGTCATAATTTAGCCTAGAGGATAAAGTGTGTCGTTGCTTGATTAAGTAATGATTTGATTGTGATATTGATATATGAATGTATGATATATTGACATGAATGAAATTTTGTGGAGATTATATGCATGTTTGATATAGTTGTCCATGATGCATGAAAAATGCATGATTAAATTGCTCATATAACATTCATCATATATGTGGCATGATATAGCATGCAATGGCGCATCGCATTGCATTTATGCATGGGAACATCGCATGACATGGGTGTGAGTGCATGGTTATAATCAACACTGCATTTGGTGTTTGATGGCGGGCTTGGCATGGTGGGACAACGTCCAATAGAGTCCTATGGTTAAAATGGAAATGGAAAATGAAAATATGTGTCAGGTAATTGCAAGTAGGGATAGATACCCCCTCGGGTGAAAACCCCGTTATTTTTTGTTATACATATGTGTCCAATGGTGAAAGCTCGTAAAAGTGTAGGAAGGCTTGTGAAGCCTGCGGTGAGACCTCAGAAATTCGCTATCCACAAAAAGACATTGAATATAAATGATCATTGAGGTGTAACATCCAAAAAGATTTTGGTTCGAAAACAAATGAAATTTGTTTTGTAAAATGATCAATAGATGTAATCCAATAATGATAGATTTTATCACGCATGGGTTTCGGTATTGTGTGATAGGAGTCGGTTGAGACTCGGGTTTGATGGAGTCGGTGAGGACTCGGTACATGGGACATGGTGAGTCTCATCTCATTCATGGCATGTAGAATTCCATTCTAGGTTTGCACAATCTTGATTGGAACGTGTTTTTTTGGTGACATGACCATTGCATGTGCACTTAGGTGGGAAGTAGCCTTTGTAGGAGTTTACTCTACTGGGCATTACTTACCCCGTCGTGGGACCCCCTTTCAGGTACAGGGAGTGTGAAAGGAGATGAAGCCCACTCGAAGCGTCATTGTGAAGAAAGCCGGGTTGTGGCTTTGATTCTTACTTTTGTAAAATATATTAGAACAAACTGTTTTGATATATGTTTTTGTGTAAAGAGTATTGTAATTAAACTCTTAAGGACTATGGTATTATAACCTTGTGCATTTTATTTGAGTATGGATAAATGAACCCTATGTGGTCATTTTTACTCATAGATGGACCCGATGAGGTCATGATATGATATTTAGCCCCAAATGGGCCATACTATTATTTGTTGTGCATGTTGTATTTTTGGGTAGAGCTCCTTATACAAATAAGACTTTGTCCGATTTTTGTTAAATTATGAGTCCCAGTAAAGGGGACACAATAGTGTGGTATTGGGTTACCCGACATTCACAAGTTTTCCGCGGGTTGACGATTGTCAACAGGCCCCCGGGTTTTGGGGCGTAACTAGCCAAATAGCCCCTTAACAGGCCATAAAACCAGCTATAAAACAGCCCCTTAAACAACTTCAAACAATCATTTAAAATAGCCCCTTAAATCAGCTTGTAAAACCATCCAAACGGCCCCTTAAACCAACCATAAAACTAGCCCCAAACAGCCCCTTAACAGTCCAAAAACAGTCCAAACAATCCCTTAGAACATCTACATAACAATCCCCCTAAAATCAACCCAACTGGTGGAAATAAAACCAAAATACGAAAAATCTCTACTTCTTGAAGAGTAGTAGAGAAGGTAGGAAGTCTCAAGAACACCTCCTAAGCCCAAAACCTCTGATTTCCTCAAATCTCATCCTTTGGATATTTAGTGAAATCCCTCATTTTTGGTACGTGAGCATAGCCCATCAAGGCGATAAACTTTAATTTTTGGCTCGACGAATTCCAACCAACGGAACTCCGAGGATCGCCAAGAGAAGGCTTTGATGCTCTCTTTCTCTCCCACGTAAAAACCAAAAAAAGAATGGGATATTTTGTCCCAAAAACCTAATTTTTATTAACCCTATCCATAACTTAAAGACTTAGCCCGTGTTACGTCACGTGTCTACCACTTGTTCGGGTCCGTTTTTGCCCCGAAGCAATTAATTTCGTCCCGATTCAAGTTCAAATTATTTTACATGAACTTTATTTAAATTACTTTCCAACTTTCATAATTTTCCCAAAAATCTCGTTTTTTTTTTTGTCATTGGACACCCTTCCCCTCGAAAAACGTGAAAAATCCGACTATCTTGCAATCCAACGAAATTCGCCTATGTAACTAGATTTCGTGAGACGAATCCAACGGTGAGGTCCGTTTCAACATCTAATATCTATAAAAGTTCAGGTTTGCAACCCATACTGTAGTGACAATTTACCATTTTGCCATTTTTCGGAAAAAATCAAATTTACAAGGGTTTTACACATCTCATCTTTCATTGGATCGATCCAAAAGTTGGATCGAGGACTAACAATGGCTTCTTTGTAGGTAGTTAGATCTACTACATCACCCACCTCATACTCACGCTCCTACAAGTAGACAATGTAGTCATCTGAAATTATGGGTCTACACGCCATCTCTGACCTCCTCAAGGGTATATCCATGACTACATCTGGGGCTACTAGTTGTACATTTAGGGCTATTGGATCTATATCCTCAATTGGTTCATCATCGATAGTGGCTATTGGATACTAGTCAACAACAGGGCTAGAGATAGAAGCGGAAACAATAGGTGTCACGTCCTTACCCCTGCCTGGGTGAAGAGAGGGGGAGCGGCACAAGACCGGGACTCCTTAACCTGCTTTTCGGACATTAGTGGGCCCATTTCATATATAATTTCATAATGAAATATAACTTGTAATATAACCACCGTAGTAGTGTTTAAATGTCTTATATATACATGCCTGAGTCCCATTTACTTGTACTTACACAAACTCCATTATTACAAAAAAATTTACATTTACATTCCAAAACCTACATCAGGTGGACTTCTATTGTTGTGTTGGCCCTATTGTGTGCGGAATGCCTCAAATGTCCTCTTTAGTACCTACACAGATGAAACACACTTGCTAAGCTTATAGCTTAGTGGGAAACAGATAACAGATATGACCACTTGAAGTGGTCTATAATTACATGATACACATAACATAATGCATATGTCAGAGTTTACGTATAACCTAATTCTTATCACATAGTTTTCATATAGCATAATTCTTATAACAGGGTTTTCATATCTCCCGTAGGCGTTCAGAACATAAATCTTGTACAGAGGGTATCCGTAGGTACGATACAAAATAAAGCATAACTGATTATTTATGCTTTTTTATTGTTCATTATTCATATTCTTATCATATAAATGTTTGTCTGTATAGACCCGATAACGATTAATGTGGGACATATGATAGGTGCCGAAGGTGCGATCACGATGCAAATAGAATTGATGAAGGACAAACATAGATGTGTGCGCTCCGCGTACGAAGTAATCGTAGCACTAGCGAAGTGCCGTGGCACTTAACATATCGTGCACAACACGTAGCGAGTGTCATAGCATTAGCAGGAATGTCGAAGCATTGAACAGAAGTGTCTATTCATTCACAAATCGGTCTTAAGTAGACATACAATTATATGTGTTACCGAGTTTGTTATATCATTCTTAATCCCATTATCAAATGGAACAAGAAACAATCTGCTTGCTTGATTCGTATATATGTGCGACCCTTTCATTGGAAATAGCGAAAGAACATAACAAAAACGGGGTTGTAGGACCGGTGCTTGGACGCCTTAAACTTGATTACGGTACTGACTTCGATCCAGTGCTTTCGGCTTTGATCATAGATCTCGGCATCCTCACGGACTAAAAACAGCTTTAAGTACCGGTACTCAACTTTCAGTACCGGTACTCAATATCCTCTTGACCAAAAACAACTTTGAGTATCGGTACTCACTTGCGATTTTTGCATAAATGGCAGGTTTGTCTCTTTTTACCTGAAATTTCCAACCAAAACCCAAAACGCATCAAAGAAAACAACTCCCAAAATTGACTTGAACCAATCAAAACCGCTAAAGCTCACTGATGAGTGAAAAACTCATCTATGTTTTGAGTTCATTTCACATGCTATTTTGCGCATTTTATATCCATATTCATGGAAAACTCATAACATTTCCTCTAAACTTGGTTTTGTAGTATTATTGATGAAAAGCAAGTGATTTGGCGAAATGGCTTGATATATTTCCAAAGAAGAGTCAAGCTGAAGTCTGGCGCGCCACTGAGAAGATAATTTTTTCTGTACCATCTGGATCATCAAATGGTTCAAATTCCATCATGGTTGCATTCTACATTCAAAGATCTTTCCGCGACACCTGCACGCCCAAATTAAGTCAAAGCAGAAGAAGTTATGGCCTGAGCAAGTTGAAGAGAAAAACAAGTAAGTATCCGAAGCGTATCGCGACCAAGCAAGTTGTGTCGACCAAGCGTGTTGACCAAGCAAGGCGTGTCGCGACCAAGCGTGAAAAGGCTGAAAATTGATATTTTGGCCTGTTTTCAAGCCCATTTCACTCTAGGACTATATATGTACTTGTTTTTTAGGTAAATAAGGCAACGGGAAGGGGGGAGAACACCTCTCATGGGGTTTCTCTCTCTATTGCCCATTTTTGATTTTATGATTTTGATTTTTAGTAGATCTTAGAGTAATTTTTAGCAGATTTTCTTTGTATTGGAAGAGATTTGATGCTATACATCAGAGATTCAAATTTCATTACTGTTCAGACAAAGATTGAAGTTAAAATCTGGAATTTTTTTTCTCACTCCTTGTCTCTTGATTTCTTTCTTCATTTTCTTACTTTTCGTTGATTGGTGATGATTAGAATCCAGTAATGGAACATTAAACACCCTTTAGGGTTGGGGATTAATTGTTGAACATTCGGATTTGAAAATTCTCAGTTATTTTGTGGGTTTGAATACTGAATTCATATAATTGGTACTATTCATATAATTAACTGTTTAGAATATTAGTAGCTTATACCCATAAAAGAGTTGTATCTTTCCTCTAATTTTCAGAAGACCCTCTGAGTGACACAGAGACGGAGATTCCTGAGAGTAAAGAGCAGTAACTTGGGGGTATATTCGACTAATATTATGGAACTAATGAACTCTAAAAAAAAAATTTACTTTGATAGATCACTAATTTACTCATGGTGTGTGGATTAATTAGATGATGTATCAGCTTAATGTTTAGAGGTTTCACCTTGAGTACGATGAAAGATCTTGATCCGTGTTAGCAAAATCTAATCAAGGAGATAAATTTTTTTTATTAGATTTGAAGGGCTGAATGCAATTAGATTGGAGAATGCTTGCCAATCCACATGCACATGTAGGCGAGTGCTTTAGTCTAAGACATGGTTGTAAAGTATTAGAAAAGAAAAACAATCAAATCTTAAAGAGGGTCAGATTTTACAAGTAGCTATTTAGACTCATTTGTTTAAAAGGAACATGAATGTCTAATTAGTGAAATGTATGGTGTATGGAGAAATCCAAACTATATTACATTGCTCTTGGACAAATCCAACATTCAACTCACAAATGTTGCACTTTCAAGGAAATATATTGTTTGTAAATAATTATCCTCATCCCTGAAATTGACTCTCTTTAATACATTTAGAATTATAAGTAGTGTGTGGTAGATTTAGGATTAGTTTTAATCAGTTTTATTTCACTTAAATTGATTTTATTAAACATCCTATTTAGTCGCCTAAATAGTAGAAAGGCGCCTGTCGGGGTAATCAGAATTCAAATTAGAGAACGCCAATCTGCGTCGTCGATATCATTTGTGCACTTGTGTAAAGGGGTTGAGTGTTGGTAATACTTTTTATTTCAGTTTTTGAGTATACTTACTTTTGTTTCAACTCAATTTTGCACTCAAAACAACACTTTCATAATGGAAGTTAGGTTTTTCCTAACAACCCATAAACATGTAGGGCTTGTGATAGTTTCCATACATATAGGTTCCATACACATAGGTTTCATACCTTAATTTCTTCTCTATTTCTTTCCATTCCCTTTGCTTGAACAATTGGAAACCCAAAAATGGCTTATTCTCTTCAAACCATAGCCCTAGCTTCCTTAAGCCAAAAATGAGGAATTCCTTCATTCTAGAAAACCATGTTTGGTCTTAAGGCAATTGGCCCTAATTTTTTACCCTTTTCATTTTAGTCCTTCACCTTTCTTCTATTTGCAATTCATCTTATCAATATTCCTACTTTAACATATACTCTTCTTACATAATGACCTTTAAGTCCTTAATCTGAAAATTTACAATTTTACCCTTAGCACTTAAATTCCGGCTTTATCCTCTTAGCACTTAAATTCCGAAAAATACAAATTTTACTTTTCTTATACTACAAAACTGTAATAAATCTACTAGGGTCTAATTCGGGGTGTTACAATAGGCACATGAATAAAAATTAGGTGTTCTTTTAACACAATCTTGGCCCTTGGCTTGTACTAATATCATCCTCAAAATAGATAGCTCAACCTTACTTAATCACTCTAGTGGTGTGTGACTGATGAGTGGTGGACGGTTGGCCGGCCTCACCCGGGGACTCCTCTCGCATGCCAAACAAAGTTTGGTATACTGTCAGCTCTTCCTCGTCCGAAGGTTCATGACCCAAGTCATAAACCGCCTCGAAACGGGGAACGCTCGACTTATCCTTCTTAACGACTATAGCCTTAATGGGATGGATCCATGCCTCATTATCCTCTAGCGGCACCCCTGCGTTCTTGCACAAGCCATAGATGGGAAAGGGGTGCTCGAGGTTCATTTTGGCGTCCCGGTTATAGAAGATGGCGTCCTCTATGACCCAACCGACATCAAAAGAGAGGTCCTAAATGATGACGTAGTTGAGCAACGCCCTTTTTGCCGTCACCTCACAAACATTCGTCTTGAGATGGGGCCCGAGAGGTGATAAAGTAGTGCCACAGGGATATATGGGGTAACGGCCTTGAGTGTATGGTATGCCCCTCGTTGTTTAACTTCCACTCACCTTGGCCATTGGTGAGCATCTGAAGGATCTTAGGGTAGTTTGGGTTTGCATAGAGCCTATCATACGGTTCGGCATTGACCGGCTCAAGGTGATAGTAAGCATTGATAGACTTCGCATTGAAGTCTATCAAAACCCCACATACCTAGACTTTCTTAAGCACATGAGTTGCTAGGTTGGCGTAGAATTCTCGCACAACCATCGTTGCAGCCGGCCTCGGGGGTTGGCACAAAGCACCCCACCCCTTCTTGGCTGTAGTTTTCCTAAAAAATTCCTCGGGATGTTAGAATCCTTCTCATATGGAAGAAATTGGTTGCTTGAGATGAGGTTGAGGAGCTTCTTGGTCGTGCTCTCATTGACAGATTTTTAAGTGATCATAGGCACAGAGGGTTACGCACTTGCCCTTCATTGAGCTTCATTTTTGCTTTTTGCTCGACATTGGGCACATGATAGGGTCGGGGTTGGATGATCTGGAGGGTTAAATCATGCTCTAGTCGGCTTGCTCACCCCTATTTTGGATTCGCTCAGCAAATTACTAAAGAATCACCCAAATACACTTAGGCAAAAGAACAAACACCTAGTGTGCACTAAGTGAGATGGTGGTCTTGATTCAAGGCAAATGGTTCTATAACCCCCAACCACACCTAGTGTTCCTACTCTGACACAAACAACCAAGAAAAATGCCAATATAATTGAATCGATACCTAAATTGAGCCAAAAATCAGACCGTAAGAAAGAGCTCCAAATGAGGGTGGACACCGGTGTTTCGGATCTAGGAGCGTGCTTAGGGCTTTGGAGGTTTCTAAGGATGGCTGGGATGAACTTGGATGAGATTTGGTTGGAGCACGTGCAAAAAACGAAGAGCACAGTTAGGGTTCGTCAAGTTGTCGGATATGAAAATATGAACGTTGTTGTTCATAAAAATAGGGTAACGTCCGACGTTGAATAGCGTGCGACATTCCCCGGTTATATTTATAGCGTCGCGATGTTGGACGACATAGCGGCGTTCGAAGAGTATATTTTTGAGCGTCGCAGCGTTGTATTGCGTCGCGACGTTCCGGCTATGTGTGATTGCCAACATCGCGACGTTCCAGAGAGGCTGGCTTTTCCACGTCGCAACGTTGAGTCCAACGTCGCGACTTACCCGAGAGGAATTTTTTTCAATGTCGCGACGTTGAACAACTTGATAAGCTTTTGCATGATTGTGTTTTGAAGATATGCAATAAGAAATGCAAATTGCCTAACTGTGCAAGTGTACGCTTGTCAAGTAATATAGTGTACTCAAGGTACAAATATCGATCCACAGGGAAAACCTTAAATCGTAGTGGGCTAAGTACCAAAATTATAATACTTTTTTAATATTCAAACTAGAAATTGTGGTGGCTAAGCGAAAGCAAAACCAGATTAAATTACTACTAATGTAACTAAGTGCTTCTGATGTAAAGATGATCAAATTGGTGCAAAAAGGTTAGGGTGTTGGTGTTGTTGGTCAGTTCTACTATGTAATGTTGAGATTCCATTCCATTATCTAATATACATGTTTTCCAAGGCAGCTCTTATCTAATGTAATTAAAGTCTTTCTCAAGGTCATTTAACCTCCCTTTATCACTAGGTTTCTTGCTCCTTGGCTCAATCCTAAGCATTAAATGTGCATGAAATTCAAAGAACTCCCAAGCCTCCTAATTATTGATAATCCTATATTACCAAGTTTATTAGGTTAACCCACCTATGTCTAATTCTTCATTCACTTCTCAGATCTTACAAAGAACCACTCACATATTAAGATTGATCATAGATTAATGTTGATTTCAACCAAGAAAGAGTTAATGGTAAAACAAATGTATAAAAGATAATAGAATTATGGTAAGTCAACACTTAAACATAGTATATATGTCCAATTCACTACCAACACCCTAAACCACGAAATTAGAACATTATGATGATTTGTTCCATTACAAATGAAAAGTAAAACTTTATAATGAGGATAGAGAAAACTTCAATGATCGAGGGAATGATGATCTCCCGGATTCTTCAAGTCTCTCTCTCTAGGATATGTCTTAAAGTCTTCTTTCCTTTGATCCAACACCTAGTTCCTCAAACCCTAGCACCGTAGATGATTTTCGAACCCCTTTAATAGGACTCTCTCGTTCCTTTTATAGCTTTTTCACTAGATAAGGTTTGTTAAGTTTTCCCACGACGTCGCGACGTCTGTTTTCTACCATTCTTCTCTAGGACTCCTACAAGGCTCCATTCCTTTTCTTTCCCATAAACCCAGCCTAAACTAAATATTAGAAAATGTAAAATGATCATATATGGCTTGATCCAATCTCTTTAAATCCCGGGTTTGTAATAAGTGTTTTTGGGCACTCATCAACGACGGGCAATAAAACCTGAAACCTCTTGATCCCACATAATAACCAATGAAGTACCCACTAATGGTTTTTGGATCAAGTTTCTTGGATTGTGGGTTGTACTGTCTCACTTCCACCTTACAACTCTAAATATGGAAGTGACGAAGACTAGGCTTCTTCTATGACCATAGCTCATATGGAGTCTTAAAAACAAATTTACTAGGCACATGGTTCAAAATATAAACTGTTGTTTTCAAAGCTTCGCCCCACAAGAACTCAAGTAGTGAGGAATTAACAAACATACATCGCACCATATCTAAAAGTGTGCAATTCCTCCTCTCCGCAATCTCATTCTATTGAGAAGTATCGGTCATTGTATACTGAGCATCAATGCCACATTCTTGAAGGTACTTCACAAATGGTCCAGGGTTGCATCCTGTTTCATTAGATCTACCAAAATACTCACCACCTCTGTCAAAATGAACCACTTTGATCTTCTTCTTTTGTTGGAGCTCAACTTTTGCTTTGAAAGCTTTGAAAGCCTCCAAAGAGTCAGACTTCTCACGTATGAGCTCGATAAAACCATAACGGAAATAATCATCAATGAACGTGATGAAATATTTGTAGCCAACCATCGCATGAGGAGTGAATAGCCCACAAATATGTGTATGAATAACCTTAAGCAACTCATTGCATCTATTAATCTTGACAGTAGACTTTTCATTGTCTCAACAACGCTTGTGCCAAAGAGTAGAAGATTTTTCATTCAATCTCAAACGTTTGGAACTACTAGCAATATTAATAATAAGGGTAGTGGAAACGGAAGGCAAAGCAAACAACTCTAATATGTAAAGATTCCCACAAAGTATTCCATTGCTAATCAATAGTGAATCTCGATACAATTTAACTTTTCTAGTTCCAAAAAGAAAACTATATTTAAGTCTATCCAAAATAGGTATTGATATCAAATTTCTCCTGATCAAGGGTATGAACACCACATCCTGCAATTCCAAAAAATTTTGTTCTAAGCTGCAATCTAACAACTCCCAGAAAATCAACTTAGACTTTTGTACCATTTCCCATATACATGCACTGTTCCAAACTAGTTGGACTTCTTCTGCTTATCACCGCTTGCATAGAATTGCAAGTGTGAATGGTAGCACTACTATCTAACTACCAAGTATTAGATGGCACATCAATGACATTGGATTTAAACAAATATTCACCCAATGATTATCAAATAACTTATTTTTCTCATTCTTTGAGAACTTTGTATATTTCTTGCTAATAGTATCCAAGAATCCTCGTACTCAACTGGGAAATTGTTTCAGGCAATAGATTCATCCATATGATTCTCTGTTATCTATCAACACAACTATTTTATCACAATATCCTATAATCTTTTTCTATTTCGCAGAACTCAACTATGAGTTTTAGAGGAGCTTGAATTTTCAAGGTCAAGTTCAGTTTCATAATTGTCAAATTCATCATGAAATATTCAATTCATTGCTTGTAATTAGTCTCATTAAGTTTCATGATAACAGATAATTGAGGAAAGCTCAAAACTGAAAAATAAACAAGAGAGTAATGTAAAAAATACATGTAAAACAAAGACATGAAAATTGCTCAATTCTTCGGCTTACCAAATGACCCACAAAAGTGGTCACAAAATGTTAGAGTTTATAAATATAAAAGACGGAGGTCATGAAGAGCACCATCACGTTACAACGAATGATCAATTTCCTCATCACAGTGTGAGAAGAAATCTACGCGATTCATGACACTTAATGAAATCTCTTCACCAAACTAAACATCCTATCAAATAATCAAGTCATTGATAAGACAACTTCACTATCCGTATGGATCTTAACTAAATTGATGCGCAAGACGGGAGAAATTATAGTTGCAACATCAATTTTAAAAATATCTGACATGCTCAGACTCACGAGAGGCAAATAAGCATCCAATATTTCTCAATTTTACCTAAGTTCATAACAATTCAATATTATTCACAATATGATGTTATAAATAATCACAAATAACGCTAACATAAATTGCTAAAGCAATATGTAAAAAAAATTGTGAAAAATTTGTAAATTTGGGTAAAAAATCGACTTTTTGTTCCATAACAAAATTTAATGCTTAATGAGATAGAAAACTAATAGTATGGGCAAAAACTTAAAATTTGGCTTCAAATACCCCATAAATAATCCCAAAAAAATATATAATATTAATAAATAAAATGACGAATATTTCATTATATTTATTTCTCATAAACCTCTTAGCAATCAATGAAACAAATGGATAATTATTAAAAAAATAAATTTGTCCTCATTTTAGTTCGCCGAGAAAACCCATAATGAAATACAGTTTTCCCATACATCACAATCAAGTAAACAAATAATAATAATAATAAGAGGATTTCAATGACTGAAAAATCCTATTTTCGTGGCTGTCACTAATGACAATCAAATTAGAAAAAAAAAAAAAAACCTATGAAAATCAAAGTGTTGCCATGGATATCATGTGCCGCCATTAATACCTTTATTATATTTATTATTATTATTAATTAAAGAAAAAAAATCATAAAGACTAATCTCATACCATTAAATTTTGACAAACATTTGGGCAATGAGTAACATTTATTCTAACCCGCCATTAAGGTCAATAAAAAAAAGTTAACCATTCCCGCCATGTCAATCATGAGAATAAAAAAAAAATTCATGATTGAAGTCATTGACTTCATGATAATAATTTATTTATTTGATAGATGTTAACAAAATAGGCGCCGCTATTGATGTCAATTAGAAAAAAAAAATGGTTTATTTTTATTTTTATTGATCCTCGGAAAACCAAAGATAAACAATTAATTCTCATTACTTAGAAATCGTCAACAAAAAATGAATGGAACCAAAAGATTAAAAAAAAAAAAAGAATTCAACATTTTCAATATCAATTAAGGTAGCTCAGATATCAATTGATAAATTATTTCATAAAATCAAAAATATTTATTGAGTTCAAAAATAATTTATCAATAATAAAAAAACTTAATAATGGATAAATGGGTCCCTACGGTTAAACGAGTGAACAAATAGATAAATAGGTGTCTAATGTCACTGTTCACTTTCGTCAACGATACGACACATCAACAATTTTAGCGATATTAAATGTGTGTTTACTCAATTATTCACTTTGTTTACTATTATGACATATTTGAACTTTATAACAAGTGTTACAAACGACATTGGACTCAAAGAATAATAATAATAATAATTTAAAGGACCAAATTAGACATATGGTCAAACATCATGGGCATTTGTGTACTTTATCCTTAAAAGAAAATATCTCTTAAAAAAACACTAATTAAAATTTCAAAAATTACAAATTTAAATGGAAAGTAATCTACTTTCAAAAATTGTAAATTTTTTGAATTTAAACTAATGTGTTTTCTGAAGAGACATTTTCCAAAATTTTGAACTTGAAAGTGTCTACAAAAAAACCATTTTCTAAAATTTTAGGAATTATGAATTTAAACTAACATTAAAAAATTTTGAAAATTTTGAAAATTTTGAAAATAGATTGAAAATGTCTTTTTGAAGATATACATTTTCAAAATTTTGAATATAAAATAAAAGTATCTCTTGAATAAATGTTTTTTATAACTTTGGAAGTTATGAATTTAAACTCTCAAAATGCACTTTCTAGAAAACTATAACCTCATTTTCTCAACTTTTTTCTATGTTAACCTTTTTTCCTTAAGCAAATATGTGTGCTTTTTTTTACTTTTTTGGCATGAAATCACCATTCTACACCCATTTTCATCATTTTCTTATTCACTAAAGTGATTATTGTACACTAATCTAGCTTTTCATTTGTTTTTTTCATGATTTAGTTGTCATCTTGGTGTTGTGTGTGGTTGTATCATCTTGGTGCGATGTATTGTTGTGTTGTCTCCGTATGACATTTGTTTGTCGTCGTCGTGGTGTTGCGTGTTAGAATATGTCTCAAATTTCTATTTGGTATTAATGCATTTTTATAAATAATATTTTATAGGATAGTGCTTGTTATTATATTGTAATATTAGGTTTCCTTATAAAATAAGGAAAGCTTTTAGGAATATCCCTATAAATATTATGGGTCACGAGATGAAAAAGTTAGGATAAAAATGAGCTTGTAAAGGCTATTCAATATGTGCAAAGATGTAAAGGTTTGAAGATTGAGAGCTTTGTGAGGTATTTTATCAGTATTATGGGCATCCTTTGGTTTTTTTATTTTGTTATTTTTCATAGTCATCGCAATACTTTGATATTTCAATCTTGTATTCTGTGTTTTCAAGAATAGTGGAAATATTATCTATCCATCTGTGGATGTGGGCATAATTGACTGAGCAGCGATTAAAAACCGCCGTATCTTTTATGCATTTAACACTATGTCCTTTGGTGATATTCTCATACATCACAGCTTCCGCTTTTATAACAAATGGTTTCGGAGCTTGAGGATGAAAGGTTCTAGAAGAACAAAAGATTTTAGAGCACAGAAGATCAATATAAAAAGAATTTCATTTCAAAGTGTAGTCGATTTCTCTTATCAAGAAGTAATGGAATTTGATCAAATGTAGAGATTGTCAGAATATGCCTCAAATTCCTATTTAATATTAATTCATTTTTGTAAAGAATATTTTATAGGATAATTTCTAGTTGTTATATTATTATAATATTAGGTTTTCTTATAAAATAAGAAAAACTTTTAGGAATATCTCTATAAATATTATGGGTCAGGAGAGGAAAAGTTATGAGGAGAGAGATGAGTTTGCCTTAAAGGTTATTAGTTGTCTTGTGGCCCCATTCACGGGTGTGGGTTGACTACGAATCAGCCTACGGAATACTCGTGAATCTGGAGTAACCAGCATTGTTCCACGAAAATCGGGCGAGTCCTCCTTTGTGGCGAGCTGCGGATACAAGGCACATCCTGCTTGTATTGATATCGTGAGTCATAAGCAGTAACCAGGCCCGTACAACACTACTCATCAATATATCAACTATATGCCATAGTTTCAAGTGGCAATACGAAGAAATATACCACAGCGGTTTGGACATGTTTAGGAGTATAATAAAAGTAAAGTATATTTATCAGGAATAAAATAACGATAACTTGGAATTAATACAACAATTAAAGGGTAAATTACTAAAATTACCAGTTCATATTAGGGTCATAATATAATAAGTTCATATGTCAGTAGGATTTTGATAAATTAAATAGAGAATAAAACTGAAAGGAGGACCAAGTAATAAAAAAAATATTAGAATAAAATAAGGAAGAAAATTGTAGGAGAGACAAGTGGCTTGAGGAAGGGAGGAAGTTTCTCGGCTTTGGAAAGTGAAATAAAGGGGATAAGATACAAATAAGGAGAAGACGAAAAGAAATATCGCTCATTTTGTGGCTTAGAGAGGAAGGAGAGAGCAAAAGCGGAAGAAGAAGAAGAGAAAAAGAAGAAAGAAGGAAAAAGGAAAGAGAAGATCGCGGGTATGGGCGTGAATATTTGTATGAATACACATGTCTTGGGGTGTATGGAGACTACTAAATTTGAATGGATACATGTCTTGGGTCGGAAACTCCCAATCTCATTTTTTGTTAAGTTAAGTTGAGAGAAAGAGCTCTAGGATCCTAGATGTGCTTTAGGGAAGGTCTAGTTGCGGAGTTGAACGAAAATTCCCTTATTTTGATCATATCATCATTAGGACCTTAGAATGAGATTTTAGGTCAAGTAAAGGAATCTAGGAAGTAAGTCCTTCAAATAAGTATGCTCATCAAATGCTTTCAATAATAATACATTCTCAGTGGGATCCTCCCAGACAAGTTATAGTCCTTTTCTTTGAAATTAAACCTAAGCTAAATCTGGTCGGGTCAGATACGCTTGGTCGAATTGACTAAGCTGGACCTTAGAATGCGTTTTTGGGTCAGATAAAGAGGGTTGGCAGTATGTCCTTCTGAAATTGTATCACATCAATGAACTTGATGTTAGGCTTTTCAATTTCTTAATTCGGACTCACGTAGACCAAGTTGTAGTGTTTTATACGAAACGATCTGATCAAGGTGCGATCGGTAATGGGAATTAAATCTGAGTGATCGAGTCTTTGTAAGTCGTCGGTCGCGTAGAGGTCGTCTGTGGGGTCGTCGGGTCCTGTAAGTCGTCAGGTCCTGTAGGGGTCGTCAGTCACAGCAGAGGTCGTCGAGGATCCACAGCAGAAGTCGTCGGGTCACGAAGAGCGTTTCGGCTCGTGTCGGGGGTTGACTATGCTGGGACCTCCCAACCGGAAGGCATATCTCTTTCGTTTGAACTCCGATTTGGGTGTTCTTGGACTCTATGAAAAGCCCATTGAGTCAAGAATCTATCCATATACCTGAGGAGGATATTAGATGTCAGACCGAGGCGTTAGACTGAGCTCGTCAGTCCAGGTCAACTCGTCAAGGTATTGCGCGCGACCTCCAAGCCGGGAAGGTGCGTATCTCCTTCGTTTGAACTCGGTTGGGTGTTCTTGAATCTATGGAAGCCTCCATTGAGTCAAGAATACATTCATTTTCTATAAGGAAGATATTAGATGCCAGACCGAGGTGTTAGACTAGGCTCGTCACTTCAGTGCAGCTCGTCGATTCGAGGTCGACTCATCGAGGCTGACTCTGCGCATGACCTCCAGCCGGAAGGTCATATACTATCTCTTCTGTTGAACTCCGATTTGGGTGTTGCTTGGACTCCTATGGAAAGCCCATTAGTCAGAATACATTCATTGCCTGAGAAGATATTAGATGTCAGACCAAGGTGTTAGATTGAGCTCGTCACTTCAGTGCAGCTCGTCAATTCAGGTTAGCTCGTCAGGCCCATTTGCGCTGACCTCGACTTGAAGGTCATCTCTCTTTCGTTTGAACTCCGATTTGGTGTTCTTGGACTCTATGAAGCCCATTGGTCAAAAGTCATCCATATGCCTGAGAGGATGACAGATGTCAAACCGGTGTTAGACAGGCTCATCACTTCAGTGCAGCTCGTTAGTCGATCGGCTCACCATCCGGAAGTAAATCGCGCGGCCTCCAGCCCGGTCATATCTCTCGTTGGCTCGATTTGGAGGTGATCTGGGCTCTGAAGGCGGTGGATAAAGGTGCATTCATTATCACCTGGATTTCTTGGATCTTGGGACTTTGGTGGGTGGTGGAGCCGGGCTCGTGACTGATGGGACATTGATTCAGTCGGCTCGTCAAGGCCCGACTGCGCATGACCTCCAACCGGAGGTCATATCTCCTTCGTTTGAACTCGATTTGGGTGTTCTTGGACTCTATGAAAGGCCCATTGAGTCAAGAATCCATCCATATTGTCCCTGAGAGGATGTGTATTTCAGACCGAGAGTGTGTAGGCCACGGGCTCGTCACTTGATTTTAGCTCGTTGGTTCAGTCGGCTCGTCGAGTTTAACTCATTATGACCTCGACTTCGGAAGGTCATAGCTCCTTCGATCGAACTCCACGATGATTTGGTGTTCTTGGACTCTATGGAAAGCCCATTGAGTAAAAAGTACATTGATATGCCTGAGAGTATAGAAGATGTTTGACCGAGGTGATAGACCAAGTTACGAGTCGGCTCAGCTCGTCGGTTAAATTCGGCTCGTCTGGGTTGACTATGCGCAGCTCAACTTCGGAGAGAGTCATATCATGCGTCCGAACTCAGGTTCGATTGTTCTTAGACTCTGGAAGCCCATTGAGTCAAGAATACAGCCATGCATAATATGATAAAAATTAGGAACTCATATTAGGTCGAAATGAGAAAAACAGTAGCCAATGAATATGAGCAAGGGAACTAATAACATAAGTAGATTTGATATGTATAAAGGAATATAGAAGAAAAGAATAAATGATAAGTTCAGAAAGCGAAGCATAATTATTGTGACTCACCTAAGACGGATATGAATGAAAAGACATATATGATCAATTGCTTACACTCTCTTGAAATCTTCTGGCGCTTATCGCGTGGACGAGCACGTACACATGGAGGTGTTGCTGCTTGTATCATGATGGTGCTTTTGCCTCTGTGATGTTCTGCCGCTGTCTGCCGTGGGCGGAGCCTTGCGTCCTGCATTGTACCGTACTGTGCCTTGGGTGTCTCTTGTCTAGAGTCTCGTTCATTCCTTTATCTGGTCCAATGACGAATATTTATACGTACTAATATCGGAATAGAAAGGATAAAAGGTAATAGTTTGGACATGAAGGAGGTACCTAAGATATTTAAGAAGAAGTCTAGGTTACCTCCTATATGGGGAGATAGAGCAGTTTGATAAAACACAAGTAAAACTGTCTAGTATAGAAATGTATAGGTATATGTCATAAGATATGATAGTATAATAAAATCTTGGCAGAAGATATAAGTTAATAAGATATAAGATGTTAGCAAGGAATGGGCAGGTACACGAATGATAAGCATATATGAATATAAGAATGCTGATATAAATCATGTGCATGATAAAACTATAGGAATATATGTATTATGAGAAATATAGTAGCCATAATATGACTACGGACATGAGAGCAATAGTTTGAAATGCATAAATTGCATAATGTGATTTAAAGCTGAAACTAAGGAATGGGTTTGTTCACTTACTCTTATTCCTCATTTCAAGTTTTTGCATGTTCGTTCTAAAGCATATTGAATTGTGGTTAATTGATTTGAAGAAAGTGATTGTGTGAATGTTTGCATATAAAGTGCATGATTGTAGAAAATAAAATGTTTATCTGACGTACATATTGTACTATATTTTGCTATAAAGGATTTGGAGCGCCCTTAATGGGGTGTGTAGTTATTTCGCATTAGATAGATTGGTATACCAATAGGGTCAAATAAGCGATCTTTGCGGGCTTCTGTATTGATGTCACTCACGTCCAGTTGCCCAGCGGGCCGTATCGGTAGTGTTTACTATTTGATTGTTTATAACCCGGTCGTTAGCCAGTAGGACAAATGCTGTGTTATAAAACCATTTAATCTGCACTGCGGCCCGGAGGACGTCTCATTGACTCGATATCCACAATATACTCCAGAAGACATAAGTTAAATTCGTTAAGGGCATAAGCAGATTGATTTGCATAAGCGAATTGGTTACCTGATTGAATTAGATCCTTGGCCCCAGGCCCGGATTTGAGCATAATTTAATTGATTTGAGATTGCGAAATATTGATTATGAAAATGAAAGTGTATTTTTGGGATGATCAATGAACTATGTCTAATTGTATATAAAACAAGTATATGTATCGTATTTATATTGATCATCCATAATGATTTGAAGGTTTTTGAATTGTTAAATTGCATAATGTGATAACAGTATGTGAAAACAGTACATGAAAATAAAGCATAACAAATGGTATATAGTATATAACCATAAAGTAATATGTATAAGAATATGACATGCACGTAATAGGATATGTAATATGAATAGTAGAAGATAATAGACGAATGATAAGTCTTAGAATAGAAATGTATGATAGATATATCATAGAGCATACCTAAATGAATAGAGGAACATGCTATGAACACATGATGAAATGCATATGTGCTAAGACGATAGAGATAAGTAAAGATGACAAAGCACTAGAGCATTAGTAAAAGTATAGATAGGAGATATATGACGGAGAACATATGACATGTGATAGTAATGTAAAGATGATAAGTAATATGAGTTATATGCATATGTATAAGCTTGTATTTGTCACCGCGGTGGTTGTCATGCTTATGTTCAGCTAAGCGTAAAGCTTAGCCACATGATTCAATCGGAGTGTAGGTGAAACGAGAAGACAGGATAGAGAGCGGACATCCACATCGGCGAGACGGGCGATTCGAAGATAGGTGCTCACGCCTTGCTTCGCGATCTACGATGTTTTGTAAAAAGAAAAAAATGTACATGTCATATAAATAGAAGTGGGACTCGAGTATATGTATATAGATGTTGAGGACACCACTCGGTGTGGATTCTTTTTATATGTGAAATGAATTTTTGTTATTACGAGAAATTGTTTGTGTAACCCTGGTCTACAGTTCGACTACGAGAAAGAAACAGGTCAATGAGTCGATATAGTCCTTGGACAGTTCGGATCCATATTCAATTAGTTAGGGGGCGGGGGCATGACCTTCAGAAGTTAAGATTTACTCTTATACAACATATGTAAAAATTCTAGAATTCTAATACATGTAATACATTATCAGCAATCAGCAAACCTACTTTCTTACAAATGGCCTCTATGATGAGCGATTCCTCGTGCGCTCCTATACGAAAATGATATCCCTCGATGGGTGAGCTATCGCTCGATGATGGAATCACCTAAATGGGTTACTCTCCACCTAAGTGCATATCTGATACTCAAGATTTAAACACACGTTAATGATTGCCCAGTGATCACTTGAATGTACGCAGTGATCAACTCATATCACGAGTCTTCTATATTCCCTCACACTTACACAAGTATGCATGAAACATTATTATTTTCAAAACAAGGTATTTGTTTTTAATTGTAGACAACATAGAGTATAGGTAGTGAGCAATATAGATAATTTATTTAGTGAACTGACCCTCGTGTATCAATTGGTAGACTCGAAGCGATTGATATTTTATATGGACTACCCTCCGATATTGTAATGGACACACTCAGATAATATATTTTTTAGTCAACCCTCGAAACCATTCTCTCGAGAATCACCTCATCAAACCATCTTGTTCTAAATTGCCCCGAACTATATGGAATATATGTGCATTCGATACAATTCGCGTATAACACATGCGAATATATATAACATGACCTTATTCCATAATTTAATGCTTTTGGAAACATGTTATGTAATTTCACAACCAATTACATCAAAATTAGCTCACTTGGGCTAATTATCTCTTACTTGAACAGTCGTTTAATTCATAATAAACATTATTTCAAAATCTTATATTTGCACTGTCTCAGTTGATGTTTACTCGGGTTCTTTGTTGGTTCGCATTGCTATTTCTTTTATTCAAGAACGATCTTATATCTTCTCATTCTTTATGAACATGTATCTCTCGCAATCCGATCCACGACTTGTGTTTGAACTCACCATTCTGATCATTGGTTCACTTTGTGAACTGAATTTACCGACCATTCGACCTATGCATATCACAATACGATTTAAAACTCTGGTATGCCATTAACAACCCAAACGGCCCCTCGGGATTCACAGTTTGCACATATTCATGGTTCAATAATTCAAACAATTCGATTCGAGTTTTGGGATCGATCAAGTGTCGTTTAAGGCGCCAATCCATTGAAAGCATTCTCATGGCCAAATAAAGTGCTCTGGCGTGGATAAACTCCTACCACTGCTGAGGTTGTCAAAACTCAATAGAACCAGTACCTACCACATTGCTTTTCATGCGCGTAGAAATGACTTCATGCTTGTCCTAATGGTCAAATGATCGGATCATATAATCTAGAGAGGAAATGCCTTACTCTCTCTAAAATCATAATTCTCACATGCATCTCATATTTCTCTTCCGCATTTTGGCTTCTTTTAAGGATAGTATTTATTAAATACTTTTATCTTTTCGCCATTAAAACAAATTTAATAATAAAGTTTTATCAGCCTGCAAACTGGATTTTTGACATTGTATTTATCTGGCGTCGATTCATCGTCTCTCTACTCATACCGCGCTATAGCGTATTCTGCACGTATTATATGTGACTTTTATCGCGTACAAAGTCGTTTTAAGCGAAACTCGATGCCTCGAAAAGCGTGTAAATTACATTTTGTATGAATTCGATGAGAATCGGCGATGGTAGCTAGATTTCGCAAGGCGATTCCAGCGGTGAAATCCATTTAGCCATTCAGAATCTAGAATAAATTTTTGGAATTTTTATCGAAATTAAATTTCCTTTTGAGAAAATTAAGATTTTCTCGGGTCTTATTCTCCCTCCTTAAAAGAATTTCGTCCGAAATTCTGGACCCAATCACAACAAACCATGTATACTTGTGCACTCTACGGGAACATATAAGCTAGTCATTTAAATATTCGCAGTAGGCGCATCACTCGTGCCATGAAGGATGGGTGGCACTTGCTCGTGTCCTCGCGCTCCCACGTTGACTCCTCCACTCCATAGTGCGCCATAGCACCATCACTAGCCTCACGGTCTTGCGTGCCAAAACCTGATCCTGGTATCCAAAATGCCTGGCAGTCCTCCTCGAAGGTGCTTGCTCGGTGACCTTAATACATCCCCGTCCACCACGCGAAATTTGGATGCGGGTATGCTTAGAGACATGGGAGGCGTGAAATATCTAGTGGACACGACATCTTTGGCGATGAGCCAGCCCGATGCATGGCGCTACCCTCTCGAGTATCTCGAAAGGCCCGATGAACCGGCGATGGCTTCCACGCTGCCGAGCTAACCCACACCGCATCTCTTGGCGTAGCATGAAAACGTGATCCCCGACCTCGAGACTCTAAGGGTCGGCGTCGTACATCGGCATGGCTCTTACTGCCAGGCTATGGCGTGAGGAAGATAGCGTCGCATCAGCTCATCTTCTCGAAGGTGTCTCTGTCGGTCGGGACCCGGTGATGGAACTCCCACCTCGGTCGACATAACGGTGATCTGCATGGC
Organism: Tetrastigma voinierianum; assembly: GCA_016808115.1. NCBI lineage: Eukaryota > Viridiplantae > Streptophyta > Magnoliopsida > Vitales > Vitaceae > Tetrastigma > Tetrastigma voinierianum. Next base: position 270,668 of record JAEQBH010002651.1, on the reverse strand, counting down.
CTCCCGTACAAGTACCTCGTATGGTGCCATGTATGCTTTTGATAGCTGTTATAGAATTCCACTAAATGAATGCTCTTCCCATTGCCCATATGATCTAGGGCGCGTAGCGCGTGTCTTGCTACTGTATAGTCCTCTTAGGCGACCGTTTATACGGTGGAAAGTTGTACTCATCGTCGGTCGTATTGCCCATGCTTGCTTTTGGAAACTCTTCCAAGAAAGTGCGCGTAAACCTCGGGTCCTATCGATACTATGGATACGGTACTCCATGTAGTAGGACTATCTCGAATATCTGACCCTGATAGAATCTCTCAGTAGAAGGTCGTAGCCTGGTAGAAAATGTCGATTTCGTGGCTGGAGCCTCTTATCACCCACATCTGCGCGTCATGTCTCTGCGATTATGCAGTAACAAGTAGATTACAAAATCCATCGTGACATGCTCCCCTTCCACTCGGCCACCTCGGCCCAATTTCATTAGCCTGCGGCCAGTGTTCGGTAACCCAACCTGGCATTGCGTGAGACATCGTTGCCTGAAGTCCCTACGTATCTCTTCATCCAGCTCGAGTATCTTGTGACGAAGATCCTGGTATCTTAATTTTTGGATGCGACAAATCGAAGCGATGAAACTCCACGAGAATCTCCTCTCTCAAATCAGTGGAAACTCTATCTGAAGACTACCTACAGTGGATGGTCCGACCCTCGTCACACATCTTTGTTGTGCGGGTCACGATGGACGCATATGCGCATCACGCGCTGGGACTCGATCACTTCCTTTCAGCCCATGACGGTGCTAGCCACTAAACTCCCAGCGTGCGAGCACCTTCTGCGCTATCTTTGCATGTAGGTGTCCCACAGTCTCGGCGTCTAACCGCTCACGATGCATTTATCTTGCGGCGCTCACCGTGACTTCGACCAGTATATATCGGCCACCACATTTTGCCTTACCGGGGATGGTAATGCAAAGTGAAGTCATAATCCTCTAGGAACTCCATCCATCTCGTTGCCTCATTGGTCCTTCCGTGAAAATATGCTTCGGACTTTTATAGTACAGTAAGAGCTCGAACGCCTCGCCATATAAGTGATGGCGCCCCGAATCTTGAGGCGAGACTAGGCGACCTCAGCTCGAGTCATGTGTGGGAGTAGTGTCCCGCTCGCTGATTCTTCTTACGAGACCATAATTGCTACCCTCCGGTTGCATCAAAACACATTCTAGTCCAGGCCATAGAGAACATCCTGAGCTACCTTTGTGTGCCTGTCCCTGATTCGGGACTATCAAAGATGGGGCTGATAAGTCTCCTCTTCAATTTACGGAATGCCTCCTCGCATGCTTGGTCATCGATCAAACTTGACCTCCTTCAGTCAATACCCATCATATGTGATCTTGCTATCACAGGAGAAATCCTGATGAATCTCTGTAATACCCAGCGATCGAGAGCTTCATTATCTCGAAGAGTGACTTGATCTCTCCACTCATCCTTTGCCTCGACTTTCTGGTCATTGGCCCACGCGTGGTTGACACCCGCGTGTCCTAAAAATCTCACCTCGATGAAGCCAAAACTTCGCATACTGAACTTGGCGTCTGATTGATAGTCTCTCGTGGCGTAATACTATCCTCCAAATGATACTCATCTCCCGCTCAGTGGAGTAGATCAATGTCATCCGCGAGAAACTGATATTTGATAAATAGGGTTGAAATACCATATGCAGAGATCCATAGATCTGTGGCGCGTGTCGATCAAAGGAGCATCATAAATGGCTTCCAGAGTGCGCGCGCAAATCTCATATTTGTCTTAAGGATATCTATCTCCTAACCCTCGGTTGATGGTAACCCGGTCACGAAAGTTTATCTTAGATGAACTCGCTCCTCTCAACTAATCGAACAAATAGTCAATCCTTGGTAATAGGTACCGATTCTTGATCGTAACCCTGTTCAATTGTCGGTAATCAATGCACAGTCGAAGGGTCTTGTCCTTCTTCTTCGCCAAAATAGAGCGGAGCGCCCGTGGTGAAGTGCTCTGTCGATGAGACCCCTTGTCGATGCTCTTTTAAGCCCCGAACTACGAGTTTCATGACTCCATTGGGTGCCATTCTGTCACGAGTCCTGCAGTGGCGAGTACGGGGTGTAACTCGATCTGATCTACAACTTCTATGCGGAAGTAATCCGGTAGCTCATCCCAGGAAAAGCATCTGCCACACCAAACTACTCGAGGTAAATCTATGATGGTCTCTCCTCGTCCTCCAGGATAAGGCTCGCTAGCCAGCCCATTGCTTGTCACGACACTTTGGACTCGTAAACATATGGGGGCAAAATGTCAAGCTTGTCCCACAAATACCACTGCAGTGCGCTTCTTTGCGTGTAGGCGTTAACCTCTACGCTCTGATAGATACTTGACCACATGCTTGTCGTGATCCATCCCGGGGATGACATCGGTCGACATGTCCATGATCTTGCAGTTGCTTGTGAGTAAGTCTGAGATCTCGACTCGCGACCCACGACAAATCATGCTATTCGCCCAAATCCACTGGGGAGAACTCACATACAAGAGCTCCTCTAAGGTATCAACCTCTAAGCCCAGCTCTATCCAATTGATCGACAATGAATGAATCTCGAAACACGAGAATCAATAACACTCTTGCGTATGCGTAGCCTCTACAAGTCTGCAGGAGTCCTTTGCCCATTCCACCATACTTGGGCCTCGCCTCTGGTGGAGCGTAGCTAGCTATCTGTGGTAGTGCTTCGGAGGCTAATCTCCGCCCAGCCTCACAACACCTTCTCGTCTGCATGGACAATGGTCTACACCGCACCATGGATCTCCTCCCCTATGAATGTCGGAGGATGATCTGCCTCGCACTCTGGAGGTTCACCCAGGACCTCACGGCTCTCTTGCTATACCGGCTGTGTGAATGCTGGCCGCCTACAATGCTCTGACCCCTCAGCAAAGGCTGTGATGATGCTTGGTGGTGCGACCCGATGCCGAATGGGCTCCTCGTCCTCGCCCTCATTCTTCATCTACATATGCCAGATGGAAGCAGAGATTCATTTAATTTTCATTTCGGTCTGACTAGTAATGCACATGCCAATTCTTAATAAACAGCCAATGTGGTACGACTTAGATTCATTTCCTGAGTGGTGCCTTTAGCCACTCAATTTATTTATTTCGAGTAAAATTCTAAACTCTGTTCATTTCATTATCCGTCCTAAGGTCATAGTTCATAACCTTAGCATTCACCATTTTCCTATACGCATTACACCATGCATATAATTTCCTGCGCAATTACCGCGCAAACATAATTCACATATTCATCATACCGTGTATATGTCCTTCCACGCAATTTGAAACACAAAATCACGTAATCAAAACATGCAACATTAATGGCATCTCGAGGAGTATAAATACGACCACAGGAACCTTATTCATACACATAAAACATTTTATATACTATGTCCTTGCATTTATAGGCAATGCAAGACAATTTATTCAATATATCAAATCATATGTATCAACAAAAATTTTATTTTATTTTATTTTATTTTTAAATTTTCTCTCATTTTATTTGGTTTTATTTTATTTTTCAAAAATTTTATTTTATTTTTTCATTTCTTCCAGCCACTGGAAAATACAAAAAAAAATATATACCTATTTTTTTTTTCCAGCTACTAGAAAATACCAAAAAAAATATATGCCTATTTTTTTTTTCTCATTTTCCTTTAAACTAAATAAATTTATTCAAATCTATTTTCTTTCTTCTCTTTGTTCAGTTTCTATTTGTAAAAACTCCCAAAGAACCCTTCCTATGTGCTGTCTGCTTTAAACCATACACAAATATGTCGCACATCATTCATGTTATGCATATTTTTCACACAACAAATTTATCAAATCAAACAAAACACACCAAACACATGCATACAGTGTCCTAGTTTTGCCAGCTGATTTCCTAGGTAATCCTCATGCCTAAGCAACATCGAGCCTTTAGTGGTGTTCTTACACCCTCAGACTATGGCTAAGCCCCAGATCCCTCGACCCTGGGTGTTTGTATGCTGGCTCACGATGCCAATTTGTGGCGCCCCGTTCCCGAGGTGTCCGTTGACTACCGTCAAACCAGCGGAATACCTCGTGAATCTTTGAAGTAACTTGGCAGAACATTAATGAAAATCGAGGCTGAAATCTGCTGTGCAATTTCTATGCGAAATCTGAGCCTGCTCCCAAACATCAATATCATGAGTACAAACAGCCACTTGGGCTCATACAACACTACTCATCAATATACTGACTATATACCATAGTTGAGAGTTGTGGTGCTCTTATACAACATATATTAAAATTCTAGAATTCTAATACATATAATACATATAAACAAAACCCATGGCTTGGCTTTCTTCTAAACGGGCCTCTATGATCAGTAGGCTCTCTTATTATATGTACACAGAAATATTATCCCTCGACGGGAGTAGGTTATCGCTCGATAGTGGAATCACCACTAGAATTGGTTACTCTCACCTAAGTGCATGTCTGATGCTCGATTTAAACACACATTCAAGCAATTTAAATCTGCTTGAATGTCTACATGATCTAACTCATATCAGTCACCTCAGACTCCTCACACTTGCCTAAGCCTGTGTAAGAAAAACATTATTTCAAAACAAAGGTATTTGTTTTAATTGTGAAAACCCTCAGATATGAAGTAATTAGATGATCTCAGATAATTTATTTGAGTGGGCCTTGACCCTCAGTGTATATCAATTGGGCCATTTCAAACGATTGATATTTTATATGGACTACCCTCAGATATTATAATGGAACACACTCAGATAATATTTTTTTAGTCAACCTTCCGAAACCATTCTCTCAAGAATCACCTCCTGCACTCACTCCTATTGTTCTAGGGTGCCCCAGCGCATATGGAATGCATGATGTCAATTCCAATACAATTCATATAACACATGCGAATATATATAACATGATATACATTACATAATTAATCTTTACAAACATATTATGTAATTTCACAATCCATTACAAAAATTAGCTCACTTTGGCTAATTATCCAACACGAGCAATTCGATTTTAGATTACTCATTCAAACACATTATTTCACAAAATTATTTGTAGACACTATTCTTAGAACGATGCAGAGCCCTCGGGTTCTTTTGCAGTTCACGACCATTATTTTTCCACACAATTGAAGTCATTTCAGGCCTCATACCATCAACACAAGATTTATTTCTTAAATTTGTAAAATATATATGACGACCACCACGATCCTGCAATTTATGTAATTTGGCTCCATAAATTTCACCAATCATCGGTTCACTTTGAACCAGAATTTCATCTAGCCATTTTAAAGGCTGCACATCATAGATTTAAAACATAATTTATACCATTAACAACCCAAACCAGGCCTCGGGATTACGATTTGCACATATTGGTTTCAATAAATTCAAGCAAATTCGGTCCCAGTTTTGCAGGACCGATCAATAACCGTTCAAGGCCTCGATCAATAGAAACATTATAAAACGCCCAAATAAAGTGTAAAACCAAGTAAGGATGAATCTCACCATCACGAGGTTGTAAAACTCAATATTTAATTACCTACGCGCATTGTTCTCGTCACGTAGAAACGACTGCCCTTCTTATCGACAATTAATAATTGGATCTCCCGCGGAAATCTAGAGAGAAGTGCCTTACTCTCTCTCTAAAATCACCATTTCTCATATGCATCTCCACATTACCTCTTTTCACGTTTTGGCTTCTTTTTAAGAAGATGACACTATTCATCTTTTGTCTTTCCTCATTTTAATAATTTAATAATACACCTTAGCGCTGACAGGCAGAAGCTAATGACAGTGTCACCTTTATCTTCAAGGACTCTTTAACCTTTTCTTTCTCGGCGACACATCTGCTTTCTCATTCATATACACAATTTCTATAATAACAAAAATAATTCTTTTACATATACATTATACATATCCTACTGAAAAGTGACATTATTTATATAATACCGCACACATATACTAGAGTCCCTTTACTTGTACTATTACAATTCACTGTTACAAACTATACATATAAAATGGAGATTTGAGGGCAGTGGAGTGAGCACACATCTGAGATGGCACATCTTCATTGATGTGGGATCATCACATCCTCTATCCTTGTCTTCTATACTGTACCTACGGATTAAAACGTGCTAAACTTTCTAAACTTAGTGAAACATATCATGGGACTGATGGTATTGATAATGTAATGTCGAATACATTCTTTATACCTATATATGATCTTATGACTTCTAACACTTATCATCTTATCTAATGCCTTTCATGTGGTTCAAAACATGTGCATATATCATATCTTTCATATCTCGTATACTTTCATATAACCTATCTTATATTGTCCTGTACTTTTATCTACATTCTTATATTTCATAGATACTTTGCTGTCTTTCATCCTAATCATTTCTCACCCCTGTTTCTAGTCTTTTCAATCTTCCAGGTTCTATGACTTAGCCATTCCCATGTACTAGCCACATATATTATTTCTTATCTTGTACCTATATCATGTCTCCTTTCATGCCAGTGGCTACACGCCCATGCTATCTTATTCATTTCTTACATATTGTTTTATCTTATATTTTTCTTATACGATCTTATATTGTCATAACACATTGCGTTTTTCACTTTGGTATAAATTGACATTCATGGCCAGTTCAAAGGAATCTCATCATGTTTGTCATTCCCTATATTTTCATCTTGTACTTTCATCACACTATGTTTTCCTATGATTCTCTATGCTATGCTTTCCATATCTTGTACTTTCATATTATGCAGCTTCATTAGCCATTTCGTGTCATTGACACTTTATTTCTTGTACTTACTATCTTGGTCATATATTTTCTCTTTCACATCTTGTACTTGTTCATATACTTCATGTCTTTGTACTTTGTGCTCCTATCTTGTCATATACAATTCTTTGTCCTTGCACAGCATACTTTCATGTACTATGTACTTTCCATATACTGTCATATTTCATATACTGTCATCTTGTACTTTACTTCTTGTTCTTGTAACTATCTACTATCATCGCATAGCAGCGCTATGCTTCTCATACCATGTCATATATTCTATACATTTCATTTGCATATAATTTTCATTTTCTTTTAGGTTTCATGCATAAATACCTTAGGGCGGATACGGGGAAATAGCGCAGTATGCGAGGTACTATCAGCGTGCGGGCGGTGATCTCTATCGATATATACGAAGTATCATCAGCATGCGAGACGGTGACCTATGCCATGTACTATGTATTGACAGGGACCGCTATGATCGAAGCGGGTTTATGTCCTTCGACCAAGCGGGGCCTGATATCACATGCCTTGTATCTTTGCGGCCAGTAGCCCTTATGGGCATGCCTATCATCCTACACTGGGTTCTAGCCCGGACAATGCATGTGTATTTTATGTTACATTACATATCTCATATTCGAATGAGTATTTTTATCAGGTAATCATATGCGATATTACTATGATTACTTTTGTCTGGTCGTTCATATATTGGCTTCATATCACTATTGTCCTCATATATTTCTTTCTTTACATGTGTATATCATTTCATATATGTCTATTCTATATACATTTCGTTCATGTTTTGCTCATTATATTCATCTACAAACCCACTCTTGTATTCATATCATGTTCTATCATATATTCAACTCATATATTAACATATAACATTTGCATATAACCCTATCGGATCATATCTTTTTGTCATCCCTAACACATAGCATCTTATATCTTGTTAACTTATATCTTCATGTACTCTACAGACTATCGTATCTTTTTCATATATCTTTTAACGTCAATTTACTATATTTAGAATTCTTTACCATACATGTAACTATTTTCCTATCATTTGTACATTTCTAGCATGTGTTGTCTAATGCATTATGCCCATAATCATGTATTTCTATCATATATTCATTTCATATATTTTTGTATTAAATATAATTCATTATTCATATCATCTCATATATTCATATATATTACTTGTGCTTTATCTAATTTATATCATGGCAATCTGGTTCGGGACTACGGAATCAGGTGAGAATTTGATAATCGAGTCCCAAAAATTTTGGGACCAAATTACTCCATGACTATTACCACCCCGAAACGACTATCTTAAATTATATGAGCTTTTTATTGAGTAAGAAGAATTTACCATGCTCTATTAGAGTTCAATGAAACTCGAGATTTTAGTACCGCAGCGTAGCTACGCGATCACGTCAGTTCAGCTGTCTGCTTGTAGTCGATTAATTCGGCCAAGCGAAGCGTAAAGATACGAGAAAATAAAATTAGGATTTTAAGATAGTTAATTAAAAATCTCAACAAAATCCCTTTTTTTTTGTCTTTCACGTATGGCCTCGTCGAGTAGAGCGCTTTTCGATTCTTGACGAATCGATCAGATTCCTTATATCGAGAGAAGCGAGAGAAAATAAAAATAAAAAAAAACGCTCGGCCCTGCTCTCTCTCTCTCTCTCTCTCTCTCTCTCTCTCTCTCTCTCTCTCTCTCTCTCTCTCTCTCTCTCCGTCTCCTATGAGACCAAATTTTGTTTTGTTTTTATTTTTTTATTTTATTTTATTTTATTTTTAAAATGGGACCCACATGTCCCCTTTTTCTTTCGCTTTGATCCGTTTATTTCTTGAAACAATCGTTTAAATCGGTTTAAATTCGTTTTATCATAATTGAATATTCTTTAAATATTCTGAATTTTGAATTTTCTAAAATCTCGTTTTAAAATTCGACCCTACCAGCTAGATTAAACAGAAATTCGTAAAATATTCAGGTGTCTCGAGAGTGTGAAACACCCTACGGATCGGCTAGATTTCGTGAGACGAATTTACTTAGCGCGATCCGTTTCATCATCGAGATCTAGAAATTTTCTAGGCTTTTCCAAAGTGGCAAAGTGCAGATTTTGCCCTTTTTTTCATAAAATGTCATTTTTGACGAATACAATTTTAACTTATTTTATCACACTGTAGCGTGGTATCAGCGGTATAGTATATTTTAGGGTGTTACATTGCCCATTTTGTCCGCCAAGCGGATTTTTCGACATTTGACATGTATCCACGATGATCCGTTTCGTTATCTCTCTCTTCATTACGCGTGTATAACATGTGTACATGTTATGTCTGACTTTAATCGCATCTCGAATCATTCCTGGCACGAAACCTAGATCATGAAAAGCGTATAAGTCCCATTGTCACCGAATTAATGAGGAAATTCGACATGATAAGCTAGATTTATAAAAACTTAGTTCAACGGTGAAATCTGTTTAGCCATCCAAGATCTGAAGAATAAATTTAGATTTTTATCGAGAATTATGATTTTCCTTTGAGGAAAATTTAAAGATTTTCTCGGGTCTTACCAGTCGCGAGAGATATAAAGAGTTTGAGGATTTAAGTATGGGAATTATTTTTAGAGTATTGTGAGCATTATAGGGTTTTGTTATTTTGTGAATTTTCTTTGTCTTGCGTATCTTTTTAAATCTTTCGTCTTATCTTATGTGTTCAGAACGATATAGATTCTCTTTCATCTGTGGATGTTGGTCGAACCACATTAAAACCCTCATACACTTTATGTTGATTTCTTTATCTATGTGTTCTTTAATTGATATTCTCATGCATTAAAGCTTCCGCTTTTATAACACAACGTTTATTTGTATGAGGGTGACGAGCAAAGCAAATTCGATCAGCGATAAGAAATCAAATAAATGATTGCTAATATGCTACAAAACTAGAGTTATATGTATTATAGTCACAATAGTAATATCAAATGTGTAGGCTCAACTATCAAATGTATAAGCTTTTAGCCGATTCATTATGATAACCTAGATGTTGTTTCATCATTTATTGTTTTTAGCGATTTTGATTATATGTTTCTATCGATGTATTGTTGGTTTGAATCAATAAATTATTTTTCTCTTAAAAAAAATGCACTTTCTAAAATTGTGAAAAAAAATGAATTTAAACCGAAAATGTCTTTGCCAATAAGACCTAACTCAAGTGATTAAGAGCTTAGGTTGACATAGAAAAAATAGGGGCCTATGGTTCAAGTCTTAGTGGAGTCAAATTTATAAGGAACATAACATAATACTATGATATAATTAAAAGTAAATAGATGTAAAAAAAAACTGAAAATATCTTTTGAAAAACCATATTTTCAAAATTTTAAAATTTTGAATTTAAATTAAAAATGTTTCTAGAAGAAACATTTTCTTAAACATCATAAAAGTGTTTTTCAAGAATTTTTATATTTTTAAATTTAAATTGAAAATGTCTCTTAAAAAAACATTTTCTAAAATATCATGAAAGTATTTTTTCAAGAGACATTTTCTTTTAAATTCATAATTTTTGAAATTTTAGAAAGTGTTTATTCAAGAGACACTTTAAATTAAAATTCAACATCTAAAAAAAAAAGTATGACAGAATTTGGAATATTTCTATATTTTTATATTCGAGGAATTGATGTACAACCATTTTAACAATTTAAAGAAAGGTTATCATTTCTATTTATTATATTTTTTCATCTATATTATGAATAACTATCGCTTAAAGATAAAAAAGAAATGGTGATTTGGATATGACATACTTTAAATAATGATTCTAACAAAAGGAAGTCATTGTGTAAGTTTAGTATCAAATAATTAATATAGAAGACTAATATTTAAATGCTGGTAAAATATATTTCCATACACAAATTTTTATATTTAAAATTTTAGAAACTGATATCCCTTAAAATGGTAGAACTAGAAAAAAAAAACTTACATTTTTATGAAAAACTGGACGGAATTCACTTATTTAATGAGATTGATATTCAAATGATATTTATTTGTATTTAACATGTATTATTATATCTCATAATATGTTACATTAGTAGTTGCAATGATGTTAAAAGTTCATTTTTATTATAACATTATTCAATTGTATTAATCATCCTCATTTTGAAGATAAAACAAAATTAAGAATGTTAGTGAATTTGTTTATTTCATAGTTTAATTCCTTTTACTTGATTGGATGTAACTTATTTGTATCTTAACTATTTTAATTTTTTTTTTTACATCTATTTACTTTGAACTATGTCATGGTATGATGCTATGTTTCTCACAAATTTGTTTTTATGCCCGTTTAAGCTCTTAACAATTTGAGTTAAATTTTATTAAAAACTATTTCAAGATAACTTCAAACTCTATCAAATTTAGATTTGAATTAATTTCGAGCCATCAATTTAAGGTGAGTATGTATGTTTGATTCAATGAAGCTTCTTGAGATGAAATCATATGTTTTGAGTTGAATATAACATGAAAAATATGCTAAAGAAATGCAAAATGAGATAAAAACTTTGCAATCATTCAAATGGCTAGTGTGATCGTTTCAATAATCCACCATGTTTTTTATTTATAAATTATATTTTTCAAGAAAAAATTAATGCTTAAGTCATTTGAAAAGAAACAAGAAAATTTGTTTTGATTTGACTTGATTTTTTTTTCAAACTTTAAAAAAAATTGTTTTGAGAACAACTGTTAACTTCAATAAAGTTTACAAATTCTTACTATAAAAACTCCAGGATATGCTTCCTAACGGTGAAATTTGTTCTTTATGTTTTGTAAAACAAAAATATGTTTCAAAACTTAATAATTTTCAATCCATTTTTAATATTTTTTGGATAGTGCTTTAGTTTTAATTATTAAATATGTTTGTATCTTAATTGTTAAAACTACTACAAAAAAAATTAAATGAAAAGTAATGAAAATAGTTTGTGGTTGTCATACTTGGTTCTCCTAATTTTTGGTTCCAAAGAACAGAAGACTATTCTCAATGCTTGGTCTCTAACAAAAGGCAAGCATACCAAAAAAGAAATTCAACAATGGAAAACAACATGAGTCTTAATTAACAAAGATAACTGCTGCAAATCAGGACCTATATTCATGTCTATAAAAACAGATGATTATAAAGCTATACTATGCCATTGTACCTAGGATGACAACAGAGTCCAATAAAACTCCAGAGAGGATCTATTTCTTCCCCAGAATTTTCCCCATTCCTGCATTCTTCATAGAGCAAAGCCTCTGAGAGGAGCAATTTTATTGAGGATTTGGGCCTCTCGCTTCAAAGCATTTTTCAGCTTCTGCTCCCATTCTGGCTTCTTAGAGTTGGCAAGCTGAACCTCATGCACAACTTGGGGAAGAGAATCAGCTACCATTCTCTGAGTAGTGGTCAATTCGGTTACTTTCTTGTTTTTAATCTCGATAGAAGTACTAAGCTCAGCTTCTCGGGATTGAAGTTTAGAAATTTGAACATGGATTTCTTCTAGGTTTGATAAGCAGGACTTTATGTCATCCTGGAGCACGGCTATATTCTCCTTTGATGCATTGTATTCATTCCTCAAAGAAGTTGCCTTGTCCACGTTGGAAGTCAGGTTAGCAAAGAATTTGTCGACTTCCTCCATTGTTTGCTTGGTCTCCAAAAAGTCCTTACCAATGGCTGGAATTTCTTCAATGAGCTCTAGTTTAGAAATTTGATCAGCACTAAGGTTGGGGTCCTTCTGAAGCTTGGATGACAGCAATGCAAGTTCCTCAAGGTCTTTGGAGGAAACCAAAAGATGGAAATCCATAGCAAGTATGGAAGAAAGTTTCTTTCGAGCCTCTGCGATATCATCTTCAGAAATTTGATAATTATCAGCTGCAGGTGGAGATAATGGTCCTTTAGGAAGGGGGCTAGAAAGCATATCATCCAGAGAATCAAGGAAGCTATCAAAATCTTCAGGAATCACTTTGTCTTCTGGTCCTTGAGGGAGTTCCTTTTGAGGCATATCACAGGAAGAATTGCTGCAAGCAACAAAACTACCTGCCTGAGGGACAGGAGATTGGCGTGTAGAAAGTTGATCACCCTCGAAATCAGTGGCAGGAGAAATGGGAGCTCCAGGGCTAGAAACTTGATCACACTCAAAATCAGCGGCAGTAGAAATAGGAGCTTGGTGGCTACAAACTTGATCACACTCTAACTCAGTGGCACTTCTCAAATCCTGGTTTGTTTGATCACTTGTTTCTGATTCTTTGCTGAGGGAACACAAGTCAATGATGCCAATATCATCAGCATTGACACGGGGAATCCATTTTGTAGACTGTCGAGTGTGTCTCCTATACATGGTTGTTACAGGTAATTTAGCCGCTTTCCTCTTTCTTCTGGGGAAGGTATGAGGGATCTTTTTCTCCTTTTCTTGGTCAACATCCATTTCTGACTGAGAACATGCCCCTGGAGTAATAGAGGATTAGGTGCCACTACAACAAATATAAGTATGAATAATCAATAGAGACCAGTTACTAAAGTGCCAAGATTATCTGAAGGGGAAAATTAACATCAATGATCAATAGTAACAACTTATCTTTCAGAAGTATACAACAAGCCAAAATCAAATTTTCTTTGGGCCTTTGGACAACAAGGGAGATCTAAGAAGGCTAGACATCCCAAATCTTGAACAATGCAGGGGATTAGTGGGAGGAAGTGGTTACATTTATTTACATAATTAAATAAATGAATATATTATAATGCTCTCATATTTAAATAATTAAATAATTGATTAGATAATATTTTTTCTCCTAACATGCAACCCTGGATATTTCAATCAATATTCAATAATTTATTGCATGTCATACGCAGCATGAAAGTCTTAACTATGGAGAAAAACCTGATGAAAATTAAAAATCAATAGTAAGGAGAGACCACCTTTAAAGTTATGACAGACAATCCCTGAACCTACTACTCCACAGAACTAGAGTTATAATAGTTTTGATATTGTGCGCACACTTATGGTTAGGGTCCATATGATAGGGCAAAGTAGAGATGAATAGGGAAAGAATCAGAAGCAAAACACAAGAAATTACACAGTTTCATGAAATTACTAATTACTGCCATTTGAAGCGAGAGAGCATCCACTATGATGATCACAAAAAAGATACCCAAAAGAAATGCAAAACACCAATGTTTAGATCTCAAACATGTACACAACCTAACTACAAGATTCATTGAAACTTTTGCATAGGGAAGAGAACCATCCTTGTTTGATGGAAACATGCATACTTAGGTCTTTCTACATGAGAAACAATGAAACATATTCACTTTGAGCCCAAAGCAGACACATCTATAATCATATTCAATAAAATTCATTTTATAAAAAGAAAAGGCAATGCAAACACATTCTTTGAAAGAGCTTAAACATACTGGCATTTGGCAACTAATATCCATATATATGAGATCTGAAAACCACTTTTATGTCAATATCTTATGGTGAAACTGTTCAACATTATGTGGGTAGTTCCAACAAGCCACTCTAAGCTTTCTTTTATCCTTGGGAAGCCCAGAAAACCACTTTTATGTTCACAAATTACAAAATAATTATGAGTAAAACATTATGCAAGCATCAGACTGGTATGGAATCTTTACAGATGGCATGTATTAGGTACAAAGTGAGCACAAATATAATTTAGTATATCAAACTCATTCAATGCTATTGCATGTGTTCAACAACGAAGTCATTTTTTTTATCTATAGAGATATGCTAGAAGTTGCTAACTGTGGGCACCTTCTCACAATAAATTGTTTTAAACATAAACCTTAATACAGCACTAACCCAAGCCATGAATATTAATCTCCGCATGTTTCTCAGACCTCCAAGTTTAAATTAGAGACAAGATATATCACATGATGCCAATTTAAAACCCTTCCAAAAAATAAAAAATAAAATGAAAATTGAAATGATTCAAAGCTGACCTGTTTTGTGAGGGACCCTCCAACTGAATGATTCAAAGAATGAAGCAATGTCGATTTTTGGGTCTATATTTTGAATATATCGTTTGATTGAAAGCTTGCTTGAAAAACTTTGTCTTCTACGTGAGGGCTTCTGAAGGCGCTTTGGAAGAAAGAGGTACCTATCTGCATGGTAGCCCGACATGTTAAATCTCTTCCCTACCTTCCAGCTCCAAGTATCGCCTGGATTTGGCCAATCTACGGGAGCATATGGCAAACCTTCACCAGAAGCAAGAGGAGAAACTGGATATATATTAAGATCATGTTTCTCCATACCAGATATGAAATCATTACTTTCACTTGGAATGTCAGCCTCCATGGATTCGTTCACCTGTTCAGAAGAGATTGGGGGAGGTGTATTGTACCTAATGCCATTTAAATCATCAGCGCTTGAAAGAAAACATATATCTGGATTAATTCAGCTTTAAAATTTCCTTTTCAAAGGGATTACATGATAAAAAAGGATTATTGAGGATTTGCTTTATTTTTCTAAAAAGCAAAGGGAAGCTTACAAGTTCCTTTTTGTAAGGATTACATGATTATGAAAAGACTAATTGAAGATTATCTTGAAAAGTAAAGTGAAGCTTACACATAGAATTTAAGGATCCCCATCTCCATAAGCTTCTTGGGTAAATATTTTAATGCTTTCCCAACAATGATATCCTTTCCTTATATAACCATGTTATCCAGCTGTGTTTACTGAGAGAAATCAAAGAACTTTTCTAACATATTCATTCCTCTAATATTTAATAGAGATCCAATGCTAAAGGCTAAAGCCCCATGTTGGGCCTTTAAGAATCAACCCAAATAAAGTTTATCAATAGAACAATTGAGTTGCAATGATTGACATAAGTGTGTCATGCTAATGCATGTCCATGTGTAATAAACATCATCAAGTTCCTAAGCCACTAAAGCCAGAGGGTCAGCATGCATTCTCAGGGACTGACACAAATGGCTAATTTGTATTCATTAAATTTCCCAATCTCCCTCATATCCAATTTGCATGAAGATGGGTTTTCTTCTGCTCCATGAGAACTTCACTTTTTATGGCTCTGTCTTAAAGCCACCTCACTTGAACCTAATTATAGATTTTTATCCGATAAAAAAAGTAAAACTGTTGGGGAAACCAACTTTGTCATCCAGTCATCCATTTCTCTAGATGGCTGGGATTGGACAGCAGAGGAGTCCAAAGGTTTTTATGTTGGCCACATGAGGCAGAATTGGTTCCCCTCTGTTTTTGGCACAATTTACTTGTTATAATGCCTCCAGTAGACCCCAGTAAATATTTCTACAAAGTACAAAATATACCCATTTTCTGTTCAATTTGTAGAATCTTTGGATTTTTTTTCATAACTCTTACTGTAACTAAATACTTTTGACTTGATATATATACTATGATTGTTCCACAGTTCCCCTAATGATTGAGGCCTAACATTGTGCATTCCTCTGTTAATAGTTTGGCAAAAATTTCCTTCCTTTACCTGGACAGGATGCATTTCACTAGAATGTTCATATGCATAATAAAACAGATCACTACATCACAGTTAACTATGTTCCTCTACCTATTAATTGGGCTGGAAGAGCCAAGCGGGACTTCATCTTCCAAATTCCTGCATTTGGGCAAGAAAATGATCTCATATCAGTAACCACAACACAATCAATCACATCATTCAACAACCCAACAATCCAAATAATCCAGATTCAAATCGAAATACAAGCCAAGAGTAGTAACCTAAGCCCTCGGAAGCAGGTAAAGTTCAAGAATCCAAAACCATGGAAAGTGGAAACAATGCGTTGTTCCCCTTTTTCATTTTCATCATCTCTCCCATACATCAGTAACGCCAACTAACTGCAAAAGCTCAAAAGACTAAATTTTTTTCCTTTTGTTTCATCGTAGAGTTTGCAAAATTTTTCCTTTGACACAGTACTCCCCAAACACCTGAAACAGAGGATTCTTTTTAATCCTCTGTTTACCCTTTTTCCTCGCCTAAAAAACCGCAAACTCTGAAACCCATTCCCGCCATTTCTTTGCTACACGAAGTAAGAAACAAAAAAAGATAAACTAAGCTGTCGAAACATCACCTGACACAGGGCCCGTCTTCGGGATTCACAGTCTCCTTCTCCGTCGACATTTTCCACCGAGAAATCAAACAAGCGATAGAAAACCCAGATAGAATGAGAGCGCCAAGAAGAAGGAAGGGGGAGTCTGCGAGGTTGAACCGTTGAACACAGCCAGAAACAAACCCAGTAAAGGACAAGTGGTTATGCCGTCTGCTGCATGCTGAGCTCCTGGCGCAGCGGCGATGGCAGTGGCAGTGGCAGTTAATATCTGGAAAAGGCTGTGTTTTTCATTGGTTGATTTTGTTTGCCTCGTCCTGCATGAGCAGACCTCCCAATCCCATGAAAGCAACATGAATTTAGTATGTTTATTTTATCGGAAATGTAAAACATAAGAATCCTAAAATAACAATACATTTGGATCACATCGCCTATTCATTCAAATCTTCTTCCCTTGTAATTCGATTTCATTTATTCTTACCCTAATTTCATTTATTTTTACCCTAATTTCATTTATATTTATTAAATCTCTAACCCATATCTGATGACGTAGGCATCGTGTAACACATATTTTCAAATATATATATATATATAAGAGACGATTTTTTGTAAAGAATTTTAACGTTGGAACATTTTTATTCAATTTTCTTTTCAGTCCATGAAAACTTGGAGTGTGTTTAGTGATGATTTTTGGAAGTGTTCTTAGAATGAGAGAAGTTTTTTTTTTTTTTTTTTTAATATTTTGATAAAATTTAGAGAGCACTTTTAATAATCCAAAAAACAACTTAAATTTAGAAAATCACTTGTAATTTTTTGATGAAAAATAATTTTTAATGTTTTTCTAATATCTAGAGAAAACATTACCATTGAAATTCTTTTAAGTATAATTAATAAAACCTTTGAGGTATGTAAAGGGTGGAAAGTAAAGATGAGCATGGTTCGGTTAACCTGACCCTTTTTGGTTTATAATTTATATAAACTAAATTGCTAATCATTAATATATATGATTAATCAAATATTTGATTAACTATTTATTCGGTTAATCATATATCAGTTTTTTGATTAATCTTAATTAAAAAATAACTTATAATTCCCTTAATCATATAACCAAAGTTCAAATAATAATATTATATAAATACAATAAAAATATAATAAAAAAAAAATAAATACAATAAATTCATTTGCAATCTCATGACACTTGAGCATTTATAACACATATTTATAATACATCCATAAATAATATATGAAACGCATGAGATTAGATAATTTAATCAATGTTTTTGTAATCAAGCACATGTTTTAACAATTTCAGTAGAAAAATAAATTAATCCAAAAAAATCACAGTCTATAAGCTTTGGTTTGAAAGAAAATGGTAAAATGTTGGTTTGAAGGAAAAATAAATAAAAGTGACGGATATAAATAGGAAAATCACAACTCACCCAAGTTGAAAAACATATTATATATATATATATATATTGGTTGATTAGCTTAGCCCTTAAACTTTTGTATTTTGTAACTTGAAATTTATTGTAAATGAAAATAAATCGAGCTAAGTTGATTCGGTTAACCTATTTTTTAGTTCGATTTCGATTTAGTTTTTTGATAAATTTGGTTTCTTAGGTTTTTTTGGTTCACCTCTAATAGAAAGGGTTAAAGGAGTTTGAATTCTTGTAAGAGTAGATAATATAAAAAATAAATAGATGTAAAAAAAGAGAATAATTATAAAAGCTCTGCATTTCTGTCATTTATTGGTTTATTTAACTTTCATTTTCTTTATTTTTTTCTCACACAAAATTTAATCCTCTCTCTATACAACGTAATGTTATCTATTTAACAAATTTATAGAATAGGCAAATCATGTAATTAACACCAAAGAAGAATAAAAAAAACAAATATTTCAAAATTCGTTAACGAAGGTAACAAGTTGATAAAAAAATATTTTCAATTAACAATTAAATCTTGGGAAATGTCAATTTTAATTCCATAATTTCACATATAAATAATGGTTGCTTTCTTTATCTAAAGGGATTTCGAATCTACAAAAACAACTCATACAGAGAAAAGGCTTCAAAATTTTTTAAAAAAATCACAAAATTTTCCTATAATTTGAAAAATCAGTCAAGTGTTTTGTTCTCTTTTGTTTTTTTGTTTTTTGTTTTTTGACAACAAAAACCAATCATGATTTCGGTGTTGGTCACCTACTTTCGACAATACTTATTCATTCACTTTTAAATCAAGAAAACAATATTTCAGAAATAACTTATTTTAGATTGTCAATTGACTTTTAAATCTACTTTAGGATTGTGATAAAGTCATTTAGAAATAAATCATCTATGGCGCTCTTAATTGAGCTAATAGTAAAAATTTCACAAAATCTCTTTAGGGTGTCTTTGGTATATTAGAATGAAAAATGAAAATGAAGAATTTACTTCCATTATTATATCTAATGGAAATAAATCAATAATTTGATTTTATTCTTATGTATTTTGATTAGTTTATGAATTTTAAATGAGAATTGCTGATGATTTATATTCCATTGTTTGGTAATAACAGGAATTGGAATGAAAAAAAAAATTAACAATAATACTCTACCACATGATTTTATATAATCTTTATTTCATTTTTCTTTCTCAAGGAAAAGTATGGATTATTCCCCAAATAACTTACAAAATGTTTTCAGAACTTAAATAAACTTGGCTTTTGTGTGTGTTTTTTCAAACCTTATTGTTAGATAAAATATTTATTATTTCTCTACTGTTTTCAATATGTATTTTTTTAATTATAGCCATATAATTAAAATAAAATAATAGAGAATAAAATTATTTTTAAAATATAAATAAATTTGAGAATTGGTTTCTAGAACTGTTATTAAGAATTTTCTTAGTTTCTATGTAACAGTTTTTACTCAACAAAATATTTTATCAATTATAAATTTAATTATAAGTAAATATTAAGCTATTTCATGGAAAAATGTGTGAATAAAGAAATTCAAAACACATCAAAGACAATTTTTTGGATGTTCAATCACATATCTTTTGTAAAATGCTTTAAATTACTAATTAGAATTGTGGGGAGCTAATGAACAAAATGTTAAGAGGTAAAATAATAATTTTAAATTTTTTATATTTTTTTAATGAAAATGGTGAATAGCTGTCAAAAAAAATAAAATGATAAATTATATTACCACGTATATAATCCAAATCTTATTTAGAAATAGAATTTGATTCATCTTTGAATTAGTTTTTATTTCATTCTCTGTTCTAAACATAGGAATAGGCCGAAAGGGTAAAGACATTCTCTTTCCACCTCTATTCCCATGATTCAAACACACTCTTAAAGTTTGAGAAATTGTCAAAAAAAAAAAACTATTAATATATCCTTTACCTTTTTAGCAAGATCATTTAAGAATAACTCAATTAAACCCTCAACTGAGTTTCAAATCAAGAAACGCCTTCACAATCTACTTTTGAATTGGGATAAAGGACTTAAAAATATTATTTAAAAAAAATAATATTAACACTAAAATTGTAGTCCATAATTATTAATTTTAATGCATTTTATTTAAAATATGTTGTTATGCTTATAGATTTCATGAAACTCGTGTCACTTAAAACGTTTTCATAATGCTATATTTTTGCTCTATCTCTATACACATGAGATTTTGGTGCAAAACAAACTCTAATAATTTTTATTTTCATCTCTAAAAAATACATATGTGAATGCTAACACTTGCTTTATATTTAGAGATTATTATTCGCATTTCTAAATATATAGATGATGAGCTAGCCATTTTATTAAATCTCTTATTCTATTATTTTATTGTTATTCTACTATTATTTCATCATTTTATTATAATAATAATAAGATAGTTATTTTAATAATACTTTTATAACATATTTTTATTTTTCAAAATATATTTATTTTATTATTTATTATTTTATCTATTTTGAATTATTTTTCACATATACGGTACAATATAAAATGATTATAATATATTATTATTTTATTTTTAATAATTTATAAATTTTTCTCAAAATAATTTAATTTTTTATTAAAATTATTTTTTGACAATGATATAATACATTTTTATTATTTTTATTTATATTGAAAATAAAGATTATTGGTTGGAGTTTGATAATAAATCATTAAGATTTTAATTAATGCAATAATTTTTTATAAATAAAATAACATCATATTAGTTTTAATGAATATAACGGTGGAAATTATAAAGTGATTTAGCATCATATTAGTTCTTATATTTTATTTTTCTCATTTGGTTATAATTTTAATGTAATTTCATTATGTACTTTTTTAATGTTGTTTTATTTTACGATGTAATATTATGTAACATAATACAATTTATTAGTTTATAAGCATTTTAGGTTTTAATATATTTTTATTTATTTAATATAATTTTTAGATTTATATATATATATATATATATATATATATATATATACTATATATATATATATATATATATATATATATATATATATATATATATATATATATATATATATTACCATGAGAGAAAGCAAAATCTGAGATTTTGGATAAAGAGTAAAAGTAATTTAATTTTGAAATGGGAATTTTTCTGATCTCGGATGACGAGAAACCGGACCTTTTTAGTTGAAATAAATCTCGCGAAATTGCTTTACCACGTCGAATTTGATTTAGTTAGAAGGTGGATGGAGTTTCCGTTTTTGAGAGCAGGGTGTCGGATGGCCTGTAGCAGGGATCCCAGGGATCTTGCAGCGTAAGCGTAGCAAAAGTGACACTTGGCAAATCCATGTGGTCACTAAAAGGAATGGCTCACATTGAGCCACATGATGAAATATAAATTCATGGCTCCTGATGAACCACTTGTGTGCGTGATGTCATGCAAGGGGTGAAAATGAAATAAGGATGGAAAATTGAGAGCCATACACATTTGGCTTGAGGGAAAGGAGAAGGAAATTTTCCTTCTTTTTTGGCCATACAGGTTGGTAATGATTAGTGAGAGAAAATGAAGGGAGAAATGAAGGAAAAATGAGTAAGAGAAAAATAATAGAAAGAAAAGCAAAAAGAAAGGAAAGGAAAGAAAGAACAAGAGAAAAGAATCGTAGGAAAGGGACGAAAAGGAGAAGGAGGAAGGGAAAATGAAGATTTTCACGGGGTTTAAGCAGATGATATAGACGTTGACGTTCAAGTATTATTAAAGTTGGCAGCGAGTGGGGATGCGATGTGGGCGAAAAGTTGGAGGCTTCGACAAGCTCAAGAGGCAGGATATTTTCTCTTTGGTTTGCACCTTTAGAACTTATAATGACGGGTTGCTGTGGGAGGTCATGAAACCGTATAAATTGGTTCAAGCTTTACAGGAAATACGGGGTAGTTCATGTGACCGGTTTCTACGTGGGAGTTAGGGTTTTGAGCCCAAAGCGAAGTTTGCCGTATTCCATATTTGTTGATGTGTGGAATTGTGATGTGCGTCTTCCATTTGATGTATTAATATGAACTGCGTGGAGATAGATTATATGTTATAAATTATAATTTTGCATGGTATGTAATGTTTAAGTGTAGTCTTCGTTCGTGCATGTAACATGAGAAATACGTTAGCATCGTACGGCTTTAAGTATACGCGAATCTATCAGCGTCTGGTGGTGGTGTGAGATTGCAGGTTTATTCATCGGTGTTGGTACGTGAATGGGTGGCTAAAATGGAATGATAAAGTGAAGACCAGCGGTGTGTAAATGATGGTAAATTACATGTTTTGGTGGAACGAGTTGGGGGTAGATCCCCCGGGTGAAAGTCACCTGGGTTACTCACTGGTTAGACATGAATCAGAAGAAGCGATGTAAGTTAGTGAAAATGTTGAAAAGGCGTCTGTCTCGGTGTAAACCAGATACATAGCCAACAAAATAAGGAAAGAATTTAATAAATAATATTGGAGGGTTGTCCCGATGGTTGATCATGGTATGAATCATAAATGACATTTTGGTCACACTTGCAGATCGAAGAGTGTGAGAGTCAGTGGGACAGGTTGTGGCGTGAGGTTAAATGCCGTGTGATCTGACATTTAATATAATGGTACATAATTGTATGGAATGTAATTGATGTTTATATATGCCATTGCATATGCATTTTTAGGTGGGAGTACTTGTAGAGAGACTTCTGTTGGGCTTTGCTCACCCGTCGTGGGACCTTTGGTGCCGGGGACTACATCGGGGCAGTGCGCCGTGGGGTAGGCTGAAGAAGAAAGTCGAAATGTGGCTTTAAGTAAATATTTTGTAAATATGTATAAATCTTTTGTGAAACAGTATGAAAACTGTAGAATATAGGATGGCGTATTTATTATTTTGAGTAAATGGTTTATGGGCCCGAGGCGTATTTGCACTGTGGTGTGCTGGCGTCTCGTGATCACGGATGTATGGGTTTCAGCGAGGTTGTGGATGTCTAAGCGGATCCGATTTGGGCGTCACATTTTATATATCATATTCTTAAAATATTATAATTAAAAAAATATGAATGTTTGAAGAATGAATGAGTTAAGTTTAAAAATATAGATTGTTGTTGGAGTTAAGTCTATGCAAATGTGAAGCTATGAAATCAGGGATTCATTATTTGAGATGATCTTGTAGTGGATGTTTTGTTTATTCTCGAATATGAATATAAAACTTTTATTTTGCTAATCTTCTGATAGACTTGTAATAAGTGAAGTTATGTTTATTTTTTAATATTCCATATTTTATTATTAAGTATTGGTATTTGTTTTTATATGATTAAAATTATGTATCAAAAGCAATTTGTTTAACTTTTATTCTTACGATAAAAATGAAAAATATTTATATAATATATGTATAACATCTAATATATTAATAAAGATAAAAATTATTATTATCATTGTTATAAAAATAATTATCTATATTTATCTATTTTATATCTAATTAAAATAAATATATACAAATAATAATTAAAAAAATAGATTGATTACGGTCATATTGTTCTTTTAAAATATTTGGGTGAGGATTTTAAAAATTTTATAATAAACACAGGAAGATTTTAAAATATGACTTTTTTATGAAAACAATTTGTTTTCAGAATTTATACCCTTTGGCTTTCTAATTCAGAATAAAATTTTAAAAATTAAAAAATAAGTTATGTCAAAATAAAAATATTAAACCGTCTAAATTCTAAAAACAAATTGCTTTCATACAAAAAAAAAGCCAAAAAAAAACAAATGCACCCTTAGGTGTTTGTTTTGACACTATCTTGAAAATTTGAATAAACACTCATTAATATTTATTTTCAAATTTTAATGACTTAATCTTGGGAAAATTCTTTTAAAGTTCGAATAGAAAAAGTAATATTATTTTTACATTAGAAAAATCATTACTGAAATAAAAAAAGCTGTCGTTATCGATAAAGAAAAATTTAACAATATACACACTACTAGGAATGATGACAACGGGAGGGGTTTGGAATGGGAAGTCCCCATCCGACCTTGCGACTACCATTTTTTCAATTCAGGCTGTCTAATTTAAAAAATTAAACGAGTGACGAGAAGTCGACGTCTAACCTGTGTTTGTTTTATTTTGTTTTTATTTTTAATTTTAATTTTATATTTAACATTTTATTATATAAAATTAATATTTTTCCCTTAAAAATAAAAATATTATAGAATTTTTCTCTAAGTGTTCATTAAAAAACATTATAATTATTATTGTATTTATGACTAAGTAAAATAAGTAATAATAAAAAAATTTAAAATATAATTGGAGCGGGGCTTATTATTATTATTTAGATATATGGTTCCGTAATGGCTTAGTCGGTCAGGTATCGCCCTAGAAAATGTCGAAAAATCCGTCTATGGAGTCTCATTGTAAAACATCACCCAAAAATGGGGAAACAATTTCGTTTATGCCGAGTGTGAAACTTTTGGTCGTTAGATTTGTGAAAGCAATTTACTTAATGTGTGATCCGTTTAGTTATCGAATTTAGAGGGCTACTACTTACGCGAGCCCACTATGGTAATTTATTATTTTATTAACATTTTTGTTATTTTTGAAAATTTCTAATTTTACCGAGTTTTTTCGAGTAACAATGGTAATTTGTATCGGTTTGAGAAAATAGCTGGCCAAAATTAAAAAGCACGTTAATTAAATTAAACGTATGTGTTATTAAGGCGGCGGGACGTGAACGCTAAAATAATGCGTTAAGTTATTAGATTCATTCTGCAATATTAAAAAGCAAGCAGCTTGTCTTATCTTTATTAAGTATTATTGTTTTGATAAGGTAAAAAAGTTATTAGATTAAGTGAAAAAACAAAAGCCCATGACCTTAGTCTTTTATTTTTTAGTATTACAATTTTACAACTTCATCCTCGTATTAGACAGGGGTATACGAAGCTTTTCAACTAACAAGGGTTAATTTTGATTTGACTTTTTTTAAATTTTATTTTTGCTTTTTATATCTTGTTTTATTATTTTATGAGTAATAATTTACAATTGCACACTTATTCATAATCAACATATTAAGAAAATAACTTTTTTGTTAATTTTTTTACATTGATTATTTATTTATAATACAAATGATTCTTCAATATATTATATTTTAAAGAAATATCCTGCTGTCTATCATATCTAATTTATAGGGACTTTTCAAAAAAAAAAAAAAAACTATGTGGTAGAGTCAAGGAAGAAAATATTTTGCGAATTTTTTGCCATATTTGGGTCTCACTTAAAAATTTTAAAATTTGTTATATGGAGGTTTCGAACTCTGTTTACCCTTATACCAAACTATGAATACTACTATTAATTTTAAGTGCAATTTTATATTATATTCCTTCTTATTATTTATAAATATTTTTAACAAATAAAATATTTTTTATAAATCATAAAAATATTTTATTTCTTATTTTAAATGCGATGAAATATGTTTTAACAAAAAGAATTGAAGTAATAAAACAAAAATAATTTATTTGTTAATAAATACATATCAATATAGTTAAGGAATTTCAAATATTTGTTTAAAATTTAATTGATATTATAATTTATTACATTTATCAAAATAATTTGATATGTATATTCTTGTTTACTTTTTAATATTTTTGCTCAAAAAATTAAATATTTCAATAATTTTTAATTACCAATAATTTTGTAAAAATATACAGATATTTTTAATATAATCATAAAATTTAAATACCGATATATCCGTGTTTACTGATGTTTTGATCATTGGGTAAAATGCTCAATATTTCAAAAAAACAGGACCTAGAAAGGGGAGGAGTCCAAGTCCCAGTGAAGATAATTTATCTAACTAAAGTGTTTTATTGTCAAAAAAAAAAAAAATTTAACTAAAAGATCTCAAACCCTTTTCATGTTTTTTTTGAAGAATAACTCGTTATGATAAAAATATAAAAGGCTCTTTGTTATTTCAGATATTTATATGTATATTTGAAAAAAAAAAGGTTATTTTTATCATAAAACAATGAAAGTATTTTTGTTAAAACTAGATAAAAAAATGGATGAAAATTTAGATTTTCAAAATTTAGTTTTAAAATTGTCATTTAATCAAATCAAATTTAGTTTTAAAAATGTCATTTAATCAAATCCCCAGATTGTAAAATGAGTTTCTATCTAAATCTCCGGCAAAGTTGTAAAAAGATGTTACTAGTTAAAAAAAGGGATGAGAATACTATCTTAGGAAGAGTACATATAAAATATAAAAATATAAAAGAATTATATTATGTAAATATTTTATTTATATATTTACATTTAGATAAATAAATAAAACACAACATATTAAATTTTGGTGAATATTAGACAGAATATATTTAATTCCCTTTTATCTTTCTAATATTTTTTGACATGTTACTCCTATAAATTATTAATTTCGATTCAAAATAATGTGCTGTAAATGTTTTAGATCCATAAACAGTACTTATATTAAAAGGAACTTTGATGCTGAAATTGAGAGGATGTCATCTTTTTCCTTTTAATTTCTTGTACCTTACCCATGACAAAAAAGTAAGGATACATCACGGAAAATCAAACATCAGCAGAGATTATGGCCTGCAGCAATTTGATCTCGTTCCCTCTTTTTGCCACCATCTACATTAATAATGGAAAGCCTATATTTTGACCTAGTTCTTCCATCTGCATACGCATCTCCATCTGGCTAAAAGGGGCATACATTTCTACAGTATCAATGATTTCCTAGCTGGCAGTCTTCATGCATCATCATCAATTCTTCTGCAATCTGTTCGATGCTGCCGTCCTCGATCTCCGTGTTGAAAGAAAGCAACATGCTTTCATGGAGGAGATTTTCTAAATCTTCCACGGAAAGCGGCGCTGAGAAAAGGAAAGGAAGGGAAAGGAAAGGAAAGGGTTAGAAGCTTTTAGAAGAATTGAATTAGTGATGGAGGGAAGATGATAACAATAATATATACCTTTGGGCTGACAAAACCAAGAGAAGATATCTGCTGCAAGTTGAAGAGACTTCTGGTGAGAATCCCGGCCGCCCCACTGGTTCTGGACGGCCATTTGAAGGCCCTTCCATTGAGACAACCGCCAGGAGATTCCATCCTGGAGACGGTCTCTTTTGGCGGAATATTCCATCATAAAGATTCTTCGGCCTGCTGCAGAATCTGCTCCTGGTTCCGCTCTAGCTCCTCCCTCAGAGCAGAGAAACGGAGGAGTGATGGCGGATCGACATCGATCTTGTGGAAAAGAAATAAATCCCCAAAATGGAGGGTCGGACCGGAAACTCTCGCGCTATCCCACGTGTCTTGATAAGAACCATTGTTTGATCGAATGTTTTGCAGACTAGACAACTCAAAACCAAATTACAGTTCCACCATTTTTTTGTGAGACCTTTGAGCTGACCACTTTATCTGGTTATGAAATGGGTAAAATATAAAAAGCTATTCGTTACTACAAAAAGTATCTATCATGGTGGAAGCCGAGCTATGTGCAAAATACACGGTCTCCGACTTGCATTGAACAAGATTGACTCTCTATTAGCCTACACGTGGATCACAAACCATGAAACCGAGTCTATTTGGTGTTCTAATCTATACAAGCACGTCATAAAAAAAAGTTGGATAATCGACCTACAACATGTCTATATAAAAAGTGATAAGGGGAAATCGGTCAACATAATAATAAACTGAATAATATATGCAGGTAAGCAAATTAAATTTTCTTTACTTGTAAGGCACCTGAGGAGGATTAATAAAAATATAGAACAAAAATAATCGATAACGTCTGAGAGGCGGTTGTTTAATATACAGAACTTAACCAAAAATGAGGTGCGATGGTCGTCGGTAGAAAGAAATAGTTCCGTATGATCGATCAAAGGTGATAGAGTTTGACAAATTAAGTGGCGTGTTATATGTAATGATGTCGAGATTAAATCACCCGTCTTGATCACGAAATGAAGAAAAGAAAGGCGCCAGCCGAGCGTAAGCTGCCCGGCCAGCTATCATATCCAGTCTCGTGTGGCGGTCAACCGTGAATGAAGTATCTTTTCGACGTCTGTCCCACCAAATCCCGGCCCGATCCGGCGATGAATGAATCTGTGGTTATGTCCCGAAATGATCTTTAATAGATATACGAAAATCATAAAGACTTTTCTTCACATCCTCTCTCTTTTTGCTGCTATATTTTTATTTAAATGGCGTTGACTTTTCTGTCTAACAAATGTATTGTAAGTGAGGCAAATGGGCCTCGTAAAATTTAGGAAGAACTCTCCACACGTAGAAAGGAGCTGGCCGATAAAGGAATCAATCACACATGTCTATGGGGAAAAAGAATCATTAGATTCCTAACCTTTAATACAAGGACAGGGTAATCATTAGATTCCTAACTATGTCTGAGGACAGGAATCAATCATTAGATTCCCTAGCAACTATGTCCTTGTGGCAGCAAATTTGGGCATTTAATGATGTTGATCACTATGGCCTAGAACATCCAATGTAATCCATGCATTGTTTTGATTGACCCTCTATCTTCCTATGAAATAAGAAAATATCTGCCATTAATTTGCTCTATAATATATATATATTACTAAAATTTACATTTCAAATATTCAATATATATATTATAAGGTAAGATTTTCATGGTTCAATAACTAAAAAAAGTGTGATTTTATTTTAAAAAAGCTCAGTGTAAAAAATAAAAACCAAAAATACCCTTAATTAATCCGTTGGAATTTAAAAAAACAAAAGAAGAAGAAAAACTTGTTTCCCTCTTCTCATCCATCTCTTCCCACTCGACGAAGATCATGTTGGTGGCTGTGGTTCTAGAGAGCATTTTATTCTTTTCATTAATAAGTAGTTGTTAGAAAACCAGATATCCGACTTTTCAGTTATTATGAGTTTTTATAAACCACTTACCATATACATATCTGTCTCCAAAACTACTAAATCTTTTTGGTTGTTTGTCCATATATTATGAATTAGTTATATGAATAATCATTTATTTGTGTTGTGATTGAACACATGAACTCATTAATTTTTGTTTAGTCTCATTTGGAGAAGTTTAAAACATATATCTTTATCATGCGATTATCTTTTATAACTAATGATATATTATCATATGAGTTTATCTATGTATATAGTTGCAAGTTCGTGTTTTAATTATTGATTTGTGTTTGTGTCTGTAATATGAAATAACTTCAAAGTGTTTTCAATACGATCAATTTTAATACTGTTTTAACATATCTTGTCGTAAACTATTGAATATCTTCTTCTGATAAATTAGTATCTTTAATGTAATTAGTCAAATATCTTATCGTAACTCTACCTGTATTAAAAACTCATATTGTCCATATGTATTTTAAATTAAATCTTTTTGGTTGTATTCGTTATTTATTACAGTTAAATAATCAAAAATTGTATCTAAAATCCCAATTATAACATTTTGTAACATTACTATCTGAGGTATGATCTGCACAACTGATCAATGTATATCATGAAACAATGGATATTACTTCTCATAGCTATGTCAAAAAACCTCATGATTTTAATTGATCTTGACAATATATAAAAACAAGCAATTTAATCCAGCTATTATTCCCAACTTCTATCATTATCACTAACCATTGTGAGATATCAAAATAATAATTGTGGATTTTTGTTGATTAAAACTTTGGAGTTCAACTAACCATTATTTATTTTATTTCGTTCTTTCGTTATTTCAATTATATGTATTTTTTTTCCATTCCTTGGATTATATTTTATTTTATTTTTTTGATTTGTTAGATTATATAATATTTTAATTAGTCCCACC
The DNA here is from genome assembly GCA_016808115.1 of Tetrastigma voinierianum. Lineage (NCBI taxonomy): Eukaryota > Viridiplantae > Streptophyta > Magnoliopsida > Vitales > Vitaceae > Tetrastigma > Tetrastigma voinierianum. Next base: position 240,489 of record JAEQBH010002651.1, on the reverse strand, counting down.
TACTCATTAATTAAGAATAATCTCAATAATTTTAGAGACGTTAATTCAATAAAGTTAAAATAATATAGTAGCCAAACATATATTTATTCCTTAAATTTTTTATTTGTTTTAAAAATCATTTTTAGGGCATCGACACCCTTCTCCTCCCACCACCATTTCAACCTATTTTGTTTAGACATTCCTCTCCCTCTCTGTCTCTGCTGTCGGAGGGATAAGAAGAAACCTAAAATATCAAATCCCAAAGCCATGAGACTCTCTTCCCTTTCTCTGTTTCTCCAACTCTGCCTCATCTCCTTTTCCTCTCCCTGGCGAGTCTAGGTGGTGGGTAGTGGAAATTGGGGCAGTGTGGCTGCAAAGCTCATTGCCTCCAATACTCTCAAGCTTAGCTCTTTCCATGGTTAGTTCAGTCTTTCATTAATTCTACTGACATAGACCTAGATAGATTCTGGGTGATTTCCAATTGTAGAACATAATCTTGGAACAAAACAAAACAAAACCCAGTTTAAATTTTACGTTTTGAAATGGAATTCAGATGAAACGAGATGTGGTCTGGAAGATCTTCATAAAGTGAAAACTCTCAGAAGTCATCAATCCGAAACAATGTAAGCCTACTTTACTTTGTTAAACTTTCCTGCATGATTGAATTCTTGAAAAGTTTCTGATATATTCAGGAGAAAATGTTAAGTACCTTCATGGTATAAAGCTCGGCAAAAATGTTGTTGCAGACCCAAACCTTGAAAATGCAGGTAACAAAATGTCAAAATCCCAAGACGTTGTTGGATTTTGATTAGTATGTTTATTGTGTGGTGGATATGCGTCTGCTTGGACTTGTGGTTCTGATTAATTGGTTTTAAAATTGTGCAGTGAAGGATGCAACTATGTTGGTGTTTCATGGAGGCTATATGCAAGAGGAGAGATAGTATTCACCAAATGAAGAACAAAGACATGGCCGGACTGCAGTTTTTGTCCAGCCTCGTCGCCCCCAGAAATTGGTGGTGCCAATTGCTTCCGGTCGGTTGATTATTCAGAGCCCGACTTATATTGGAACTCCGGCTCAGAGTCTCAGACCATGCTCATGGTCATGGACACCAGCAGCGACACCACTTGGATTCCTTGCAGCGGCTGCTCTTCGATCCACTGTTTTTAACTCTCTGCTGCTTCCACTACTTTCAAGTCAATCGGCTGCCAAGCTGCTCAGAGTAATGGGATTGGTACTGGTACTACTCCTCCTTCTCCTCTTTTTATTACTTCCCATTTCCCCCGTTCAACCTCACATACCTAGTTCAAAGCAAGCTATTGGTACTCCGGTAACGAATCCCCTGTTTCTGCTATAAACTTTGCTTTGTTCACTCCATGGTTCAAAGTCTCGTCTTTATGTCTAATTCTTGTATTGGACCAGTCTGAAAGAGACGATATCGATCGCGTATGGGATAAATCAGTAAAATAAGATGATTAAAATATTTAAAAATTATTAAAATATTATATAAATTATTTGAAAAATATATATAATTAAGAAAGCTAAAAATTTAATAAAACAAATTTATTTATATTTAACATTATTTAAATAGTTAATGTAAACGTTAATTGAAGATAAGTATCAATGTTAACAAAAAAAATTATTTTATATTAAGCATCATGACTTTTGTAACAAAATATCATTACAAATCGTCGTCAATGTCACAGTAGTAAATGACGAGAACAAAATCATCATCGTCATTAGTCCTACGACGAGCATATAAATTAGGGCATTGCGTAGTAGTGGTTGGAAGGTTGTTAAATCACTTGAATGTTGGTGAAAGATGATTAAGATTTGATGATCCATAGTGGGAAAATATGAAAGCTTTGGAGAGTGTTGGGGCTCAACATAGTATTGATCAAAACCTTGATAAATAACGCTACTACTATCGGAAATTGATTCATATCCATGGAACCTAGCTCTGTGTTAGGTAGTTGAATATTGATCAAAATCATACCCTACACTTTAAACATTGGAAGAATTATCACTACTTCCAAAGTATGATAGGGGATCTATCTCACTCCTTGAAATGAGGTAGTGATCTAGACGAGAAGTTGGAAGTGCTCGTGACTCCAGGTTACACAATTCGATCTATAATCACATGCCTTTGGAATAGTCATCATCAAAAAGAAAGAAGCATTAGTGGATCTTTCTAGGTACTTTTCGTTGTTCCATATGCACGACCTATATCCATGATGGGTATCTTATGTGGCATAATTTTCATTTCTATTCACGACATTGCCATGATCAACTTGATTCCCGAGCATAACTATTATCAGCAACAGCTTGCTCATTTGCTGCTCCATTGTCTGCGGTGTCTTCACTATCTTCACTATCACCAACAATGTTGCTACCCCCTCCCCACTGGCTCTATAGTCATATCACCATCTTGGTATTTAGAAACATTATTTGAGGAGCCTTACCTTTCTGAAGGCAAATCTTCTTCACTTCTTATGATATTGCTTCCGCTACCTACGTAACTTGTGCCACCATGAAATTTATATCTACCTTCTACAGGGAAGTCTTTGATCGACTAATCAGTATCATATGATAAATAGGTTAACCCTACTTCTCATTTATCCACTCATCCTAACCAATATATCATCATCATTATATGATTCGAATTCTAATTAGTTGTACAATCTTTGTTGCTTTTGTTCTTGCGTCAAATTTTTAACTCAAGTCCCACATTGTAATGGACATAAACTAACTTATGCAGCTTTCATTGCCAAATGATTGTGACTTTGTATGGTCGATGACCGTGTGCTCTCGATTTCTTTCTGTCGGATGAAGAACATGTTTGACTTAGAACTTTGGCGATAATCTTTTGATAATGTATGAACCTTTATCACCGTAGTATTCCAACATTGACTATTATTAAAAAAAAAAGAACATATTAAACACAAATATATATTTAATAGAAAATGATAGCAATTTGTATTTAAAAAATAAATAAATATAGTGAATTTTTGGAAGAGAGTGATTTGTTAGCACTACGGTTAGTGCCCCTTCCAAATTATAACAGCTTCAGCAAATAATTTCACCTACATTGTAATGTCCTTTACTTTATTAATGCACATTATAAATACAAAATATATTATAAAAATATATGAGGATTATTGTTATACCTCGTTCATAGCTTTTGCGCCTATCGAAATCGGCTCCGATATGCGGTAACACTCCTTTGTCAGATTTTAACTTAGGATGGTGGGAAAGTGTTTGAATATATTGAAGCATTGGATTTAAACATGCTAACCAGTAAAAAAATTAATGGTTATAATACTTGCCTTTAAATAGATAATAATAATTGTATAAGGAATTTTGTATTACTGCGTATACGAGATATCATCACAGTGATTTGCCACCTTGTGTCAATGACTTCCCAATACTTTCCCAATGTTTCTGTGCTATCATTTAGTTTAGCTTTATCGTTCTTCATAAATGATTGTGATTATGAAGCTTTATGTCTTGATCAACTAATTTCAAAACTTTTGACCGCAGGTGCCATGATTTACGGACTTCCTTTGCATAACCAGCCGATAAGTTAAGATAAGGTTGGATGCCTTATCTCTTAAACTCTTTCAGCTCCGATCTTTTTTGAATTCACGTCACTCATTTTTTATGCACATCATCTTCAAATCGCCTCATATAAGACAAATGAAATAAATTCAATGTGAATCAGGTTATTCGAGTGCGAATTTCTATCTTGGTGAACACTTTCATCAAATTGACTACCGAGCTATTATAAATAATTTTGTGTGATAAATGCTGCTTGATCCAAAGTCTCTTATCACGCTTCATGTTTCCCGATATCTTTAGCGGTAAATCAATGTCTTGTTGCCTGAGGAGACTAGAACAAGTAGCGACTCTCCGTCAACAACGGACCGATTGCATTAAAACTTGCCTCATTATCGGTGTACTTGTACGATGTTTTCCTCCCGACCTCTGACAATCTTATCGTAAGAGGAAACGATGTAATCTACCGTCTTGGTATGTTGATAGTGTCGATGAAGAAAAGGTATATCATAGCTTCTATCATAATAAACCTGAATTGATGATGAAAACAGTTAGAACTCCAACCATCACACATGTGTTACCATATACAATTTTAGGAGTTTATGCAATTTGGGACTCTATCATTAGCTGTATATATTATCTTACCATGTATAGATGCTAGAGACCCCCAAGAGTCTACCATGTATAGATGTTAGAACTAGGAATTATGTATAGATGCTAAAGACTAGGAATCTACCGTGTATAGATGCTTAAGACTTAGGAGATGTACCATGTATAGATGCTGAACCATCTCACCATGTATAGATGCTTAAGGCTGAATGTACCATGTATATAGATGTGGGCAGGAAAGTACCATGTATAGATCTTTAAAGACTAGAATCTACCATGTATAGATGCTAAAGACTGGGGTGAGAGACTATATGTATGGCCAGTGGATGGAATCAAAGCGCTTTTCTAGAAAACCCTATAACCGTATTTTTGTTATCTGGTATTTTGACAACATGATGGTGCATCCATATACAGCTGGCCTTGATATCTATATATACTTGAGCTCTTGCACCTCGTCCTCGATTATGTATTGCCAATTTGGTATCTGTGGGACCCTTGATGATACCTACCGAACTTATACGCTATGGTATCAATCTTGGGTGATATTAAAGGCCCGCTATCCATTTGCATTGAAGGTATTCCATTGAAGAAAATTTTTGAATGGCTTTCCGCTTTCTTGCACCTTCGGAAAATATACTTTTATTGATTTTTGTTTGAAACATGTAGGGATTAATCCTTTGGGGGTATGTTAACAAATTCTCTTGTATGTTGAAGCTGCGTATGGGAGCGCAAACGTCTGACTTCTGAGGTTGTGAGAAATCTTACACTCTCGTACATATCTACTTCTCAAAAGCGACGACTTTCTCTCATTGCATGTTTCATTTGTCTTCTTTTGAAATTGGTAATCTCGACTTCCTCAACTTCATCAGAATCAACCTCATTAATTTCATGAAAATGTTCTTCATTTAAAGAACTTATAAGTCATTCCTTCTTTTTTTTATTCATTTGAATTTTTCGTTTAGGCGATTAGGCGTATGATAATGCTTTGTGACACTCGCAAGTACACTTTTGACATCATATGCTGTGGAATGTGCAATGTGTTGCTTTAATCTTGTTATCTCTACATGAATAAGTTTTCCACAGTACTTACATTGAGGTTCTTCTATTACCATGAATAGTTGCATCGCTCTGACCAATATTATGTTCTACGACCATTCAAAATGTTCACCTAACCATGTATAAAAGTAAAACAAAATATCATTAATTAAATTATTTTCTAATATAATTGTTCTTCAACAAAAAAATTAAATTTACAATTGGAAAATAAATTTCTGTATTAATTTAATATTAATACAATTATTATTCTTATTTTATTTATAATATATTACCATATTAATTTAATATTAGATTAGTATTCTTATTTACAACATTTTTCATAAATTATTATTTTGAACAATCTTATTTATGTTTGGTAAAAATAAATAAAATAATATTTTTGTTGTATTTTATATTGTTCACAAAAATATGATTTATGGTTTTGTTAATTTATTATTCTTATTTATTATAATATATTACCATATTAATTTAATATTAATACAATTATTAATTATTCTTATTTATGCTTGTTTTCTCATTATTAATTTGAATTAATCATATTTATGTTTGGTAAAATAAATAAAATATATTTGTATTTGTGTATTTTATATTGTTCTAAAATATGATTTATGGTTTGTTAATTTATTATTCTCTTATTTATTTATAATATATTACCATATTCATTTAATATTGATACAAGTAAGATTAAATTATTCTTATTTATGCTTGTTTTTCATAAATTATTATTCTGTTATATTTGATAAGATAATAAAATATTACTTGTGTATTTGTCTTTTATATTGTTCTAAAAAATAGTTTATGGTTGTTAATTTATTATTCTTACATTTTATTTATAATATATTACCATATTAACCTGAATTATATTAATTATTCTTATTATGCTTGTTTTCATAAATTGTGTAATTTTGAATTAATCATATTTATGTTTGGTAAAATAAATAAAATAATATTTGTATTTGTATTTTTATATTGTTCTAAAAATATGATTTATGGTTTGTTAATTTATTATTCTTATTTTATTTATAATATATTACCATATTCATTTAATATTGATACAAGTAGATTAATTATTCTTATTTATACTTGTTTTTCATAAATTATTAATTTTCAATTATTCTTATTTATGTTTGGTAAGATAAATAAAAGAATACTTGTATTTGTCTTTTATATTGTTCACAAAAATATATGATTTGGTTTGTTATTCTTATTTTATTTATTTATAATATATTACCATATTCATTTTAATATTAATACAAGTAGATTATTATTCTTATTTGCTGAAAAATATGTATCCATAATAATTTTTCCATTATTCTTATTTATGCTTGTTTTCATAAATTATTAATTTTGAATTAATCTTATCAATGTTTGGTAAAATAAATAAAATAATATTTATCCCAATTTTATATTGTTCTACAAAAATATGATTTATATGGTTTGTTAATTTATTATTCTTATTTTATTTATAATATTATATATTACCTTATGGTCGAAGTTGGTAAAATACGGTTTCCTAAATATATTTTTGGTTGGAAACGCATGTGCAAGCAGGCAAAAATGGGGTTGAAGTTTAAAGGTCTTCATCACCAGGTTTACGGTGATAAGCGACATCGATTTTAGGGTTTATTATTTTTTGAGTGCGCATATATACCAAGCGGCGTTGTTTTGTATTGCGAGGGTCCAAAACGAACGACGTCGTTTGGGTTAGTGACAACTTGTGCCACAACTTGGCGTCGTTTTGGTTTACGACCCCAGCGATGTTGTTTATTTGTATTTATAGATGAAGCAGCGTCGTTTCACCCCTGTCCCGAAGGCTGATTCTTGATGGTAGATTCATGATTTGCGGGGTGGCGAGTCTGCAGGTTTGGGGGTTTGGCGTCTTTGGTGGAAGAAGAAGGAAGAGCGGTCAGAGGGGTTGCTGGCGGTGGGCGTGGCTGTCAACGCAACTGAGCCCCGAACCAACTAATCATGAATCTGATTTCTTTTGGGACGAAATGGCGCGTCGTTTCTGTGTAAGCCTAGCCGCTAACATCAGTTTTGACTATATTAAATAGTTTGCATGGTGTCACTAACAATGACTTATGGATCGTTGGACTAAATGAACGGCTGTTTGGCTGTATATACAATTTTAAGCGTGGCTCTAAAACGGCCGTTGGCCTCTAAGGCTAAAGCAGTGTTGTTTTGAAACTAAAAGGCAGCTAAACGATGTTGTTTTTACGAGAAACCACAAAGGCAGCTTGACGTCGTTTTGTCTGGCTGTATTTAGCACCTCCCTATCCAACCCCATTTTCCTATAAATATTTAAGCATTCAACTTCTTAAGGTACAACTATATAATATTATAAATAAATAAATAACAAACAATCTCAACCTGTAAACATATATAAATAAAATATAAATATTATTTTATTTATTTACTAAACTGTGTAATTCCAAGTGTAGACTATAAAAAACAACATAAACATAAACAATAAGTATATCAAATACATATTTTTAAAATGGAAATAATTATCTACTTTGCTATTAACATAAATAATATCAATCATCCTTACCAAAATAAACAAATAATAATGCTAAACTCATAAATCATATTTTTAATGAGCTGTATATAAACTACAAATACAAATATTATTTTATTTGTTTTACCAAACATAAATAAAACAATTCAAACCAATAATTTATAACAAAACATAAACAGTATCTAATTAGTAATATTAAGTATATAAACAATATAATATAAATAAATACAAATTAACAAAATATAAATATTTTTTATTGAGTAATATAAATCAAAATAAGTATAATAAATTAAATCATATTTTTGTGAACAATATAAAATAAATAAAAAAATATTTTATTTATTTGATCAAACATAAATAAGATATTAATAATTTATGAAAACAAAATATAAATAAGAATAATTAATCTAATTGTATTAATATTAAATTAATATGGTAATATACTATAAATAAAATAAGAATAATAATTATTAATATTAAAGGTAATATAGTAAGTTATTTACCAACGGAGTATACATGGCCTGATGATATAATATAAATATTAATTATATTTTATTTTACTGATTCTTTAGTCACTATATTAGTGAGCATGTTGAAGAACTAAATATAGAAAGTATGTGTGAAAGAGATGAAGTACTATTATAAAGCACCTGTCTCGGACAATACAGGCTGAAAGTGTACCTACGAGGGTCACCAAAGCATTAGGTAATACTATCGGAAAAAATTCCAAATGTAGAAGAGCGACTTATAAGTTCTTAACACAATGAGGCTATTTCATGGTGATGGTGTAATGAGTTAGTAATGATTTAGAAAGAGACAAATGAGCTATGTCGTTGAAGATGAACATGGGCGAGTGCTCTCACAGCCAGCAGTGCGACATCATGTAACCGACATAGAAGAGGCGCTGAGAGAGATACTCGTGAAAAATCGGCGGTAATAAAAAAGTATGTTCTGGCGAAGATGAATATGTAAGCCTATTCCAGTGGAGATACCGCTGGTTTGCCTATCTCGGTCATGGATTGATACCGCGCTGAAAGCAGAGCTCACCAGGTATCGCGATCTACAGTACCAGGCAATATGTGTTTGTAATGACTATATATGAATACATGATATTGGGATTCTGAACTAGAGAAGCCTATCATCAATTTCGCGGTTTATTATGTGATCTGAAACATGAAGTATGCCTTTCTTGATTATTTATCAACATGCCACAAGGCGGCCAGTTACATCTTTCCTTGTGGATAAGATTGTTATGGCGAGTTGGGAGGAGAAAGCGTTGTCTTAGTAGTCAGCGATAATGAACTGAGATTTTAAAGCATTTGGTATGTTGTTGATGGGCTTATGAAGCATTACGTCTCCTTGTGCGTGCGGTATGATGATTAATGCTTGAGATGTGGAAACATGAAGTAGATTAAGGGGAGACTTTAGATCAGTAAGATGATCATAAGCTTTTATTTATAATAGCTGAAGTAGTCAATTTGTTAAGTGTTCCTGCGATCAAAATCTTACGCCAGGAATAACCCGATTTGCCATTTAATTTATTTCACTTCAGAGTCTTATACATTATGAGGGCGATTTGAAGATGATGTGCCTTGACAAATGGTGCTTTGATTCAACAGATCGGATAGAAAGAGTTTAAGGATAAGGTATCAACCTTATCTTAATTGATTTTGGAAGAAGGCAAAGAAGTCCAAACAATCATGGAACTATAGTTAAAGATTTTGAAGTGGTTTGATCAGATAAAAAGCCTAACATCAATCATTTATGAAGAAATGGATATGATAAGTGCTATAAAGGCATGATTGAAACATTGAAGAAGGTAATAAGGAAATTTATTGTATAAGACAAGGCAAAATCAATTACATAGACATCTGTTCACTGAGTAATACAATAAATTCCTTATACGATTATTATTATCTTATTTAAACAAATGTATAACTAATAATTTTTTTAACACATTGTATTTTTTTAAATCCAATGTTTCAATATTCAAAGCAATTCTCCCACCATCCATAAGTTAAAAATTAGAACTAAAGGTATCGAGAGATTGGGCGGTTCGTGGCGGACAAGCTATGAATAGGGAATTATAAGCAATCATCGTGTTATTTTATAATATATTTTGTACATTTATAATGTACATTAATAAAATGCATTTATTAATGTCCAATGAAGGGTATTTGTTGAAGACCAAGGAGAATTTGAAAGTGCACTAACTTGGAAAAGCAATAAATCCTCTCTTTCGATTTTCCTGTATCTTTTATTTATTTATCAAAAATACAATTGTATCATCATATATTCTATTAAATATATATATATTTATTACTTAATATATATATACTTATATATATATATATATATATATATATATATATATATATATATATATATATATATATATACTATATATAATAATATGTTTGAATGGTGGAGCAAATTATATGGTGATGAAAGTCACGCATCTTTAAGGTGTTGTCAAAGTTCTAAGTCAAACATGTTTTCATTTAGTTGTGAAAGAAGTGGAACACATAGTGGGTGCAATTAAATACAAAGTTAGCGCCGTGTTTGGCAATGAAAAGTTATAGTTAGTTTATGTCCACATTACAATAATGCGACTTTGAGTTAGAGTGATGTCACAGAATGAAGCGATGAAGATTTTTACAATTCAATTGACCTGAATCATATTTTTAATGATGATGATATATGAATGAGTGGATCTACGAGAAGGAGAAAGAACACATATTTTTATCATATATGATAATTTGGATTGGCTGGTTTAAGATCTTCCCTCTAGAGAAGGTAGAGAAGTAGCTCATGATGTATAGTACGAGGTAAGTAGGCGTGGGCGATTAGCATGAGAAGAGACATTGGTTCTTCTCGTAAAGTGAGCTCCTCGAATAATTGTTTTCAAATAATAGTAGTGATGGTGATGGTGAAGATAGAGTAATGGGAGGAGTATGTTGTTGGTGACGGTGAATAGTGAAGACACCGGTGGAACAATGGAGCGGAGTGGTGGCATTAGAGCAAGCGGTGATATTGATAATAGTTATGTGTCGATCAGAGTTAATCGTGGCATATCGTGGTAGCGTGATGAAAATTGTGTACCACCGCGAATCTTGTCATGGATATAGGCGGAACATATGGAACAAAGCACCTCTGGCGACCATTTCTTAGTGATGATGACTATTCCGGTGGGCATGATTATAGTCGAAATAGCGGATTGATGGTACTTCAATCCTTGTCTCTAGGATCAATACACCTCATTTCAGAGTGGGAGATGAATCTATTATGACTTTGGAAGTAGTGATAATTAACGATGCTTTTTAGTGGGTAAGTTTGATCATTATTGACTATTGGAACGAGCTAGTGGTTCTATGGAATATGACCAACTGTCCGATAGCGATAGCGTTGCTTGTCAGGTTTGAATGCCATCGGTATGGCGTTGAGCCGACCCAGCCTCGAGCCATATTTTCCTAATTATGTTGTCCGATTATCTCTGACGATACATTCAAGTGATGAACAATTCTTTCAGCCCACATTCTGTTATGCAAATTATCATCCCGATTGTCTTGTCGTAAGAAGCCCATGATGATGATATTGATTTTGACATAGTCGTTAAACGTGAATACGATTGATGTATTTGGTGACGTTTGTTAAAAGTTATGTTATGTTTGATATAAAATAATTTCTTTTGTTGTTAATATTAGCATACATATCTTTCATTGTTGGATGTTTCATTAACTATTTGAAATAATGTTAAATACTCATAAACCATTTGTTTATTAAATTTTTTGCTTCATTAATTATATATATATTTCTAATAATTTATATAATATTTTAAATATTTTAATCATCTTATTTTGCGTATCGGCCGATATGCGACCCATACGTCTTGGGATCGTTCGAGTTAGGGACCGGTATCACGACTTTGAACCATGGCTCGAATGCCTCGCCATTGGCGATCCTGGGTGCAGCCCCATCCACATCGTTTTTACATAACTCAAATCATTTGCGGAAGATCGCCAATTCCTTGCCAATTGTACTTGTGGATGATGTTCCTGTGGAGGATTGAAGGATCTGAACTTACATCTTCACACAGTATGTACTGACATTTTTGATGGGTTTAAATGAGACATTCGCAAATGCACGATCTCAGGTATTACTCATGGACCCTATTTCCTCTATTAACCGTGTTTTTGCACTCATCTCTCAAGAAGAAAACCAACAAACACTTGGTGGGCAATTTTCGACTCCACAAGAATCCTTACATGGTATGTCAATGTTTGAAAAGAGTGATCAACTGATAACAAAAAATCAGAGAAAAGAGCGACCTCTGTGTGCTCATTGTAAGATTCTCGGACATACATTCGACAAATGCTATAAACTCCATGGGTATCCTCCTGGTTATAAGCCTAGACTGAAGAAGCCTGCTATTGCTGCCAACATTGAGTCCTCTGAACTTCCACACCAGTCTTTAGAACAGCCCATGGTCACTCTTAGTGAAGCTCAGTATAACCAGCTCCTCGCAACGCTGTCCGCACGTCTCCTCTGTTCCTCTTCATTGCCTTCCACTAGAGAGGCATCTTCAGGGGTTGTCACGGCAGCTTCAGGGTATGTGTGATGACCATGGTATGACTCTTGTTAATCCCTTGACACCGATATGGTTAAAAGACTGGTGAATCCCGACACATATGTGGTAATCGTTCTCTGTTCACCACATTCAAACCATTACACAACTCCATGGTGACTTTGCCTAACCATACTAGTTTACCAGCTTCCTTTCTGAGATGTGTGACTGCTTAATTTAGAATGTTTTGTACCTGGTTTCAAATTTAATCATCATGTCCAGTGCTCTTACTCTCCAACTCATCCACTTGTGGTTTTTGTTTTTTCAGGATGATGGTTCTACTACTCATCCAGGATATCAACAACAGAAGATGATTGGCAGAGGTAAGGAGATGAGTGAACTCTTGTATAAGCTGATGCCTTATCTTGTTGTTAGCACTGTGATGAACAAGGCTTCGGTTCATGTCTGGCACGAACGCCTTGGACATCTCTCAATGCAGAAATTACTCTCTTTGAAGACTATTTTAGATTTCTCTGAATGCAGTAGTACCAAGCCCTGCTTTGTTTGTCCATTAGCTAAGCAAAAACATTTACAGTTTGTATCTCATAACAATCTAGCTGATAATACTGTCTATTGTGACATATGGGGACCGTTTCATCACACTTCTCATGTTGGCCATAGATTTTTTGTTACATTAGTTGATGGCTGTACCTGGTTCTGCTAGGTTTACTAGATGAAGAATAAATCAGATGTGCACCACATTATTCCTCGGTTTTATAATATGGTCACCACGGTTTGATACCAAGATCAAAATATTTCGATCAGACAATGCAAAAGAGTTGGCGTTCTTAGATTTTTTTGCTTCCACAGGGACCCTTCATCAATATTCTTGTGTCGAGAGTCCTTAACAGAACTCTGTAGTCGAAAAGAAGCTTTAACATTTACTTAATGTGGCTCGTGCTTTGTTTTTCCAGTCTCGGGTTCCTCTCATTCCTGGCCCAGTATCTTGACAGATTGTATATATCTTAATCGAACACCACCAGCATCTGCTAAAGGATTGAGTCATCTCTGTTGAAGGATGATCTCCATTGCAGTCCTCTATGACAAAAAGGTTGATTATTCAGTTTTACGGGTTTTTGGGTGTTTGGCATTTGCTTCATCTCTTGCTGCCCACCGCACCAAATTCCAACCCCATGCCCATATGAGTGTGTTTCTTGGTTACCCTCCCGGAGTCAAAGGAGAGCCTCTATGATATTGCCACAAAAGAGTTCTTCATTTCCCGTGATGTGGTGTTCCATGAAGAGTTTTCCCTTTTCATTCGTTGACTATCAAGCCTCCTGTCATGGATCCCTTTATGGACTTTGTTCTCCCCACGTCACAGGCTATAGCACCCACTACTTTCTCCCATAATTTTCCCATGGCACCCCCACTTGCTTCTCCATTTGCATCCAACCCACCCTCGGTTGCATCGGAGTTACCTTTGGCTATGAACCCCATTTCAACGCCCTCTCAAAGTCCCACCCCTGCAGTCCCTCCATCTCTTGAGATTCGACGTTCCGCTCGACTCACCACCAGGCCCAAATATCTCCATGATTTTCATTGTGGACAACTCACTTCTTATGGTTCTAAGTCTGCAATGTCCCCCCACTCTCTTTCTCACGTATTGTCCTATGATCTCTTATTCCCATCCCACTGGGCCTTTGCTCTCTGAGTCTCCATGCATTCTGAGCCACAATACTATCACTAAGCAGTTAAGCTTGAACACTGGTGAGCGGGCATGCATGCATGAAGAATTAAAAGCCATGGAATCCAATGGCACATGGTCCGTGGTCTCATTACCAACTGGCAAAACTCCCATTGGTTGCCATTGGATATTCAAAAATAAATTCAATGCCGATGGGACCCTTGCCCGCCACAAAGCTCGCTTGGTTGCAAAAGGATACAATCAACGTTGGGGCATTGACCTTGAGTTTACTCACTTCGATGGCCAGATGGTCACTGTGGGGAGATCCCTTCTTACTTTAGCCTCCCACAATTGGTTTTAGCTCAACTTGATGTTAACAAATGCCTTCCTTGATGGCGATTTATGAAGAAATCACCATGGACCTTCCTTTGGGATATCACCCTCAGGGGGAGCATTTGCCTAGCTCTACTAAGTTGGTTTGCAAGCTCCATAAGTCTATCTATGGTCTAAAGCAATCTTCTCGCCAATAGAACATAAAGTTTACTCAAACTATACTCGATCTTGGGTTTGCCCAATCCCAAGCCGACCACTCTTTATTCACCAAAGGTCATGATGATTCATTTGTGGTAGTCCTAGTCTATGTTGATGATAGTATCGTTACTAGCCCAAATGCGGCCACTGCCTCTACTATGAAAGCTTCCCTAAGCTCCAAATTTAAGTTGAAGGATTTGGGACCTCTCGAGTTTTTTATTGGCCTCGAGGTTGCCCGCTCTAAGGCTGGTATCATTCTTTACCAACGACAATATACCTTGCATTTTCTTAGAGGATTTTGGTTTTCTTAGTTCTAAACCAAAAACACCCATGGATCCTCGGGTTGCCCTTCATCGTCACGATGGTGATCCCATCTTTGATCCCACCTCCTATCGACACTTGGTTGGTTGCTTATTATATCTCACTATTATGAGACTGGACTGTTATATTTAGAATATCTAAATAAGAATAGACAAATTATATTAAATGCGGAAGCTAATTGATCGTACCTCCAACCATGATTGTTAAATTCAAACAAAGAATCTGAGGGATCTTCGACACCTGAGCCTCTTTCTCAATAGATGTGGATGAATTACTCTGAATGTGGTAACCAGGGACCCATCAGATAAGTCACCATATATATAGGGAGCCATCACCTTATACAACCATTATTAGAGAGTGGATCTTATCACTTATTCCACTCCCTAACGTGGAATTAATGGGCCACAAAAAATAGGCCACTAATAGGAGGACTTAATCTCTTGGCCGTTGGAAGACTTAATCAACATTCCCTCACTTGGTCCATAAATTCAACATCCAATTTAATAAATAAACAAATATTTGAATCATGACAACAATTCCTATAATAGTGAGTATTATCTACCATGTATCACAGTATATTTATCCCTTTAAATAACTATTTTTAATCTTTATGAATAAACCCTATGTTGATACGGGTCATAACAAGCGATATTTCTCTAATCTGAATATGCGCAACTTTGTAAACGTGTTGTGGAAGATTTCATAAGAAAAGCGAATACACATATGAAAATGAGATTACAAAACGGGACCAGGTCATGTGGTTACACATGATTCTTGAAATTTTTTATTGGCATGCCTTTAGTCAGAGGATTTGCAACCATTAACTCAGTGCTTATGCGCTCAACAACCACTTTATGTTCTTTAACACATTCCCTGATGGTTAGGTACTTTATGTCAATGTGTTTGCCGACTCTCGCTTTTTATCATTATAGCGGAAAAACCTTGTGAAGGTTGTCACGCGGTATAATCTCTCGATGGCCTTTAGATGAATCAACGGATTCTGGGGAGCCAATAATAGAGATTATGTGAGCCAAACATCATGTGAAGTGGCTAGAAAGCGAAGCAATGAACTTCGGTCTCCATGGTAGGAAGTGGTCTTCAGGTTTGCTTCATGCTCACTCCAGTACGGCTCCACTTGCTAAGCATAAAAATATAACGTGTGAACTTTTTGAGTCGGCGCGGCAGCAGTCAATGTTGGGTAGCTAGTCACCTCCAGTAACGATCGATCTGCCTCGTCATCATGAAGTGCTTTGTACTACTGGTGGCGCATTATCTTCTTTGCGACTTTCTATGATGTCGACCCGGTTACTCGATGTCGCGCCTATTCAATAGCCAGGCGTGCGGTGTGGCGCCCGAACCGATTACGTTGACCCGGTATCGACCAGCGAAAACTTGTGGATATTATAGGTAATGAAAACCCGATCTATCTTATTGTGTCCCCTTCTTTGGGACCTTATAATTTAACAAAAAATCGGACAAAGTCTCCTTTGTATGGGAGCTTGCGAAATACAACTTTACATGGGATGTGTAATGTAATATGACCGTCAGGCTTCCGTATAACACAATGACCGCCTTGAGATCCTGTTTGCTAGTAAAAGTGGCCCAAATCAGACCCGTTATATCTCATTTAAAACACTAAATTATGATTTAAAAGCAGTCCATAAGATTTAAAGTACAATTCTCTTTTTCTTACAAAATCTGAGCTACCAAAGACTATGTGAACTTCAAGCATCTTTACAAAAATGAATACACAAAGCCTGGCTTCGGCTTTCTTCTGTGCGACCTCGAGTGAGAAGGCATTGTGATCAGTTACTCTGTGCCGAGAAGGGTCCCATAGGGATGATGAAGCTACACCTGATAAATTAACTTCTTACAAGGGCTGTATGCCCACTAAGTCACACGTTCAATGGTCATGTTCTGATCACATTCCATTCATAGTAAAAGCATTACAATTTCTCTTGTATGAAATCTACAATGTGGAATGAGATGAGACTCAATCATGTGTACCATGCACCCGAGTCCTTACCTCCCTCTTACGAGCCTTTGCAACTCTATCACACCATGTCAAGTGTTGATAAAACTTATCATTTGTGGATTGCATCCAATGATCATTCTACAACAAAATTCATTTGTTTTTCAAACCCAAAAGCTTTTTGGATGTTACACCTTAATGATCATTTATATTCAAAATCATGTGTCTTTTACGTATAAAAATTTTCGGCGCTCTCACCGAGCTTCGCAAGCCTTACAATTTTCACCAAGCTTTCACCGTTGGACACATATGTATAACAAAAAATAACGGGGCTTTCACCCGAGGGGGTATTTATCCTTACTTGCTATTACCCGACACATATTTTTATTTTTACGTATACAACCGTACGACCCTGTTGGACATTGTCCCACAGTATCGAGCCCACCAAATCAAATACCAAACGTAGTGTTGATTATAATGCACTCACACCCATTTCATGTGATGTCCCCGTGCATATGCAATGCAATGTGCCATTTCATGCCTATACCATGTCACGTCACATATATGATGAATGCTATATGGATAATTCTACTCATGCATATCACCCATGTATCATGGACAATTATATCAATCACCATAAGATTTCCAAAATATCACACATCTCATGTCAACATATTTGCACACACATATATCAACATCAACAAGTCATCACCAATCAAGCAATGACATATTTTATCCTCTAGGCCAAATTGTGACATAACATGTCCACAAATAGCTCATCAAGCCATGCAAGGCCTTATCCATACACAAAACTCATCACATCACTACATTAGGACAAACATATTGACCTCCAATCACTACCACCAAGCATGTCACTTCAAACTTAAGCAATGACAACTTTGATCCTTTCAAGACTGGGTCAGGGCATAAAGATGCCCACAAAACATTTCACACAATACTTCATAATAGACATAGAATAGTTTCAACTCAATTTAAAAACTAGTCCCCTAACAAATTCCAAAACTGACACAAACCATTAAACAACCTAAGTTGTGAAAATCCTGTGAAATACTATAACTTGAGTCAGGAGGTCCACTCGTGATTCAAAAGCCTATATCAAATTTACAGATGGAAGTTAATGGCGGAGAACATTAGTCCACCCCCTGGTTTTTTCTCAACCGCAAATTAGTCCCAACTGACACTGTATGGTCAAAACAGGTGCCATGCGCCCTGAAATGGACCATAACTTGAGTTATAGAGGTCTAATTTGGATGATTCAAAAGCCCAACATCAAGTTCTCAAATGCAACTACAATTTACATGAAGGACACTATTCCAATTTCCCCATTTTTCCCGATCGAAAATCAGTCCCAAAATCTGGACAATATATAGGGTCAAAATAGGGCAGCCTATGGCAGTCCCGGAAAATGGACCATAACTCGAGTTATAGAGGTCCAATTTGGGTGATTAAAAAGCCTAACATCAATTGTAGCTACAATTTCCATGAAGGACACTAGTCCAAATTCCCTATTTTTATAACCGAAAATCAGTCCCAAAATCTGGACATTTCATAGGGCCAAACAGTAAGAATTTCACAAACTTCAAAATTTAGTCACAAACAAAATTCTCAAGGAGCCATAGAACTTGATTTTTTCAACCTTAACAGCCCCTAAGGAGCTCTAGAACCGGATTATTAGTCCAAATAGCTCCTAAGGAGCCATAAAACCTGGGATTAAATTCAAACAGCCTAAGGAGTTGTAAAACTGGCTTTTCAGCCCAACAACCCCTAAGGAGCTATAAAAACTGATTTTTTTTTAACCCAAACAGCCCTTAGGGCAAAAACACAACCAAACAGCCCTTAGAGCGGAAAATAAACCAAAGTAGGAAGAATCCATACCTCTTGGAGCGTAGTAGAACCGAAGGAGGTCTCAAGAACACTTCCTAATCCTGAAAAATTTGATTTCCTAAAATCTCCTCCTTTGGATCTTCGACGAAATCCCTCCTTTTTGGTACCCACGTGTAGCCCTCGTCGAGTAGAAGAACTTTCACTAAAACTCCAAGGATCGAAGAGAGAAGCACTTGGAAGCTCTCTTTCTTCTCCCTTTTCTCTCTCATGGTTTCTCAACCAAACAAAGAGAATGAGCGTTTCTCCCTCCTGGGAAACTAACTTGTCATCTGATCTAATAACTTAAAACTGCCCATCACGCCACGTAACCCATTTATCCCAACTGCTTTTTACTCAAAAACAATTTATTTCCATCTCGGTTCAAGTTCAATTTATTTAAATAAAATTTACTTAATTTATTTTTCCATTTTTGAGATTTTTTCTCAAAATTTGTTTTATCCGTTTAGGTGCTCGACGCCCAAAAATCGTGAAAATTCGACATCGGGTTTTGAATTCAACGAAATTGCCTGGTAACTAAATTTCGCAAAGAAAAATCCAAATGTTGAGGTCCGCTATCAGTGCGGTAGATCTAGAAAAATTCCAGGTTTACAACTTATACTGTAGCGGCAATTTAACGTTTTGTCATTTTTTGTGAAAATTCAAATTTATCTGGGTTTTACATCAGGTTTGGTACAAACTTGTGCATACATGAGACTTCCAACCAACAACCAAAGCATATGGAGTGTCTCTCATCTTTTCCCACTCAAGATTGTTGCTCAGACACTAGTCTAAATTGAACCTATCACCCTTCACTATGGGAGTTGGACTTGGTGAACAATTTTTCATCTGAAATCTTTCTAAGACTTTGTTGATATAGGTCTCTTGAGATAAACCCAAAATGCCTAAAGATCTTTCCCTATGGATCTTTATGCCAATGACAAAAGATGCCTCACCCATATCCTTCATATCAAAGTTCTTGGAGAGGAATTGTTTCACTTGGTATATCGTTCCCATCACGTTTGTTAAGAAAATATCATCCACATATAAAACAAGATAACATATCTTACTCCCACTAACCTTGTGGTATATACAATTATCCATGACATTCTCTTCAAAACCGAAAGAAGAGATGACCTCATGAAACTTTAAATACCACTGTCAGGACGCTTGTTTCAAACCGTGTATGGATTTATTAAGCTTGCAAACTAAGTGTTCATTGGCAATAGAGGAGAATCCTTTAGGTTGTTTCATGTAAACCTCTTCCTCTAGTTCACCTTTAAGAAAGACGCCACGTCCACTACGTGTACTTCCAAGTTAAAATGAGCTACTAGCCAAGGATTACTCGAAGAGAATCTTTCGGATACGGTGAGAAAAGGTCTTCGTAGTCGATTCCTTCCCTTGAAAGTAAACTTTTCTGCCACGAAGTCTCGCCTTTATGTCTCTTAATGTTGCCTTGTGAGTCTTTTTTAGTCTTGAGGACCCACTTACATCCAATGGATTTTACACTGTAAGGCAACTCGATGAGATCCCAGACTATGTTAGAGGCCATAGAATTCACCTCATCTTTGATGACTTCATATCATAATTTAGATTCTTTAGAACTTATGGCTTGTGAAAACGTTTATGGATCATGTTCGGCTCCTATGTTGTAATCCGATTCTTGTAAGTACATGACATAATCACTAGGAATAACTGAATTTCTGACCCTAGTAGATCTCCTTAATGTTGTTTCTTCATGTGGAACTTGTTGCTCAACCGTTTGCTCAATCGATTGTTCAACATTTTGTGGTTCCTCAACAACATGATCTATAGGTTCAAAAGTATGTGGAACCTCGATGGTTGTCGATACCCAAGCTTACCCCATGGGTATGTATGACAGTTAATTTATGACTTGGACCAAGGTCTTGACCACTCCCACTGACTAGTCATTCTCGAGAAACTTCGCATTTCTAGATTCCGCTACCCAGTGGTGGAGATGGACACAAAATCTATAACCTGACTTCTCAAAGATACCCACGAAATACCCACTTATGTCTCAGCTGCTTCTTCTTGTGGACAGGTCCCCATCAAAGGGCATCCCCATACTGCAAGGCTTATGCTTCAAACCCACTTCAACCTTTAAATAACTCAAATGGTGTCTTTTGGACGACCTTGGTCAGAACTCAATTTAATATATACACTGTTGTCTTTAGTGCCTTAGTCCACAAGAAATGAGGAAGATAACTGTTACTCCTCATACTCCTTACCATGTCCATTAAAGTTCGATTTCTTCTTTCTGCCACACCATTCTGGTCCGGAGAATCAGGGAAAGTGTATTGGGTAACAATCCCATGCTCTTGAAGAAACCTAGAAAATGACCCACATTCATACTTTAAAGGTACCTACCATAACACTCTCCACCTCATCTAACCACTATCTTTACTTGCTTCCCCGCATTGTTTCTCCACTTCACCCTTTGAATACCTTATTCACGCTCGCCCTAAGAACGAAGCATGTAGAGATACATATAACGTGAGTAGTCATCAATGAAGGTAATGACTTATTTCTGGTCACTCCCGTCCATGTCAAGACAACAAATGTCCGTATGTATGATTTCTAACAAATGTTTACTCCTTGTTGCACCCTTTTTAGACTTGTTGGTTTGCTTTCCTTTAATGCAATCCAAACATGTCTCAAAGCCGGTAAAGCCCAGGGAACTTAGTACCCCTTCATTTACTAACCTTTCAATCTTTGAATGGAGATATGTCCAATCTACGATACCATAATAAGGAGGATTCTTCATTCATAACACCTTGTTTAATACCAGCAATTAGACTTAATGAGTTATAAGCATTTATTATCTTCCAACTGTATAGAATAAATACCATCACACAAAATACTATATCCAATAACCTCTTATTTTATTAATAACGTAAAACTAGTATCCTTAAAGTTACAAGAAATCCCTAAGGGTACGAGTGCTGAAATTGAAAACAATTTCCTAGAAAAACTATGTACATAGAAGGTCTTTTCCAACTGAAAAACAAAACCATTTGACAACTTTAAACTACAAGTCCCAATGGCTTCCACATGTGAACTTGACCTCCCTCCTAAATTGATGTACCTCTCACTGCCCACCGACTTCTTGAGGTTTCTTGTACCCTGCAAGGTATTTGAAACATGGATTGTAGAACTAGAGTCAATCTACCAAGATTTATGATTAACATTTGTGAAATTTGATTCATAACATATGAATGAGTGCAATTACCTTCTTTTCAAGCTGTGCTTTGTGCTTGCACAAAGACTCTTCACATGTCATTTCTTTACAAAAGAAACATGGATTTCTTTCTCATGCTTACCTTGGGTCACAGCCCTACATTTCCTTGTTTAGCATTATTCCTCCCTTATCACGAGAAGAGTGAAAGCACCTTTCCTTTATTCACAAGTAGTCGCCTTCTTGCATATGTTCGGTTCTCTAATTGACCAATCCTCCTTATGTGTGTTATAAGAAATCTTGAATGGGCTATATTGAGGAGGAAGAGTACATAAAATATATTGAATGAGGAAGGACTCCAATATGGTTACTTCTAGGTTATTTAACTGAGCCGCTATGTCCATTATGTGCATTATGTGATCACGCACACCTTTCACTCCAATGAGCCTAAGGGTGGAGAATTGAATAATAAGGGTAATCGAAGTAGACTGCCACCATCGCGACTGGATCATGACGCCCGACCCCGGTCCGCTTGACAACTCACCAACACTGATTTGACAAATACTGAGCCTCAATGCCACAAAATATGTCTCACCCAGACTTAAACATGAGTAAAAATGGCCACGTCGGGCCCATACATCCATACTCACCAAAATATAACCAACTATATTATAATAATTTCAAGAGTTAACTACAATCTTATACAAACATGTTTCAATCAGAATTTTTCATACGTGTTTTACAAAAATATATAATCAAAGCCACATGTTGGCTTTCTTCTCAAAAGCCGCCTCTAGTGAGCGCCGTCTTCCTGAATACTCCCTGTAACTGAAAGGGGGATCCCACGACGGGGTGAGCAATGCCCAGTAGTTGAATTTTCCTACATTGGGTTACTCCCTACCTAAGTGCTCATGTAATGGCAAACACACACATTCAAGTGAATTTATGATTCTTGCTTGAATGTCTACATGTTATGGATGAGAGTGTGATACACTCATTCCCACATCTCTGCCTCTTTCTCATTGATTCCTCATGGATGCTTGCCAAGGTGAAAACACGCTTTCAAAACAAAAGGTTTTTGTTCCCCGAAACACAATACCAATTTCCGGAGAATTTATTTGATAATCTCCGAGTAGAATTGCTGGATAACTTCGAAGCCAGTCATGGGTCATCCTCCGATATTAATTGTCACAACTTTCTGCCACTTTTTGAAAATCTTCTCACGAAATTCATTTGACAATCATAGCTGAGAATGCACTCATATTTATCGTCTAGTTACCCCAGATATGAAATGTAATATGCCATTTATTAAGATCTATGTTACAGACAAGTACGCATATATTAACGAAATTTATACAAAGCAACATGTTATTCATTCATAGAAATAACACCTAAAATTGCAAATTTCACACTTAGCCTAATAAACAAACCAACGATCCATCTTGGAACTGCCCAAAGCATCACACAAACAACACACAAAATCATGTGAACAGTCCAACCTTAGTCTCAAAACTGTCCAATGACCACTCTAGGGATTTCATCTGTAAGACCCGGGAAAATTCAAATTTTTTGAAAAAGGGTAAAACAGTAATTTTGGTAAAAATCCGAAATTTTTCTAGATCTCGGATGACAAAATGGACTTCATCGTTGGAATCGTCTCTTGAAATCTAGCTACCACGTCGAATTTCGAGACAGTCGAAAATTCATGTTTTTCGAGGCACCGGGTGCCGGATGCACCCATGTGACACATGTTGCATGAGTAGAGAGAGGATGAGATGAATGACTTAGATTAAGCCATGTGTCAAAAATCAAGAAAAAAGGGACAAGATGAGAATTATGAAATGTTTAATGAGAATAAAGATAAAAGTTGAAATAGTTATCTTCTCCAAAATTGAAGAACAAACGTGCAGTGGCTGGAATTTTGTGCAGTAGGTTGATTTTTGAGGTTTTAAAGAGAGAAGGAGCTCATTCTCTCTAGATTTCTGGTCGCTCATCATTTCGGCCGACTCGAGCAAGAAGCAAAGTCGGTTTCACGCGCGAGGGCTACGCGTGGACACCAATTTGGTGGAGTTCCGACAACTTCAAAAGGCTATCTTTTCCTACTTATGTTATTCGCTGCGAGCCATGTAAATGGTCGTAATGTCTCCGCATTTATTAGTCGTGTTTTTGGTCTCAAAACATTTGAACTCAAAGGGGAGAAAACCCATTGTTAAGGCCGTGGAACAGTACAACCCGTAGGGTTTCACTGCTCATGTGAATAGTGAAGTGATTGGTGTGACTTTATGATTGCCTGATTCAAAATGAATTGTCATTTGTTAATTAGCTTATGTGAACTAATTTTGGTGTTATTGATTGTGAATTTGAATAACATGATTTATGTGGATTAATTATGTTAGTATATACATGTTTTATATATTAGCATGAGTTGTTGGGATTGGCATAATGCATTCCATATGCAATTGAAGCACCCTTAGAATATTTAGAATGAGTGCAGATGACATGAAAGAAAACAAAACGAAACGTTTGTGAAAGGAATTTCAAGGAAGATTTTTCGAAGAATCTTCGCTTCTGAAATTGGCCCAATGTAGATTACCGCTGGATTTATGACCACAATCGCTTTTGTGAGCGTTATCCAAATAATTCGGGCCGGAGGGTAGTCCAATATATTTACTAAATCTCTAAGAGTAAGTTTTCGAGAACAAAAGCTTTGTTTGAAAACTGTATTGATCGCATTTGGCTTAGGCATGTGTGAGGAGTCTGAGGACTCCTGGACATGGATTGGCATGTGGTGACATTCGAGTAGGTTCAAGTGTAATTGCTTGGATGTGTTACTGCCATGACATGTGCACTTAGGGCAGAGAGCCCATGTAGGAAATTATCACTACTCGGGCTTTGCTCACCAAATGTAGGATCACTATTTGTGTATAGAGTATAGATCAACACTACTGAGAGGTCATAGAAGAAAGTCGGTCATGGTTAAGAGAATTTTGTATAACATATTAGAATCAGAAGATTTTAATATATGTTGAATTAAGAGTGATTTATTAACTCTGAACAGGTAATATATGATGTATTTGTGGAGAGTTGATGAAATGGCAATAATTATTTTACTCGCATGTGGACTCGGTGTGGTCATTGTAAACTGTTTTAGATAGGTTGTATTTGGGTAGAGCTCCCCGTACAAAGGAGACTTTGCCCGATTTTTGTGAGTGGTGTCGGGTTACCCGACATTCACGAGTATTCCGCAAAGCTGACGGAGTTGTCAACGACCCCTGAAACAAGGCCACTAATAATTAGTCCCAATTGAATTAAACACGCCATCCAAGCCTCAAGATATCCCTTATCCATTAAAATGGTTCTAGCCAAAGAATAAATCAAATAGAGAAACCTTACCTCCTGAGTTGCTTGAACCGCACAATACGGCATCCATGCGTAGCCTCAGAAGGTGATCAACTTTACCTCTTGTCTCGCCGGAATTTGACGGACCGATCGCCGGAAAATCTAGAGAGAAGGTAGAGCTCCTCTCTCTAAACTTTCTTCCCTTCTCCTCTTTTCTTCTCTTCTCTTTTTCCTCCCAAACCTGGGCTGGGTCAAGGTCGGGTCAAGAGAACTTGTCCTCTCATGCCACTTGCCCACTTCTGCTGCTCCTCAATTACACCCTATCCACTTATCCATCTACCATAGATTTCTACCAAATCACATGTTGCCACATGTCTCTCATGACCCACACTTGAGCTCATTGTTTGATTAGCTCTCCACTTGACAAGTGTCTCATCTTGAGCCACTCCAAATGAGCCAAGCGGTCCCAGACTACCTTCGCTCTCGAAACGCGGAAATTTCGACTGTCTCTCGATTTAAACGAAATTCAAGTGGCAGCAGACGCGAGACGATCTCCAGCGCGAGCCGCCATGAGTCCGAAATTCTGTAGTACCGCGATTTTGACCGAAATTACCGTTTTACCATTTTTCAGAAAATTAGAATTTTCTAGGGTTTTACAGATCATCAATTGCCTTTAACAAGTTCTGAACCTTATTGTGCTTCTCATAGAACCACGTATACCAGTAGAAATGTGAGTTTTAATGAACATAACGAAGAGGCGATTAGACCTCTCCAAGTTTTCATACAACTCTATAGCAACTTTAGTCTTGGTAACCGAGATGGCCGAGGGCTCATATTTCCTAATGGCATAGTCTATATCCATGCAACCTAATTGGAGCAAGACTCTCTCTTTCTCTCTAGACTTTATAGTTATCTCCCTTAAGTTCGAGAATTTCAAGTTTGATTTCAGAATAAGTCGGGGTTTGAGTAACCACAATTAAAGAAATAAGGTTTTATTAATAATTGTTTTGAGGTCATAGCCTTGATGTATGTTTTACCAATGTAAAAACACATTATAGATTAATTTATGAACGTAGAACTTGCCTATGGGTTAAAGTTCTACTCTATTAGATTTATCTTTAACTTTAATAGAGAAATTACCTAGAGACATGGAACTTGCCTGTGGGTTAAAGTTCTACTCAATTAGATTTAATCTCTATTATTTCTCATGATAAAACTATTGAAATATGTTCCTATTTTCAATTTCTGTGGGTAAATAAAGAATTATAAACCAATATTTTATCCTAATTAATGATATATATATATAGAATTAATTACAATTTGTTACACAATAAACTTTTCTAAAATGTACAATTTTATTAATCAAGGTGTTGTTGCTAATCTTAATTAATAAAATTATGCAAATAACTTAATAATATAAAAATTATTATTTTTTTCTTTGGGCCCATGGGCCCTTGGCTAGGACTGCTAAAGGCAGGCCCTTGAGATTGCCACATGACAAACTATGCCTACTGCAGGCATGTGGGCCTACTGCATGAAGGCACTTAAACCTACAACATGTAGGAACTTGGGCTTGCTGCATGCAGGCCCCCGTGACCTGTTGCATGTAGGCCCCTGGCTTGTTGCATGCAGGCCTTTGGGCTTGCCATGCAGCATGCCCTTTGGTTTTTTTTTTTTTGAATTATTATTACATGTCTATAGGAATCAAAATATGGAAAATATTTACTAATGATTCAAATATTAATCCATAAATTAAAAATTATAGAGATAATAGCACACTCAAAAAAATAAAATTGAGAAAAAAATGTATTTTATAGATTGTCCTTAAACATTAATATGTTTGAAAACCTTAATTCAAATATATTATCCTTATCTTATCTCCATAAATTAAAACATAGAGATAATGAGTCATCTCAAAAAAAAAATTATAAAAAAATGGTTTTATGAAAGTATCCCAAAACATTAATATGTTTTAAAACCATCTAAATATATTAATCATTATCTGTCTCTCCAACAAAACACATGCAAAGTCGGATAAATAAATCTTAAAAACAATAGCATGCACAAGGGAATAATCGACTTGAAGAAAATCCCTCAAACGCTTCAGAGAATACAGAAATGTTGGTTTCTGGATACCAAATGTTATATTTATAAGATCTAAATAAGAACAGACAAATTATATTAAATACGGAAGCTAATGGATTGTATCTCCAGTCATGATTGTTAAATTCAAACAGAGAATCTGAGGAATCTTCTAGCACCTGGACACTCTTTCTCCTGATGGTGTTGGATGAATTTATTGAATGTGGTAACCAGGGACCCATAAGATAAGTCACCATATATATAGGGAGCCATCACCCTATACAGCCGTTATTAGAGAGTGGATCTTACCACTTATTCCACTCCCTAACATGGAATTAATGGACCACAAAAAATAAGCTACTACTAATAGGAGGACTTAATCCTCATGTTGGAAGACTTAATCAACACGGACATCACATTTGCGGTCCATTCTCTAAGCCAGTTCCGTTCTGATGAGTCCATTTTTCTGTTCCATTCACTACAATCTGCCCCTGCTTCTTCTCCTTCAGTGACTTCTCATCCTGCCTTTCTTTCCCCACCACAGTTCATGAACTATACCCTACCCTCCTGTGTTGCCAGCAAGCTCCTCTCCTTCATGTTCCCTGTCTCCTTTTGCTTCCATTCCTCCTCCTATTCAGACCCCTTTTGCTGAACCATCCTCCTCTCCTTCTGCTCCACCAAACCTTGATAACTGTCATCCCATGGTCATCGGGTCGATGGTGGGCACTTTAAAAAAGAAGACCTTCCTTGCTCATACAGTTTCTGAACCATCCACGTTTGCTCAAGCGTCTAAACAGGGTCATTAGATTCAAGCAATGGAGCAGGAGTATGCTGCCCTACTTAAAAACAATACTTGGCAGCTAGTACCTCCCTCATCAAATGCAAATATTGTTGATTGCAAGTGGATATACAAACTCAAATGCAATCGAAATGGAACAATTGCAAGATACAAAACCCGCTTAGTTGCCAAGGGCTTTACTCAAACACAAGGCCCGTATTTTTTTCGAAACATTTAGTCCAGTTGTAAAGGCTTAGACTATTCACATTGTTCTCACTGTTGCACTCTCTTTTGGCTGGCCCATACGCCAACTATATGTGAAAAATGCCTTTCTCAATGGTGACTTCCAAGAATAGGTTTATATACGACAACCTCTTGGTTTCCATAGTAACATTTATCGTGATCATGATTACAAACTCAATAAGGCCATCTATGGGTTGCGTCAAGCTCCACGTGCCTGGTATACTAAACTCAGCTCAGCTCTCATTACTTGGGGTTTTCAAGCTTCCAGAGATGAGTCCTCTTTATTCTATATGCCCACGCAGCATCATACTATCATTGTCCTCATTTATGTTGACGATATTCTGGTCACTGGCAGTGATACAGATCGTGTGGCTTCTTTCATTCAGTCTCTCCATTCTGCTTTTTGTCACACCCTCACTCATGAAAAGTCCCTCTCTCTTGATCATATGGGAGCAAGCAAATGACCCTATGAGGGCTTATATAGGGTGGTAGGAAGGTTCTAGAGACTTGGAGAGACCTCCCTTTGCCAAGAGCGCGAAGGTTTCCAAGATTCGATAGTCTTCACACACTGTAAGTAAGAGTATGGAAAAGAGGAGACTATCCCAGATCTCTTCTAGAGACCCCTTGTAACCTTCAAGTGCGTATTATTGCCAGGTCACTTCCCTAATTCCCAGTCATAGAACCTCAAAGGTTCTATACACTTCCATAGACATGTATATAAGAGAGCGACCCCATTCGCAAACCACTGCTGGCAGCCTTCTCAAAGATCAGTAGCTATTTCCTTTCTTCAAAAAGAGTTTTCTTCCTTCAAGCTGCCTCTGCTCTCTTCATTCCGTGCCCGGCGGCAGTTCAGCTTCAAATAGCTAAAGGCCAGCTATCGACTAAGAATTATCCAGCTCTGCCAGTCATAGGTCGCCGCACCCGAGCCTGGGCCAGACCAAGTCCCCATGACATTTCTTCAAGGGATCTTGGCCCTCTTCACTATTTTCTGGGCATTGAAGTCTTCCAGTCTCATAGTTCTTTTCATCTTTCTCAGCACATTGATTTGCTGCACAAGACTGATATGCTAAACTCAAAACCTTCTTCCACACCTGGCCGTCTTGGTCACCACCTGTCTAAAAACGATGGTAAACCCTTTCAGAATGCTATACTTTCTACCGTAGCACTGTAGGAGCTCTTCAGTACCTTACCATAACACGCCCTGACATCTCCTTTAAGGTAAATGAGGTCTGCCGGTTCATGGCTGCCCCAACTCTCACTCACAAGCTTGCTGTCAAACGAATCTTAAGGTACCTGAGAGGCAGTCCCTCCCATGGAATTTATCTCCAGCAATCCTCTGATCTCAGTATCCAGGCCTATATCGATGCTGATTGGGCTTCTTGCCCAGATGATCTCCGCAGCACCAGTGGATACTGTGTATTTCTAGGCCCCAACATCGTCGTGTCCTAGTCTATATCCAAGCAGAAGGTAGTCCATCGCAACAATGCAGAGTCTGAATATAGGGGTCTTACTGCTGTCACTTATGAGATTGTGTAGACACAAGCCTTGTTGAAAGAACTTTGTGTTTCTTCATCTAACATTCCTCTAATATGGTGTGACAATCTTAGTGCTACGCAGCTTGCAGCAAATCCAGTATTTCATGCGCTCACCAAACATATAGAACCGGACCTTCATTTTCTTCGGGACAAGATTCTTCGAGGGCAGCTAGCTATTCAATATCTTCCATCCATCGAATGGCTAATGGTTTCACCAAACACATTGCTCTCTGTCATTCCATCTCCTATGAGCTTGCGGGGATGATAGAACACCCTCCTCAACACAGCAATGCCAACAACCTATGACTCAATTAGTAGTGCATAGTTGGTTAGGTTGTTACCTGTCTAGTCAGCTCTGGATTGTTCTTTTGATACGCATAAATATCAACTCTCTGTCCAGTACGTCTATGATCCAACTGTCATCAGGATATTCTCTTCAGTCTTCTCCATGCTGCAAATCCCTAACCAGTATCAATGAAAACTTCGATCACCATCGATGCCTTTTCTCTGCGCCAACTCGTTCGCCTCCTTTGTGGAATCGGCCGTTTCAACTCAATGCTCCCGCTTTGGCAGAGCTGCCCATGCTCAGATTATCAAGACCCTCGACAACCCGCTCCCTTATTACATTTACAATCACCTTGTGAACATGTATTCCAAACTCGACCTTCCCAACTCAGCCCAACTCGTCCTATCACTCACTCCCAACCGCTCTGTCGTCACCTGGACTGCTCTCATTGCCGGTTCTGTCCAAAACGGTCGTTTCATCTCTGCCCTCTTTCACTTCTCTAACATGCGCCGTGACTCCATCCAACCCAATGACTTCACCTTCCCATGTGTCTTCAAGGCTTCTGGCTTGCTTCGTTCTCCTCTGGCCGGGAAACAGCTCCATGCACTGGCGGTCAAGGCCGGTCAGATTGCCGATGTTTTTGTTGGATGTAGTGCTTTTGATATGTACTCTAAAACTGGCCTCTTATATGAGGCAGTGAAGATGCCCGGATGAAATGCCTGAGAGAAATATTGCGACGTGGAACGCGTATTTATCTAATTCAGTGCTCGAGCCGATATGAGGATGCGCTTACGGCATTCTTTGAGTTTTCGGCATACGAGGGCTGGAACCCAATTCCTATAACGTTTTGCGCTTCAATGCGTGTGCCGGTGCTCGAATTTGAGGCGTTTAAGCGTCAGTTACGGATTTGTGCTTCAAAGTGGGTTTGAGGCGGATGTCTCGGTGGCCACGAAATTCCGCGATTTTTATGGGAAGTGTCATCAGGTTGGATGTTCGGAAATTATATTCAATGGCATTTCTAAGCCAAATGATGTTTCTTGGTGCTCAATGGTGGCATCATATGTGCAAAATGGTGAGGAAGAGAAGGCATGTCTGGTCTTTTTGAGGGCTAGGAAAGAGGGCATTGAGCACACGGATTTCATGGTTTCAAGTGTTGTTAGTGCTTCGTGCCGGACCTTCAGCTGAAGCAGAAGTGGAGTCCATGCGCTTTCTGTGCGTTTGTGCTGAGGGCGATATTTTTGTAAGCAGCGCACTTTATTGATATATGGAAATGTGTTACTGAGGATGCGGAGAGAGCATTTGATGAGATGCCTGAGAGGGATTTAATCTCTTGGAATGCAATGATTGGTGGATATGCACATCAAGGGCGAGCTGACATGGCTGTCGCATTGTTCGAGGAAATGACATATGGCAGCCATAGGGTTGCACCTAATTACGTTACATTTGTGTGTGTTTTATCAGCATGCAGTAGGGATGGATCAGTCAACATGGGCATGGAGATATTTGAGTCAATGAGAGGAAGATATGGGATAGAACCAGGAGCAGAGCATTATGCCTGTGTTGTGGACATGCTTGGTAGAGCAGGCATGGTAGAGCAAGCCTATCAGTTTATAAAGAAAATGCCAATACGATCAACAGTTTCAGTTTGGAGGGCTCTTTTAGGAGCTTGTAAAATGTTTGGGAAGCCAGAATTGGGAAAGGTTGCAGCTCATAACTTATTTGAACTAGACCCACTAGACTCGGGCAACCATGTTCTGCTTTCAAATATGTTTGCAGCTGCTGGCAGGTATTAGAATTATTTGGAAACATATGCTTCACAAATCTTTTCAAACTAGCTTTCTTGCAGTTACATTTTCATTTTTCATCATTGATATACTGCTCTTGAACTGAAGATGCTTCTCTTTCAAACTTCTATGAAATAATTATGATCCAGCATCATCCTGCAAACTAAATTGTAAATCTAGGAACTTTGGAGGCATGTGCTGCACATTAGCTAATTCTTATGAGCGTTGTGAACCCTGAAGGGGTATTGCTGATTTCATCATTCATCTAGATTTGTTCACCAAATAACTCATCATTTTAGTCCTTATTGGGAGAATCCCTGTTCTATTCATATGCAGCACATCAACTTCACAAGAATGATTGCGACTGTTTAATAAAAATGATAAAGAAAAGGAAAAGAATAAAAGAATGGTTATGTTGTTATGTAATATGTTTTATAAGTTCAAATGATCGGATTAGTAAAAGTTCCACAAAAAAGCCATGTACCTCTATTCTGGCCTTCTGGCTTTCTTTTACTTGATTTTCATATATCATCTTGTTCATCAGAAGAAAGAGGGAGCTATTATTTTCTTGTTAACTAACTGTTATTGGAAATTAATGCAGGTGGGAAGAATCCACACTTGTGAGAAAGGAGATGAAGGATGTCGGGATCAAAAGGAGAGCAGGATGCAGCTGGATCACTGCAGGGAATGCGGTCCATGTCTTCCAAGCAAAGGATACTTCTCATGAGAGAAACTCAGAAATTCAGGCAATGCTGGCAAAGCTAAGGAGGGAAATGAAGGCAGCAGGCTATATACCCGATACCAAATTTGCTCTGTTTGATCTAGAAGAGTAAGAGAAAGTGATGGAAGTTTGGTACCACAGTGAAAAGATTGCCCTTTCTTTTGGCCTTTTTGCTATTCCTTCTGGAGTACCTACACATAAGGATCGCCAAAAATCTTAGGATTTCTGGAGATTGTCATAGTGCCATTAAGTTTATTTCCGGCATTGTTGGTAGAGAAATTATTGTGAGGTATTATAATCAATTTCATCGCTTTAGGGATAATCAGTGCTCTTGTAGGGATTATTGGTGATGAACTGATTTTTTTTTATGGTTCTTCGCGAATTAAAGAGCTTTCAACAAAAAAAAAGGTGTTATTATCTGAAGATAATTTATGGAGCGGGGTATTCGTTCCCCATGTTTGGAGGAATACACATTTTTGTCAAGTTGTGGCAGAAAGTGCTCTTAATTTTTTAGTAATAATATTTGCAGCTTTGTCTTCAATTTCTATTCTCGCAAATGTGAATAGGTTGGACATCCCAGTCAGGCATTATAAATTTGGAATATAATACTGTGAGTTTTTAATTGTTCCGTTATTTTTGGTAGAAAGTTAGGAGTACATGGAAAATCAGCCACATATATATCTGACTCGTATTTTACTTGATATATTCATGATATTTCTTTACTACGAATATTAATATATCGGAAATTAACAAAAATACTTTGAAATTCATGAAAATACTTTCTAAAAGTGTAAAAATGACATTAATAATCAAATATATTAATTGAAATTACATTATAATAAGTTTTTAAAATCAAACGAAGATCGACGCGGCCAATACAAATTCGATGGCGGATCCCATCTTGATAAAAGCACAATACTCATACCAAGACAGTCTCGCCGTTCGAAAATATTGATTATGATCTACTCATTACGCATAAATGTCTTGACTTGTATCCACACAGTAGTCTCCGGTTCATCAACATACTGCTAAAATATTAATTAACATTTATTAATATATTATATCGGAAATGTTAATTTATTAATATATTATTACACTAATCCAATTTAAAAAATGAAAGTATCATATAACTATCACAAAAAGAAAAAAAATTGAGTGAAATGCAGAGCCGATATGGGTAGAGAGAATTTGTGATTAAATGGAATGATTTTAGAGGTATTTATAGTTTTTTTGGGTCAAAAGAGCCATTGGATGGTAAAAAAATCTTTATAATTTAATTATAGCCGTTGGATTTAATTTTTGTGCAAATCTAACCGTTAGATCTTCTTTAAACTGTTGAGATCAATCCATAACCGTTGGATCAAGTCAGGATTTCAAATATGATCGTTTGGATATATTCCACATATTGTCGATATATTCTACCTGGCCTCCGACAGCCCTCCAATATTTTAACAAAAATTAAACTAACACGCGTACAGATGTCTTACGTATCCAATATTTCACGATATATCGCTAATATTGGCCTCATTTTACCGATTTCCTTTTAAACGATATCGGCGCGGAGATCGTACGAATAATATCGGAGGCACCGGGATATATCATGAAACATGGCGCATTTCCGGCCACAAAATATCTGGCTATTTTCAACCATGGTTAGAGTAGCTAGATGTAACTTGTTGAATTCGGTGTCAAACCCAGTCCATATCGGATAAAAAGCAGCAAACCCAAAAACAACTAATTAGCTCACCAGCTCTCAGCCACAGGTGACGTGATATATATCTTTCAGATATGGCCAAATGGCCCTGATATCCAAAATTTACAGGTAATACATATTTTTGACAAATAAATTCAAGAAGCTGTTGCGAATAGTAAGTGTATAATAACAACAGTGAGAATGTATAATTATAGAGAAGTTTGCTATATAATCCTTATTTGCTTTATTTGTTTATCAAAGAGAATGAAAAGAGAGAATTGATGTATGAGAGGGTGGAGAGAGTGATATATACAGGAGAGAGAGCTGGATGAATCTCGGGAGTGATACTCAAAGGAGCAAAGATATGCCTTTTTATAGATCCCACATACTGAAGGCTCGTCGTATCACATCATCATTAAGATGAGTTACTGGTGCTCCCATGAACCAGTGCTGTTCTCACTCTAATGAAAGGTTCATAATTCTGTCATTGATAGAGTGACACCATTCATTTAGTCTTATTTACAACACTTCCCTTTTCGATGACTCCATCATATGCAGAATGTGCTTCCCTCTCATTAAAACCCTTGCTAGTAAAAACCCGGTAGTGGGGTTCCCAACGAAGGAAAAAGAACAGCAACATTCTATATACTCTTCAAACTCCGTCAGCCGTTGTGGCGTACCGTTAAAACCCACGAGTAAAAACAAGTGAGATGCACCCCGTACATGTGAAAAATAATGTACATTAACATCATGAAACATAAACATACTCCCTCATATGTCATACTTCACTGCATTCTCGAAATCTTCAGATATATCTTCTCAAATGTTGAGCAGCAAATGACTTAGTTAATAAATCTACAGATTAGTCACTTGAGCGTACATTTCAGTTTGAAACACATCGACTGTGCTCTACTTTTAAGATCATGGCATAAAAGGTGTGACTTCCTCGGGCAATGTGTTTAGTTTTATCTCCTTTGATATAACCCTCTTTGAGTTGTGCATGCAACATTATCTTCAAATCATGTTGTCGGACTTTCTTTGATAGAGGGGAGTTTGGTTGATTCTTCGATATGTTAAATCATTAATCTTAGCCATATACATTCACAACTTGTTTCGTGAATTGCTATAATCTCTGAATGATTTGATGAGGTGGCTACCATTGTATGCTTAAAAGATCTCCATGAAATATTAGTTTCATTACAATTAAATACTTACTCAGAGCCAGGACTGATTTATGTGGGTTTGAAAGGTATTCAGACAAGATATCCAAAACAATTGTTGCTTCACCCTCGGAGTAAAAATAGATCCATATTAGTTGTTCTTTGGAGGTAGCGTAACATATGCTTGCTACCATTTCAATGTCTTTGAAGCCGAGGAACAAAGATACGACTAATAAATTGACTCCAAAACAATATTCCTCGATGAGTACGTTAGCAAATACACAAGGACCGGTATCGATAAAGATATGGTACTTAAGTGACCGGCATTCTTCACCTTTTCACAAGGATCTAAAATAAGTCATTTTTACCGCCAAGCTTTTACGACTAACCATCGAAAAACTCAAAAGGGTACTCATTCATATAAAAAACACTTTTGTGAATTTAGTAATGGAGATTTGGTGAACCAAACTCCGCAGGGAAATGCTCGACCAGAGGCGTGAGAGACAAAAATTGCTTTCTTCAAGATCTTTCATCTCAAATTCATTTTTCAAATATTTTGTTGTTCTTGTGAGCTATTTAGGTGTCCCAACAAGATTTAAATCATCAATATACATAACAATAATTGAAAATCTAGTTTCCGATTTCTTGACAAAGATTCATGGGCATATAGTGTTGTTCACATACTCTTTCTGTAAATACTAGGTAAAGAGATCGTGCCACATGCGTTAAGATTCCTTCAATCCATATAGAGATTGTTGTAATTTGATTGAGCACATACTACGAGACTTTGTATTATTTGCTTCAAGCAATTTAAATCCTTCATAGATTTTCATATATATGTCACTATCCATTGGATTCATATAGATAAGTTGTGATGATATCCATGAGATGCATATACAGTCCTTCAGAGACTACCAAGTTTATTAAAAAGCGAAAAGTGATTGTGTCCATGACATGAGAATATGTTTCCTCGTAGTCAATACTAGCTCTCTACAAGAAAGCTTGTGCTACTAATCGCACTTTATATCTTATGATCTCATTATTTTCATTGTGTTTTTATACAAAATACTCATTTATACCCAATAGGCTTTACACCTTTAGGTGTTTGGACTATAGGTCTAAAAACTTATCTTTTCATTAATGACTTTAACTCAGCATGTATGACTTCTTTTCATTTTGGTCAATCATTTCTGTGTTGACATTCTTTCACATTTTTTGGTTCGGGATCTTCATCATTTCTTATGATGTCTATGGCCACTTGGAAAGCAAAAATATTATTGATAACAATATCATTTCGATCCCATTTATATCTCTTATGCACATAACTCATTAAGATCTCATAATTTTCAAGTACATGTGTCTCTTCAAGGGCCATTTCTTTGTCTTGAATCTCTTCAAGGGTCTTTTATTCAATGTATGCCTCTGTAGGTGCCTTTTGTTCACCATATGTCTATGATGGGGCCTTTTGTTCACCATATCCCTATACAGGGGCCTTTTGTTCAATATTTGCCTCTTTAGGGGCACTGATTTTTCTTTTTGTGTCTCCCTCCTTATTCCGAGGTGCTATGTTCCGACCTCGATAGGTCTTCCTCAATTCTTCTTCATGTATATTTTGTGACCCATTTAAGTTAACTATCATTCAGGACATTAATCCCGTGTTGGAGTTACTTGTAGTTGGATATGTGACTTCCTGCCATTTTCTTTGTATTAATAAATTCATCTAAGAATTGAACAGAAGATTTTTAAAATGAATGATCCTTGAACTTCCGCCATACGATTTGTATGAGGATCAAAATGAGACATCGTATATGCATTCCAAGTAATTTCTCGTTGTTCTCTTGGAATTGACTTCTCTCCCCTTAATGATGGGAATACACTCTCATTAAAATGACAATTTGTAAAGCGAGCTATAAAAATATCTCCTATTAAGGGTTCAAGATATCTTACGATGGGCGGAGAATCATAACCTACATAAATCCCAAATCTTTGTTGGGGACTCATTTTAGTGTGCTGTGTAGGTACTATTGGTACATAAACTACACAACCAAAAATTTGTTAGGGAGAAATATTTGGTTGTTTTCCAAAACAAGTTGTGAAGGAGAGTATTCATGGTAAGTTGTTGGTTAAATATGAACCAAGCTTGCAGAATCCATAATAGCACATCCTCCGGTAGAAGTCGGCAAGTTGGTTTTCATTAGTAGTGGTCAAGCTATTAACTGAAGACTTCTGATGAGGGACTTTCCTAAACTGTTTGGGTTTGAGTATGAGCAACATGATGCTCAACATTAATTTATTCCAACTGACATGCAATAGTTAGTAAAGGTTTGGGAGGTAAACTTATTGGTGTTATCAAGTCTGATAGTCTTGAGAGATAATTAGGAAAATGTGCTTGTAATTTGATAATTTGTGCAAGGAGTCTAACAAAGGCAACATTTTGTGCGAAAGAAGATAAACATGTGACCACCTTGCAGAGGCATCTGTTAAGACCATAAAGTAATGAAAAGGTCCACATGGTGGATGTATAGGTCAACATATATCCTCGTGTATTCTTTCTAAAAAGATTGGTGACTCAAATAGGACTTTGCTAAAGAATGGTCTGACTATCAATTTACCTTGTGACCAAGCACCACATGGATATTCATTAGACAAAAGAATCTTCTGATTCTTTAGTGGATGCCCATGTGATTGTTTTATGATTCTTCACATCATTGAAGACCTAGGGTAACCTATCATGTCATGCCAAAGAATAAAGATTTTTGGGTCATCGAAATTTTGGTTCAAGATAACATATGACTCGATAGACTTTATAGTTGTATGATATAAACTAGAGGAGAAGAGTGAGAGTTTTTTTTTGTTAGATAAGTGCTCTAAAGGCCATCACCTTTAGCACTTTGATTAGTGCCCAAATAGTGCTGTTTTGAGGCTTATTTATTGTAGGTTTTGAGCACTTTTTGTGTACTAATCAACTTAAATAATCAAATTGATACACTAAGGTCCCAACTATGCTACTAATCATATTTTGTGGATATTTTTGTAGTTTTGCAAGCTAATTGTACCACTATCTTCAAGCCAATTCAAATGCGAAGAACTCGAGCCGAGCTCAAAGCTACATGAACAAAGCAGATGGCAATCGGGAGCCAACACGAGGAAAGAGCGAAAAGCATCGCGTAAAATTTCCGCAGCGTAGCGAAATTCTTTCACTGTGCCGCGAAATTTTCGCATGTCGTGAAATTTTCGCAGTCAAGCCATGTGTTTTCTCCTATTGACCATTTTTTGATCGCTTGTGGTTTTTACCAAAATGCCCTTAATGTACTTTTTTGTTCTTTTTCTCATACTTTTATGTAATTTCTTGACTCTAAGCACTATATAAGCCTTACTAAGCTCATGTAACAAGAGTTTTGAGTTTATCACTGGTCAAGGCCAAAGCTTTCAAATTTTCTCGCCTCGCAACTTTCTTTCACTTTCTCCCTTTCTCGTATTTTCACCGCCAAACACCTGAGGATGACAACTCAAGGGATGTTGGCTAAACCCCTCATCCTGAAGTGAGGGCCACTCGGTTGTGTTGCCTGAGGTAATACACCGCGCTCTCGTTACCAACGCAGCATCTATTACCATTTATGTTTCTCGCATCTCACACGTAGGTTTGAATCCTCGCGGATGTACCCTATGATGCTAGTACTGGGCAAGCCAAGGCTCGCTGGATACTTATCGCTAGATCTATCGATGCTCAATTAGCTGCCATTTATTTACCACCGTTGTGTTAGATCCAAATTTGATGGTTCTTAACTACTTAAACATTAATGGGTCATAAATGCTATATATCGGGAAGGAAACTTTTGTGGTTCGCTTTATAGCCAAAACCTAGATCCGGCTCGAAATTACTATAGGTCATCCTCCCTAAGACAAGGAAAAGGACCCAGGACACATACACTTGTAACCCTAAGCCAGCGGTCCGAAACTTCAAGGAGTTATTTTATACACTTTATTTCTCTCAAGTAGCTATAGCTTTACTACCATCAACCTCACTGTTTTTACCAAAGCCCCAAATCCAAAGTAGAAACACCAATTCCAATCAACTGTGACTCATTTGGCATGAAGAAAACTCATCCCTGAGTTCGACCCTTAGACTACTATACACAAGAACTTTGCTACTATAGTGTGAATCCCAGTGATATAAATTTTATTGATTCCGAACACCTATCAGTGCTGCCAACGAATCACACTTACTGTACGCCTTATTTATACAAACACATTTTCATTTCTTTGATGTTCCTTTAATATATGAATTGATAGCGATCTTAAATCAAATTAATGAAGTCCTAGATACATTACATAACATAAAGGAAATCATGATGGTGATCATGATAATGAGATTCCTATCATGTGTAATTATGTAGTATCTAAACTATCCCTAGTCATAGGATTAGCAAGATTGGACATTGTTGATCCGGACATACTAGCACATGTTGCACTCCTTGATTTGATCAAGCTGTTGGTCTTATAAACAGTGATCATCATGATGATTAGAGTAGACATGTGGATGTTTGCTAAGAGTATCCAAGTACATCGGAGACCTACAATGAGACAATCATATGGATTATCTATTCAAACATCAGTGATAGTCTCATTATAGCGATGATACAAGTATCCTTAGACTTGAGGTGCTCGATAGTTTCTTGGATACCAATTCTATACTTTGACTTTGATCCTTGTTGGATTGCTCGTAGGGTCATGATTGGGTATATTTTGAGGTATTTGAAGGTAATTAAGTAGCCAATAAAGGATTCATCACTCCTGTAACGCCCCAAAAAAATACCCTAGAATTTTTATAATAATTTTATTATATGTTTAGGGTATAAATCGAGCAAAATGGGGATTTTTCGGGAATTGATAAATGATTAAATGAAAATGTTAAATTTTATATGATCGAAAATGAGTATATGATTGAATGATATATGCTAAGTGATTAATCGACGAACCGAAATTAACCTAAGTAAAAAAGGGCAAATTTGAATTTCAGGAAAAAGACCTAAGGGTCAAATGAAATGAGCTTTAAATGCTAAAGTGGATTTAATGTTAAGTGGTATGTTAAATGGGAGTGATAGGATACTTAAATGCCACAAATGAGAAATGAGACTAAGTGTGGAAGGCCAAACATGACCTTACACTTAAATGGGGTTTAAAGACCAAATTTTGGTATAGGAAACTCATTTTGAGCAAATCCCCTTTTTGGGAGAGAAAGAGAGGAGAAAAAGGGAGAAGAGCTAGGGCTTGAAGATCAAGTTTTGGTTGGGTTTCTTCCGATTTTCTTTCTCCTTTGTGATCAAGCAACTTAGAAGTGAAGATTTGAAGAGGCTAAGGTAAGAAAACAAAACCCTAACTTTCCTCTTTTATGATTTTGATTTTGGGGAAAAGCCCTAACTTGGGTAAAAGGGGTTTTTATTGGTGCTAAACCACTTTTGGAGGTGTTTTGGCTGGATTCCATGGTGGGTTTTGATGTAAGATGGATTTGAGGAGGTTTATTGAAGAAAAGTGAGTGAGAGATGGCAAAATCACATTTTCGTGCGTAACCCACAAAGGAAATAGATAAAAATTTGCATCGTATATCTATCTACAAAGTGAAGGATCGGTAATTGCACCGACCAGTGATACCGGTAGTCATGCTTCCAAAGATCCCTGATTTTTGTACCCTTGCATTGTTAAGTCCTATATTTGTACAATCGATAGCATAGAACTCTGTCAAAGCAGCCAATAGGCGTTCAAATAAGAATGAAAAACTAAGTGAAAACGCATCACTTCGAGGCGAAGTGTATCGCTATGCCAATAATGCTAGTTTACTAAATGTGATGTGTGTGATTGACTAGGGACGGGTGATGATCACCTAACCTAGGATCGAGATCAAAGAGAAGGAAACGAGAACTGATGACTTTCGGTTAGTTCTTCGGACCTCTATTTTGATTCAAGTATTGTTAGTTCTTTGTTCACCGTAATTATATTCATATTTCAAGTGTTGTGGTAGTTTACCAAATAAATCTGAAATGATTGTATGGAATATGCATATCTCTTAAATGTTATTACGAAAGTGCATATGGATTTGAAAATGTGATATTTGAAATGTTTGACAATTAATCGGCATGTGAGCTCACACTGAATTATAAACGAATGGGTCAATTCTGACATCTTGGAATTGAATCGGAGCATACCAAAAAGACTCAACATGGCGATGCACCACCGACATCCGCCATGAAGGCAAAACCCCAAATTGTTCAATGTCCTACATGGCGATGCACCAATTCCAAGATCCGCCATGATGGTGTGGCGACATCATAAAATGTCTCACTGGTGGGATGCACCAATCGCATTCGCTCGCGATGGGAGACCTAAATTGATAAATGTGTGGGCATTACCGGTCGACAAAAAAGGATGTAATTCACACGGAACTGGCCAAGAAGGCAAACCGAAATTGTTCAATGTCCCACATGGCGGGATGCACCAATCGACATCCGTCATGATGGTGTATGGCATTTTTAAATGACCACTTGTCAGGATTCACCAATCGACATTCTTCATGATGGCAAACCAAAATTGTTAGGTGTGTAATCACATCACCGAACAACAAAAAGGTCGGGATTCACTAAGCTGAATCCGTCGTGAATGTAAATGGTATAGTCAAAGTGATATAGCAAACTTTGATAATTGAAACCAAAATGGGATTTGTAAACTAAACACTTCTTAAAGAGTGTATGTTTAAATCTCATGAATTGAATTGTTGAATGATTTGTTGCATATGAAAAGACATATTTATAAATGATCAATGAACCGTAAATTGATAGTATGTGAAAATGAATAAGCATGAGTATTGTTTTACATTGATTATGAATGAAGTAAAAAGTATGGTTTAATATAAAAGCATGTCTTATATTAAACTGAATTTGAGAGTAGAATCGTATAGAACCACTAAGCATGAGAATGCTTAGCGTGTAGTTTTTATCTATGCGTAGGTATCGAGTAAGTAAGAAAGAAAGCAAGATCAAAAAGTGCAAAGTCATAAAGAAAGTTGCGGCGTATAAGTATATACCCCATCATATGCATACCATTCTTTTTGAACGTGTGGCATTTTGTGAACAAAAGAGTTAATATCTGAACTATTGTTTTGTATATCATTTTGTAAAGGCATGATATGCCATTTTGTAAACGTATTGTATAAAGTAAATGTTTATGGGCTTACCATTTGAAACAGCTTCCACGTAATTGAAAACTCTAAAATGAAATGACATAAATAAAATGTTTTGATAAGATAAATGAAACGTTGAGAACTCGTCTTGCTCGATCCGCTATTCGGGCCGAACAGGAACTGCGCAGCTGACACTTTTGAAAAAAAAAAAAAAACGGGTGCTACACTTTAGTGGCATCAGAGCATCATGGATCCGGTTTAGACCCGCTAATCGGGTCGGACCGAAAAGGGGTGCTACAACTCCTGATGGAAGGAGGGTATACCTTAGGTCTTCTTGTAGAGATCATT
Organism: Tetrastigma voinierianum; assembly: GCA_016808115.1. NCBI lineage: Eukaryota > Viridiplantae > Streptophyta > Magnoliopsida > Vitales > Vitaceae > Tetrastigma > Tetrastigma voinierianum. The sequence goes on along the minus strand of JAEQBH010002651.1, from coordinate 197,482 downwards.
ACTCGGAATCTGTGGTCAGAGTGAATATGTCATGAAGAAGAGTCTTCAATGGCATGCTTATATCTCAGAGACAAGATAAATATGCTTGGGCTAGTTCATCTAGTGGGAGCAGATGCATAGTCTATGCTCTGAACCAAGCTCGTATTTGTATGGAGGAAAGGATTGTGGTAATAAATATATTCCATATGGAAAGGTTCACAAATAAACCCTTTGACTCTCGTCAATTGTGTGGGTCGTGATGTGTTGCTAGATAATGCTCATGACTTAGTTCAATCAAAAGTACATTCAAGTGGCTAACATAATTGGAAACCTAATGGGTCACACACTTAGAAGAAATGTAGAAGAAGTAATTTGGTTTTGGATTGGATCCAAGTTGAAAGGAAATGTTTGGATTAGATCCAAAATGGAAAGAGAGAGCTCTAAAGATGGATAATCTCGGGATTAAGTGAATCCTGGGGCCACATGGATGGGTCTATGGGTCATTAGACTCGAATATGGGCTAAAAGCCCACAAAGAGCAAGCCCTAATGGGCTCAAAGTCAAATGGCCGACCACCCCTCTTAAAAGTGGTGTCTGGGTCTCTTACGGCTAAGGGCCGATATGTGCTTCACTTCCACTCTAGTCATTACATAACACCTTTTCTTACAAATAAAGAAATCGTTTTCTCTACTCTTCTAGTTCTCTCTCTCTCTCACACACACACACACACACACACATGTTTCCTCTCTGTGATTATAGGTTTTGACTAGCACCAAAACCTTGAATCAAACCATCCCTTAGAGGTCTTATTCAACCCTTTTTGTGTGGATCACCATTGGAGTTGCTGTACTTGGAGCACTCGTGTATGGCTACTGTCCTACACCATTAATTCATCACCTACATTAAAGTAGGTCGAAAACTACAAAGGTAATAGTTTATTTCCTTTCTATAGAATGAGTTTTTCGATTTTGATGAACCAAGGGATCCCTTGGGTTGGATATCTAGATCAAAGTTTAATTTTTTTTTTGTTATGCAATGTGATATGATGCTAGATTAAGACTTAAAATTTTTACTATATGTTTCCCACCATAAACAATAGAGGTAATGTAAAGACATACTGTATTACCTTCATTCATAGTTTCAATGTGATATCAATTTTTGCGAATATCTTTAAAGTTGAGCAAATTCCTTGTTGGTTTTCCAAACTATAATGCATCATTGAGTTGTAGCATTATATTTGGTAAAGGTTGGCCAAATATTTGGGCGTACTACAAGTGCACGACTAATTCCATTTCATATAACATCTATGTCAATTATTCTCATGATTCTTGGAAGGTTATTCCCATGTATACTTCTTATTTTACCTGAATATTAACCACTTCTAGTGGTAAGATTTTCATTTTCCAAGGATTTTTATATGATATTGGGAATTTCTTCCATGATTGGGACCATGACTGATCCTCATTCATGTCCACGAGTTTGAGATGATATTAATTCACTTGTTTCAAGCCTAATTGAACTATATTGACGATTTTTCATCAAAAAATCAATAATTTATTTAGCATCACGGATCCAATATATATAATTTCTTTCAGAAATGTCAAATGTCATAAACTCTAGTTTTTTGAGATTTGACATTGTCGACAAACTTATAATATAAGACAAAATAATTAAAATCAACTACAATAAATATCAATATAGATTTTGACTTACAATCAAAATCAAATATCTTGTAACTTTTGAGAATATATAATAAAATCAATACTAATATACACAAAATAAATAACATTGAGAACAATATAAATTATTAACTTTATTGTGATATAGAAATGGAAATATAACATATAATACTAGTTTAAATGCATTGGTCTTCATTAAAAAGGCTTCTAAATAACCACCATTAAGTGATAACGTTGCTACGATATGGTACTATTAATTCATTAAGTACCATAAATTCAGAGGCTAAGGCCAGTATGCTTATGACACATAGTGTTAATATGAGAATTACATTTCAATGTTATGTATACATACATATACCATATAACATATAATATCATGACTGTAAAATATGTTATGACATATATTGTATCATAAATGTCACATAACTCAAGTGACATATGATAAGTAAATGCTTCCACAGTATAGTGATTAAACACTTGCAAATTACGCATGTATGTTATATGAAATGGGTATATAATATATTCACGACTTCTCAATTTTAGAGCAATTAGCATTCATGGTATCAATCATAGCCAAATATAATTATAGATATGCAAAATCAAAATAACTTCAAGCTAGCGTTAAGGAATTACCTTCAGAGCAAACTTATGTTGATAACGTGTTATGAATTACTCCCTCCATTCACAATAAATTGACGTTTTAAGGTTTTTTTTTTGTTTAAAATTATTTGACATTTTAAAAAATCAAGACATTATTTATTAATTTATTCTATTTTTACCCTTGTACTTCACATTGAATAAACGTTTAATTTTTCATGTTTTAAGCTTTTTTCAAGTTTATTCAACAATTTCAATACTTTTGTTAATGACAATAAAGCAATGTCAATTTGTTTTAAACAAAAAGGGGTTGCATAATCTCCAATACATAAAAATGAAGGGAGGCACGCATAAAGCCAAAAAAAAAAAAAAAAAAGAAATAGAAGGAGATGAAGAGTCATTGATTTTGGATTCTAAATGCTTGAATAATTCTACTTAGATGCTTAAAGTAAGAAAAAAAAAAGTTACATTAGATTTCGACTTGAACGTACCTTCAAATCATGGATTTGATTTGAACAAGTTTTTTTGAGGAAAGAGGAGAAACTTTTGAGGTAAAGGGGTTTCAACAAGTTGTTAGGAAGATGTTAAAAATTTATCTTTATAAATTCTATTAAGAGTATTTTGTGTTTTGTTTAGGTCTGTAAATTTTATTTCTACAATTAAGGAGGAGAAGTTTTTGAGGAAAGTGAGTTTTAGCAAGTTTATTTACACTAGTACATGGAGTATTTATTTATTTTGTTCATTTTGTGCTAGATGTCTACTGTTACTCCTCCATCAATTAAAACAAGATAAGCATGATCATGTAATCTTCCAGCACTTAGAATACTGATATACTCGTAAATTATTGTGGTTTTTTTTATCTGATTACGTGAATGGAGCAACATTTTTTTTTTCTTTTTTTTTTTTCCGATAAATAAACACTTGATTTTACATACATGTATTCGTTGTAGCAATTGGAATTTACCCTGTTGCAAAAATTAATTCTCAACTGGAGTAATTTTTTACACAAGAATAACAACTATAATTTGCAGTTTCAAGCATCATGCAAGGACTAGTTTATTGTTCAATTTCATCTTATTAAAATTTACATTGCATTGTCACTTAAATTTACATTGCTTATTTTAAAATTTTGTGGTTTAGTGGAAAATTGATTTTGAGCTTTCATCCTACTCTTAGAACTATAGCATAAAAAAAATATTCTCCTATTATATTTGATGGATCAAATAGCACTATGGAATTCAATTTTTGATATGACTTAATGCAAATTGAAAAGGATCAAATAACACTATGGAATTCATTAATAAGATGAAATTGAGTGGGAAATGAGTGACAAATGTGTTGAACACATCTGTTGTTCCCCCTCGAGGTGTAAAATGGAAAAACAAAAAAAAAACTATTTTTAAAAGTTGAAACATTTTTCAGGTGGGAAGCAAAATATATTTGTCCAGATTAATGCACACACCCATTAGCCTTTTTGAGTTGTTGATTTTGATACTTTTTATCTTTTAGTCGTACTCCTAGATGTGAGGTGATTTAAATGTCTTACTCTATACATTTAATACAAGCAGTTTGGAATTTTGACATTCTAAAAAAGAATCATGCAAGTAATTGCAATCTTAGTTCCTATTTATGCCTCTTCTAATTTATATTCGACTTTACACTCATACCCTGTTGCAAACTGGAATACATATACTACTACATTTTAAAGCAAATAAACATGGTTTGAAGAGAGGTTTGGTTTGAATAAAATAACATAATTTATTTAAACATTTCAATAAAAATCCTTTACTTAAACCAACCTTAACTTAAATATTTCAACTTCTTTACTCAATGAAGGATCACATTGAATTGAGAGGAAGCTTGTCCAAACTTTCTAACCTTGCTTTGTTAACATGTGAATTTTTCAGGATTGATGAGAACTCTTTTACTTATGATTTATCATGCACAATTGCAATGTTAAAAATATATGGCTGGACTTCAAAGGAAAAGATTCGAATGCCTTCACAACAACATTAACAAGCTTGTCCACTGTATTAGGTGACTCCTTATGTTGTAAGGATTGAATAGCACTGAAAAACCCAAGATCTAAAACATTCAAATCTGAAGAGTTTGCAGCACATCAAATGAATATCCAATCCTTCTTGTCTAGCTGCTTCGCAAAAATCATCATCATTATGATTAATGTGTGTCCTTGCATTGTCATGTTGAATAAAAATTAGATTTCGTATGTCCTCTCTTGACCATTTTTCCTTAATGGATGGTAAGACTTTTTCTATCAAGTATGATCTTATAAGTTCTCTTTTTACTAAAGTTATTGGTTTTGTTTCTACTGTACCTATAGATTTATTGACACTAGTCCTTTTAGCTGGCTCAGGAGTAACAAAAGAAAATACACCAATTTTTCCTAAGAAAACTTAATTTCCTTGTGCATCAAATCTTGGACGAGTTATAGCAACTAAGAACATGACTTTTCCAAAGAAAGCTTTTGCAAATGCGTATTGGATCTTCTTCATCTTGTAACAAGTAGTAATTTTCTGACTTCTTTGTCATATAGAACCATTTCTATCAATATGGATGATGTTATTGATGAGTGCCCAAAAACACTCATTACAAACCTGGGATTTAGCAAGATTCGGAATCGCTTTCATACATATATGGTTGTGTTTTGATTAGTTTTCTAATATTTAGTTTTTATTTGGTTTTTGTAGGAGAAACACGGGAACATGTTGAAAAGGGAGCCTTGCAGGAGGCCTAGAGAAGAGTGGTGCGAAACGATGACGTCGCGGCGTTCCCACGTGCGACGTCACGGCGTAGCGGCGTTCCCCACGTGGCGGCGATCACGCTTGTCGCTGACGTTGTGGGAAAGTCTCAACAAAACCTTATCTCTTGGAGAGGCTATAAAAGGAACGTGAGAATCACATTGAAGGGGTTTGAAATCAATTTGCAGAATTAGGGTTCAAGGATTTGGAGCTTGGAACAAGAGAAAGAAGACTAGAAGACCGACCTTTGGGAGAGAAGACTTGAAGAACCCGGGAGATCATCATTCCCTCGATACTTAAAGTTTTCTCTATTCCTATTACCATGTCTTGCTTTTTATTTGTATTGGAACATAACATAATGAGGTTCTAATTTTGTGATTTAGGGTGTTGGTAGAGTTTTGGACATGAATGCTATGTTAAAGCTTTAGCCTTTTTATAATTCCATTATCTTTTATATACTTGTCTTACCATTAACTCATGCTTGGATGAAATCATATTAATTTATAATCAATCTTAATATGTGAGTGGTTCTTTGTAAGATTTGAGAAGTGACTAAATAATTAGACATAGTTGGGTTAACCTAATAAACTTGGTAATATAGGATTATCAATGATTAGGAGGCTTGGGGAGTTCTTTCTAGCCACCTTTATGCTTAGGGTTGGGCAAGGAGCAAGAAACCTGGTGATAGATGTGATGGTGCCTATTATGGCAAATATACGCTTGTCAGTAATAAAGTGTACCTAAGTATGGATATCGATCCACAGGGAAAATGGGGATGTAAGTACCAAAATTAGAACGCTTCTCTAATATTCAAATGGTCAAAGATTGTTTAAGTAGAATTTAAATTAAACTAAACTAAAGAAAATGTAACACCCATTTTAAAACACATTTCATTCAAACCATTTCAAATATGCGGAAGCATTTTCGTTCACTACGGTAGGCCCATAAACATTTAAACAATTCACTTACAAATAGCGTATGCCTACTTTGAAATGTACAACATTGTTTGAAATTTACTGTTTTAAAATACAAGATAAGTCATGCTCAAAATGATATTTATGCATATGTCGTATATACTCCTCAATTCTTTCAGTGACTCTGCGCTTCGATCTTGCCTCTTTCTGTTCGCTATCTATCACTCTGTGCACAACGCATTGGTAAAACAATACTTAAGCATTTTCATGCTTAGTGGTTCTCTAAATCCATTCACTTGATTCGGTTTAAATCAAATCATGCAATTTAACAATTCAAAACTTTCAAATCTTTATGGATGATCAATGTAAATACTAATACATATACTTGTTATATATACAATCGATTCTGAGTTCATTGATCATCCCAAAAATACACTTTCATATTCAATATTTCACAATCTCAAATCAATTCAAATATGCCCACAAATTCAATTTAGTTCTGTAATTCAATTCAGTTATGTCAATCAATTCAGTTATACCCTTAACAAATTTAACCTATGTCTTCGTTATATAGGATATTAAGAATTGAAACCTTGCGGTCCAGCCCCAGAGCTGCGGTAGGTATAAAAAACGTTTTATAACACGGTCACGGTCGGCGGAGCTCTTCGGTAGTTGTCAAGCGATGATTAATGAACACTGCCGTCACGGTCCAGACTCTTGTTCGGGTGACACATCAATAAAATCGTTCGCGATCTTGCTATTTTGACCTATTGGTATACCAATACATTTTTATCTGAAGCCCAAATGGTTAACGTTACATTAAGGGTGTCAGAATATTTTATAGCAAAGGTACCATGCATTTGTATAACTTCTTAGTTCACTTCCAATAGTCATTTTAATTTTCATATGCAAACATTTTCCAACCAAATTCTTCAAATCATTTAAAACAATTCAATATACCTTTCTTATGCATTTTAAAACAAGCATTTCAAATATTGAAAACGAGAATAGAAAGGTAGAATAAACAATACAAAAACTTGAAAGCGAGAAGGCTAGGAAGTCGATTAGAGACAGGCCCAAAGATTGTCGATCTTTAATTCATGTTCTCGGAATCTCGACCTCAACTCGGACTTTCCTCCTCGTTAATCCCTAATCCATCACACATATTTCACAATCAAAGAATAACCAAAGAAAAATCATTTGTGCATTCTAAGATTTTTGGTTAGGGTTGATATCTACCCAATACACTTTAACTTTTCCAAAATTTTCTGGGGACAATTGAGTCATATTTAGCTTATACATCCTTCACGAAAATTAGCTCTATTAGTCTATTTGTAGTAGGAATTTGAATCATCTAATTTGGATCACCCAAACACAAGTTATGTGTTTTTATGCCAAACTGGTCGGTATGCCAGTTCACTCGATTTACCTACTGTTTTTAATTTCAGGGGTCTTAACTCCATAAATTGGTAATGATCCCTTCTACTCATTTGAATCTATGGTTCTTAGGTTTCCTTGATTGGAATGTCAAATTTGGATTAAAAACTCAAGTTATGGAGTACATATTCAGACTACTCTAGTACAAAACTTGAAGCAGATTTTTTCTTGCACATAGTTTTTTCCCCCTTTGAAGGATTTCTGGACACTTTGAGGTTTTAATTTGTATACCATTCCTTAAAGTAAATTATTCTCCTAGAAGTCTAGTTTACCCAGGAATTTGGATCTGCACTCAATTAGGATGAGTGAAACTCAACTTATGGTCTAAGTACCCAAAACTACTCTAAAACACATAACTGCTTCAGAATTGAACCAGAAATTTATCCAAAACCAGACATCACTTCAACGAATTTCTGGGTCCAATTAGATTAAATTAAAATTTACCATTACTTTATGAAGTTTGTTCTATACAAGTCTAGTGTAATTATCAGATTTGAATCACTCAATTAGGATGAAATGAGCTTCCAAGATTATAGCTGAACTTAAAGCAGGTACAGTTTGAAAAAAAAAATTGGCAGCATCTCCTTTGAAACACCATAATTTCCTCTTCGTGATTTTCTTCCAAAACACCTCAAAACTCAAATAATCATGTATCAATCACTCCTAATAACATCTAACATCATTCTAAACCAATCACAAGCAAATCCATGGATGATTTAGGGTTTCCCAACTCAAGCTCATCATTAAACCAAAATTAGGGTTTGTTTGTTCTTGTACATAATCTCTTGGAGACCACCTTCTTTAGCTCACCTAGCCCCCTCTCTTTGATCATGGAGACCAAAAATGGGGATGATCTCCCCTTAAAATCTGGATGTTCTTTAGCCTAGCTCTTCTCTTCTCACTCCCCTCTCTCAAAGCAATGATTAACTCCAGGAATGAGCTCCAAAGACCGCTTTTTGGTCTTTTAAGCTCACATTTAAGTGTAAGGCCATGTTTGGCCTTCCACCCCTATTTCATTTCTCATTTTTTTCTACTATTTGTGGTTTTTAATATCCTCATTTCCTCAAGGCCTTGTTTGGTTACAAAATGCATTTTTGGTTAAGTCCTCCCAAATGGCAATCTAACTCACACTTGTTCCCTATTTTGCACTTAAATTCCATATTTACACTTAGACATATAAACTTGTTACCATTGACTCTTAAGGGTCCTCATTTTCCACATTTCCAAATTTGTCATTTTCCTTAGGTAAATTTTTCGGGGTTTATCTTCGTCGCTTATCAAATAGCAATCAATATTCATTTTAACAACTTTCGAAATACCTGAGGGTTTGACTCAATTTATACTGAATATATAATAAAATTATAAAAATTATAAAACAGGTGATTATTTTTAGGCGTTACAACTCTCCCCCCACTTAAAAGGAATTTCGTCCTCGAAATTACCTTAGATGAAACGATTCTGGATATTGTTGCCGCATTGTTTCTTCACTTTTAAAGTGGCTTATCGGTCTTATGAACTTTCTCCAGCGGCACTTTATTCGCAGATGCTGCCTTGTTCATGACTCTTTCACTTCCAGAAGGCGGAATCTCTCTTGGCTCTTCTTCATATGTCGCGAAATCGATTACAAGCTGGTGTCTCGAGAAAGATTACATGTGATCGGTGTTCGGTACCTCCTCAAACATCGAAACATGAGATCTGTTATGGATCTTTTCCAGATGGGAGGTAATGCCCAATCATGCTAAATGGGCCACTTTTCAATCGCTATACGGTCAATAAATCTAGGGCTCAGCACCTTTTCCACAGCCATCACCTTCTTCAAGGCGATACTTTCAAAAATACTTTGTATCGCCCGATCTCGAATCGAATGTCTTTCTTTTCAAGTCGGCGTAGGACTTTGTCTGTCAGTGGCTGCCTTTAGCCTTTCTCACGATCATTTTCACTTTCTCTTCGGTCTCTGAATCAATTGGGACCAATTACTTTCTTTTTCACTTCTTCGGTCCAACAGTGGTGTTACTTTTCTTCCATATATAATGCCTCGTAAAGCCATTCAATGCTCAGATTGATGTTGTTATATAATTCGCTAGAGGAATATTATTACCATATCCCATTTACCCTCATAATTAGATCCTGCAGCTCTGCAGCATATCTTCGGAATCACGGATACTCTCTGCCATTGTCCATCAGATACGCGGGTGGAGCCGTTTGCTCTGCATTCAGTCGAGTGCGAGGCCTCTTGCAATTTTCCCCAAAAATCTCGAGTAGCTCCTCGGATCACCGGTCTGAAACCGCGGATATGGAATCCATTACAGCAAGACATTTCCTTGTTTCTGACTCTGCTGGCTTGTGAAGTGAGCTCAAATTGGGATTCAACTATTAGGAAATGGTGGCTTATTCAATCGGTCCACTACAACCCAATGGTCATTGTCTTTCTCCTGTCGATGGTAACCCGACTATAAAATCCATGGTAATTCTATCCCATGTCCACTCCGGTATTCTGATAGGCTGTAATAATCCTGAAGGAACTTGATGCTCTGCCTTTACTCTTTGGCAAACCAAACACTTGGTTACGAATTCTGATATATCTCTTTTCATTCCGGACCACCAAAATGACATTTTTAAATCTTGATACATCTTTGTGCTACCGGGATGGATAGCAAAAGATCCACTATGTGCCTCTTCCAAGTATGGCTTTTCTCAAATCATTATCATCGAATTTTCAAACAGATCTTTATATCTAAAAACCCCATCTTCATTCTTGTAAATCACGATTTCTTTATTTTTCAATGCGAGCACTATAACATCAATTTTCTCATCTTTCTTTTGTGCCTCTTGCACTCGATTCAACAAACTCGGTCTCGCTATCAATTCTGTCACTACTGTACCATCATCTGTCAATGACAAATGAGCATTCAACGCTCGAAGCGTTTGCATTGTCTTTCTACTCAAAGCGTCGGCCACTACATTGGCCTTTCGGGTGATAATTAAATCAATCATGATCTTTATCAACTCCATCCATGCGGTTGTCTCGAGTTAAGCTCTCGTTGTGAGGGGCAAATACTTAAGACTCTTATGATCGGTGTAGATGAAACATTTTCTCCATACAAATAATGTCTCAAATTTTCGGCGCAGGCCCAGTTGCGGCTAATTCAAATCATGCGTGGGAGGTTCTTTTCATGCGGCTTCAGAAACATCTTGAAGCATAGGCTGCCTCACCTGCGGGGACACATCAAGTCCATTTAATTGACGTCACTAAAGATCACATATTCCTTACAGCGGGTCGGTGATGAAGCGGGCCTCGGTTAAAGATTGCTTTGACTTATCAAAACTTCTTTGAGCATTCTTCACCCCATTCAAATTTCACATTTTGGGCGATCGTCATTGAAATTTGCGATCATGAAAACCCCTTAACAAATCTTACGTAGTAACACGCCGGTCGAGAAACTACGCGCCGCAGTAACATTTCTTGGTGGCTTCCATTCGCTGACTACTTCTATCTTCTTTTGGATCCACTTTCAGTTCCTTCTTTCGATACAATGTGCCCAAGAAATGATACTTCATTCAACCAAAACTCACACTTACTTAGTTTCGCATACAACTGCTCTTTTCTCAAAGTCTCTAACACTACCCGAAGGTGTGTGTCGTGATTTTCCCTATCTTTCGAATACACAAGAATGTCGTCTATGAACACTACGACAAGGCCCCGATCCACATACGATTCGGAAAACCACGATTCATTAGGTCCATAGCGCATTTGGAGCATTTATCCAAACAAGCGGCATTACAAAGACTCATAATGTCCATATCGCGTTCTAAATGTTGTTTTATGCACATCCACATCTTTAATTCTCAACTGATGATACCCAGATCGCAAGTCAATCTTCGAAAAGATACTTGCACCTTTCAGTTGGTCAAACAAATCATCAATTCTGGGTAACGGATACTTATTCTTTATGGTCAACTTGTTCAGTTGTCTATAATCAATACATAGCCGAAGTGTACCATCTTTCTTCTTAACAAAAAGCACGGGAGCTCCCCACGGTGATACACTTGGTCGAATAAACCGTTTTCTACATAGATTACTTCCTGGCCCGAAGCTTCAATTCTTTTAACTCCTTTGGAGCCGTCGGTACGGTGTAATGAATGCGGTGTGGCACTGATGCAGCGTCGATAGCAACCTCGATCTCCTGCATTGCAGAGGCGATCACGCTCTTAGGAATACGTCGGAAAGTCACTAACGGTAGGGATATCGGTTATGCTGAGGCTTGCCTTTGCGGGTATCAATCACATAAGCCAAGTAGGCTTCACATCCTTTTCGCACCATTTTCTAGCGGGTGGGCTGCGGATATCACGATAGAGAGGTGGTTTGACCTCTACGCCGGTGAAATTACTTCCATCCTCATTAAGTTGTTCTCAAGGTCACTCACTTTCATTCTACAATCCACCATCACTTGGTGTCGGGACAACGATCCATTCCAATCACATCAAAAACTCCTTAAAAAAGATAATTCAATCAAATCCGGGAAACTCATACTCGTATTATTCGGATGGGGCAATCTCTCTATACACTACATTCCACGATAACCTCATGCGGCGTTCGTCGCAAGATGTCATACTCGGTTCCACTCCTCGGTAAAAATTCTTTACCTGAGTATGTCGGTACAAATATGAGTGGGTTTGACCCGGGATCAATCAATGCATGCCGAGTAGTATCAAAGATTTGGAAATTACCAACTACTATCACATACGGAGCTTCAATATCTTCATTTGCTTTCATTGCATATGCTCGGCTGGAGCACGGCCATCTTACCTACCAGGATTCCGTGTCCCTTGTCTCGGAACACTTGGTGATGCAACACTTTTGTTGCCGCTACGTACCACTGAAGGCGTACCCCCGGTCACGGGGGTGCGTAAATGAAACGAGCTCTTGAACAATCGCTACATGCTCTTTGGATCCACATAATCGAACAAACTGTAAGTCTCGACATTCTCCTTTATGATTTTCCCATGATAGAACGTGAGGAAGCGGTCACATCCTCTAGAAGCACCTCCTGGTGTACTAGCAGCGACGGTCTTGCGTGGGTAGTATTCCTCACCGGTGAGGAAGTCGAGAATTTGTGGTATTTGGAACCATGTGGTCCCTGAATCTCTTCCTTTCACTTTGTGATTTGTGAGCTGGATTGATGAGATTTCTTTCCACATCTTTTATCTTTTCTCTCTTTTTCCTCTTTCTTTACTCTTTCCACATTCAATGCACACGTCACAATTTTGGAAAAATCATAATGGCAAAATCCTGTGACATGGGCCCGAATAAGGTCATTAAGGCCGTCTTCAAGCCTCTGACACTTTTCTTATCACTCCACCCAGTATCTCGGGAGCATACTTGCTCGGCCAAGTGTGAATTCTCTTTGATATTCTGTGACACTCATATGTCTTTGTCTCAGATTATGAAACTCTCTTCTCATGTTAGCCAAATAGATGCGACCCACATAATGCTTCTTGAATTCATCCAAGAAGAACTTCCATGTAATACTCTCTGGTGGCGCGGTCCTGGTCACAGAAACCCACCAGCGGTAAAGCTCCGTCACAGTAGTAGAGTGATTCGCACGTTCAAACTCTCATCCGATTGTACAATGCATTTGTAGCATTCGCTGGAGTCTTTTCGAGGCAATTCACGCCATAGGGCTCATCCTCTTTCGGAGTCCCGGAAAATCTACCGGTCGGTACCTTGCCATCCTCTCAATGGTGATCAGTTGAGAAACTGACCATGGTGGTTGGGCTGCTCTTTGTAGCAACGAGCTAACTTTTGAAGGATATCAATAGCACCCTCCGAGGTTAGTTCATTCATTGGTGGAACATGGGACGCTTGTCCACCTTCCCACACTAGGAGGCCGTCTTGGCCCGATTCCATGGTCATCCTCAACCCTAAAAGGATGCGTATCCATGTTTCCCCTATTAGACCCGGCAAGATCCGCATCGAGTAAAGTAAGCCTTTATAGCCAAATGCAATGCATGTTATAAACAATTTCAAAATTACTCAAAAAATTCAAAATCATTTTTGTAGAACTGCCTAAACCTGAGCTCGTACCACTAAATGTAACACCCATTTTAAAACACATTTCCGTTTCAAACCATTTTAAATATGCGGAAGCATTTTTCGATTTACTACATTTAGGCCCATGACATTTAAACAATTCACTTACAAAATAGCATACCATGCCTTTCAAAATATTACACAACATTGTTTCGAAATTTACTATTTTAAAATACAAGATAAAGTCATGCTCAAAATGATATTTATGCATATGTCAGCGCATACTCCTCAATTCTTTCCCAGTGACTCTGCGCTTCTCGATCTTGCCTCTTTCCTGTTCGCTATCTATCACTCTGTACGCAGCGTTGGTAAAAACAATAAGCTAAGCATTTTCATGTAGTGGTTCTATACAAATCCATTCCGCGGTTCCGGTTTAAATCAAATCATGCAATTTAACAATTCAAAACTTTCAAATCTTTTATGGATGATCTATTGTCTGATACATATACTTATTTATATCTCTGATCGATTACAGTTCATTGATGTCCCAATACTTTCATGATTCAATATTTCACAATCTCAAATCAATTCAAATATGCTAAATTCAATTTAGTTACGTAATTCAATTCGAGTTATAGCCAATCAATTCGAGTTATACCCTTAACAAATTTAACCTATGTCTTAGATTATAGGATATTGGGAGTCAGACCCAGTTATTTGGCACGCGAGGCCGGTATAAAAAACGTTTTATAACACGATACGGTCATTTGGGAGTACATTATTTGGTTATAAACAATCAATTAATGAACACTACCCGATACGGTCATTGGGCCTCTTGATCGGGTGACACATCAATAAAATGGATTCGCCCGATCTTCGCTATTTGACCCCTATTGGTATGATCTATTTTTAATCTGTGAACTAAATGGTTAACATTCTATTAAGGATTGTCCAAATATTTTATAGCAAAGGTACAATGGTGTGTATTTGATTCTTTCAATTAATCATTACCAGTTTTCATATTATGACATTTTTCGTAAGTCTAAATGTTAAGACACAGGATTCATTACCTTCTTATGCATTTTAAAACAAGCATTTCAAATATTGAAACGAGAATAAGAAAGGTAGGGCTCAAAACATACAAAAACTTGAAGCGAGGAAATAGAAATTGGTGGGAACAAACCCAAAAAGATTGTACGTCCCTTTAATTCATGTTCTCGGAATCTCGACCTCAACTCGGACTTTCCCTCCTCGTTAATCCCTAATCCATCACACATATTTCACAATCAAAATAACGAAGAAAAATCATTTTGTGCATTCTAGGATTTTGGTTAGGGTTGATATCTACCCAATACACTTTAACTTTCCATTTTCTGGGGGACAGATTGAGTCATATTTAGCTTATACATCCTTCACGAAAATTATAGCTCTATTGAATCTATTTGTAGTAGGAATTGGAATCATCTCATTTGGATCACCCAAAATCAAGTTATGGCATTTTTATGCCAAACTGGTCGGTATGCCCAGTTCACTCGGTTACCTACTGTTTTTCTCAATTTCAGGGGTCTTAACTCCATAAATTGGTAATGGTCCCTTCTACTCATTTGAATCTATGGTTCTTAGGTTTCCCTTCCAATTGGAATCATCCAATTTGGATCCCAAAAACTCAAGTTAGCCAGTTTTTACATATTCAGACTACTCTAATTTTGCAAAACCAAGAGCAGTTTTTCTTGCACATATAGTTTTCCTTTGAAGGATTTCTGGACACTTTGAGGTTACAATTTGTATACCATTCCTTAAAGTAAATTATTCTCCTAGAAGTCTAATTTACCCAAGAAATTTGAATCCACTCAATTAGGATAGTGAAACTCAACATGGTCTAAGTACCAAAACTACTTTCTAAAACACATAACTGCTTCAGGAATTGAACCAGAAATTACATCCAAAACAGAATCACTTCAACGAATTTCTAGATTTAATTTGATTTAAATTCAGGTACCATTATGAAGTTTGTTCCTAATATAAGTCTAGTGTAATTATCAATTTGAATCACTCAATTAGGATAGAAATGACTAAGTTATGGCCAAAACAAAAACGTTGGTTTTGAAAAAAATTGCTGGCAGCATCTCCTTTAGAAACACCATAATTTCCTCTTGTAGTGATTTTCTTCCAAAACACCTCAAAACTCAAAATAAATCATGTATCCAATCCTCCTAATAACATCCTAACATCATTCTAAACCAATCACAAGCAAATCCATGGATGATTTAGAGGGTTTCCAACTCAAAACATCATTAAAAATAAAATTCTAGGGTTTGTGTTCTTACCTTGACTCTCTTGGAACCCTATGCTTTAGCTCCCTTCTTCCTCTTTGATCACTTGGAGACCAAAAATGGGGATGATCTCCCACCAAAATCTGGATATTCTTCAACCCTAGCTCTTCTCTTCTCACTCCCCCCTCTCAAAGCATTGATTGCTCAGGTAGGCTCCCAAAGACCTTTGGTGCTTTTAAAGCTCATTAAGTGTAAAGGCCATGTTTGGCCTTCCACCCTATTTTCATTTCTCATTTTTTTTTTCTACTATTTGGTTTTTAATATCTCATTTCCTCAAGAGGCCTTGTTTGGTTACAAAATGCATTTTTAAGGTTAAGTCCTCCCAAATGGCAATCTAACTCACACTTATTCTATTTGCACTTAAATTCCCATATTTACACTTAGACATATAAACTTGTTTACCATTGACTCTTAGGTCCTCATTTTCACATTTCCAAATTTGTCATTTTCTTGGGTAAATTTTTAGGTTTTAATCTTTTAAATCACTTATCCGAATAACAATCAATATTCATTTAACAACTTTGAAATACCCAAGTTTGACTCAATTTATACTTTGAATATATAATAGAGTATAAAAAAAAAGTGGAGCTTATTTTGAAGTACGAAAACTTAATAGACCAACAATTGTGCAACTCACGGGACACCAAGATATAATATATATTTCTAGGGTATTTGGTGCAAATTAGGACATTTCTATTATATCACAAGATCAAATATTCCACTCTATTGTCTCTTGAAAATGCTATCCAGGTGAAAGTCTTATCTAATGTAATTGAAGCCTTTCTCAAGGTCAAATAACCTACCATTTACATCACTAGGTTTCTTGCTTCTTAGCTCAACCCCAAGTGTTAAGGTGCATTAAAATCAAGAACTACCAAGCCTCTTAATTGTGTCAAATCCCTATATTATCAAATTTAGTAAGTTAACTTCGTCTATGTCTAATTTCTCATACTTCTCAAATCTCATGAGAAACCACTCTCCATATTATTGAGATTAAGCTAGAAATCAATATGTAAATATCAACCAAGGAATAGATTAATAGATATACAAATACAAAAATACAATACTGAAATAGGAAAATCAACCATTGGGCCATAAGATCCATGTCCAAAATACAACCCAAAACCTGGCTTAATCAGTCCATCAATGATAAAGATACAACCATAAAGATAAGAGAAAACATGAAAACGAAGAAGAAATAGCCTAATGTGATGAATGAAGCCCAAATCTTCTCTTCAATCTTCATCTTCTTCCCCAAAGAGAACCATGCCCTAGGGTGTTTCCCCCCTTCCAAACCTACCAAAAACCTTCTCCCTTATCTCCTTTAGGTTTGAGCTTTAAAACCCCCAATTATGGGCTCAAAATGGGCTAAAAATCAACCCAAAATCAACCTAAGACATCGATGTGGAGTACGCTGCGTCGTGGCAGTTGGGATGATACTGTTTCCGCACTCTCTGCACAGCGTTGCGACGTTGGTTCGTCGCGACGTTCTTAGCTCCTATTTTTGCACCAACCGTGGAGTCATAACTTTGTCGTCGAACTTGATTTGGGTGTTCTTGGTACCGTTGGAAATTTCTTGAAGTGTAGAATCTAGATATATCCAGAACTTCTTTAGAGATGATTATAAATACTGATGTACAAATTCTCCAACTGGTCACTTTTGAGAGCTCTCTTCTCCTTCTTCCTTCAACTACCAAGAGTCATAACTTAATCATTTTAAAGTCAAATGGGTGAATAAAGGTCTTTTGAAAGCATGAGTATCTATCCATCGGATCTTAGCCATTGGGGATCATTGTGCAACTTAAAACATCAAAACACAGTAGCTACTGCTACATGTTTGCTGATTTTTAGGCTTTATCCTTTTGTTTTTGCTCCATATTTGCTCATGGTTGACCTAATCACAAATTGAACATTTCTGACATTATGATCCTTTTTATATAATAAAAAAATAAAAATATAAGTAAAACATAGGGATAAAATGAGTATAAAGTATACTCATCACACTCTAAACTTAAATTCTTGCTTGTCCCGAGCAAGGGAATGAAGAACTCAAAGCAAGCGAGAAAATTGAAAATGACACGAACCTAACAAACGATGGGGATGAGTATGATAACATGATGTCAGAGTGGAAGAATCGCTCATAAGACTTTGAATTTAGCAATATTAGCATTTTCAACAAATATTTAGGATCCTTAAACTTTTAAACTCTTTAAGGAACATGGCAAAGCAAAGCATGGTGAGCAAAAAAAATAAGCCCCCTAAGTCCTCAATGACCTTTCCCAAGGAAACTAAGTATAGGTGATAGCATGATCTCCAATGTATAGCAAGGTCCTAGTACCCCTGAAAGCTTCGCTCGACTCACCTATTTGGGAAGAAGCCTTGAAGAGGATAAGGCGCACCACATCCTTTTTATTCATACCAAAATACCTAAAAAATGAAAGAAAACCAGTTCTAAGAAGTTTTAAATGAGTGTTCCTATAGCGGGGATCCATTGGTGACTCCCCACCAGTTGGTTAAGGGC
Source organism: Tetrastigma voinierianum (assembly GCA_016808115.1). NCBI lineage: Eukaryota > Viridiplantae > Streptophyta > Magnoliopsida > Vitales > Vitaceae > Tetrastigma > Tetrastigma voinierianum. The sequence continues at coordinate 179,233 of JAEQBH010002651.1, read as the reverse complement.
ACCATGCATTAAATTCCCTTCAAAATTCACCCTGAACACTCAACCAAACTCAAAGGCCCTAAGTTGTGCGAAGGATCCATCTTTTGTCCCATGGCGGGCGGTGAAATTCTCAAACCAGCTCGGCCCGGGTTGGCTTGGGGCATTGGGCTTTGAAAGGCCCCTCGGTTGTGCCCAAGATTGGTTGATTGGATGATCCCGCTTATTCTTATTCACATACTTATTTTTGACATTTTTCTTTTCTTTTGCTTTTTATCTTTCTTTTTCACTTTTTCTTTTGTTTTTGTATTTTTCTCTTTTTAGTTGGCACTCGATGGCAATCCTCTTTTTGATTAGGTGTACCATCACTTAGGTGGCTTGAATCCCCCAAGGTTAGTTGAATTCAAAGCAAAGGGTCCGGGACCAAGGTTTACAAGGGAGACCATGCTATCACCTATACTTAGTTTCCTTGGGAAAGGTCATTGAGGACTTGGGGGGCTGATTTCTTTTGCTCACCATGCTTTGCTTTGCCATGTTCCTTAGAGAGTTTAAAAGTTTAAGGATCTTAAATATTTGTTGAAAATGCTAATATTGCTAAATTGTGTTCATAGTGATTCTTCCACTTGACATCATGTTATCATACTCATCTCATTGTTTGTTAGTTCGGTGTCATTTTTACATTTTGTTTTGAGTCAGTCTCTTGCTTAGGGACAAGTAAGAATTTAAGTTTGGGGGTGTGATGAGTATACTTTATACTCATTTTGTCCTTATGTTTTACTTATATTTTTAGTAGTTTTATTATATAAATAAAGGATCTAATGTTGTAAATGATCAATTTGTGATTAGGTCAACCATGAGCAAATATGGAGCAAAAACAAAGGGATAAAGCCTAAAAATCAGCAAACTACACATGTAGCAGTAGCTACTGTATTTTGATGTTTTAAGCTACACAATGATCCCCAATAACTACAATATTGATATGGCTGGATAGGAGACTTCTCATGCTGTCCAAAGAGACCTTATTCACTCAATTTGGACTTCAAATGATCAAGTTATGACTCTTGGTAGTTGAAGGAAGAAGAGGAGAGCTCAAAAGTGACCAGTTGGATCATTTTGTACATTCAATATTTGTAATCATCTCTAAAGTATTTTTCCTGGATATATCTAGATTCTACACTTCAAGAGCTTTCCAACGGTACCAAGAACACCTAAATCGAAGTCCGGATGACAAAGTTATGGCCTTATGAAGTTGGTGCAAAAACAGGGGAGTTGCAGCAACGTCGCAACGTTGAGAACCAACGTCGCAACATTGTAGAGAGTGCATAAACAAAGCATCCCAACGTCGTGACGTTGCCGAACTGATGGACTGATTTTGGCGTTGTTGCCGGGGAACCACCTATTTATTCGTAGTGTTTATGCTAGTATCGATACTAAGTATTTCTTTGGTACTTTAGACATTTGTTTTGCTTAAATTTTTGACACTTTGTTTTTCTTTTGCTTTGTGACAAACTTGCAGGTACGTTAGGTTGTATGCAACGGGAACCTGCTGAAAATCTTATTCCTCTGGATCCTAAAATCGACAAAACTTTGAAAATAATTTTGAGGGACAAGAGAGAAGCAGCTAGAATGGAACAACTACCAATGGGACCGATGGAAGAAAATAGAGACGATGATGTTGGTTCGACTAGAGGAGGTAGTATACATCCTGATGCAGAAAATATGGATAATTTGTTGCCACCTATCAGGGATTATGGTCGCTCGTCTGCGGTTACTCCACTTGTGATTAGGAGACCAGCAATACAGCGGGCTTAATTTGAGCTCAAGTCCATCACCCTCCGATTACTACAGGAATCCGTTCCACGGGCTCGCACATAAGGACCCGAATGCTCATATCCTTAACTTTTTGGAAGTGTGTGATCTGGTGAAAATATAGCGGGGTGACGATGATGTTATTAAACCGATTTTTCCCATTCTCATTGAAGGATAAAGCCAAGCAATGGCTGATTTCAGAACCGCCTAATTTAATAACATCATGGGATGACTTGTCGAAGCACATTTCACATGAGATTCTTTAGCGACAAAGCGGAAAAGGTTGAGGGTGAGCATTCATTAAACTTTATGTCAGGTCATGAGAAGTCGTTCATATGAGCGTAAAGAGAGATTCAAAGATCTATTGAGAAAGTGCCCTCACCATGGATTTCACTAAATGGATGCAAGTCCATCGTTTCTCTAATGGGTTGAATCGTCCGCTCAGGATTCTTACTTTGGCCGCTTCTCTTGGAGGGAGCGATTATGGGGAAGAACGAAGTGGAGACTTATCAAATTCTTGAGAACATAGCCTTGAATGATTGTCAATGGCCAGTTGAGAGAGCAACACCGAAGAAACCAGCCGGGGTTTTCGATTTAGACATGTTCACAAACTTGTATGCTCAAGTGTCTATACTCTCCAAGCAATTACAAGCTTCTCAACAATTAGGTTCTCAAGTATCTGTGCATAAAGTTGAAGAAAGCCCATTCGTATGCGAGCAATGTCATGGACCTCATCCCACCTCTCAATGCCTAATGATGAATGCCATGGGGGATTTGACTATTGCACAAGCTCAATATGTGGGGATTCCCAAAAACAGGAACTTGACCCATATGGTCAGAATTACAATCCGGGGTGGAAAAACCATCCTAACTTCTCATGGAAAACTCAGAATGCGGGAAATCCTATGGAGCAAGCCAAACCTCTCCAACCACCTCAAGAGAAGAAGTCGAGTTTAGATACGAGAAAATGGAGCTTGGAGTTAGCTGATATGCATATGGTATGATGCTGATCGCATGACAAGTTCCGGGGGTGAGACTAGGACATTGAGCAATCAGCGGCTCGGCTACGAAATTTGGGGTCGAATGGGCCAAATGGCTTCGTTATTGAGCGAGAGGCAACATGGAAATCTCCCGAGTACTTCTGACGTCAACCCAAGGAGGAAAGGAAAGGAGCACTACAAAGCTGTAACCCTGAGGAGTGGTAAAGCTTTGGATTAGTCAATTGAGGCCCAAGAAGAGGATGAAAACCCTATGGGAGATGAGAAAAGCAGTGATGATATGATCGTTGAAGATGTTGAAAGAGGTCGATAAAGAAACGGAGTCTGATACACGAGGAAAAGTTGAAGTCAATCGAAGTATGATGAGAAGCCTATTATCCATATCCTCGGCTTGGCCGAGAAAAAACGGATTGGATAAGCGGTTTGGCGGTTCATGGATATCTTCACTTCACATAAACATCCTATTTGCGAGGCACTTGAGCAAAATCTTTGGGATCACGTGAAATTCATGAAGGACATCTTGTCGAAAGGAAGACAAGGAGAAAAAACTATGAGACCGTCGCTCTGACCAAGAAGAGTATAGTGCCATATTACGAAGCTGACCCACTTAAGTTGAAGAATCCGGGTGGCTTCACAATCCCATGTGCTATTAGAATGTAGTATTTGAAAGAACATATAGCTGATTTAGGTGCGAGCATTAATCTTATCTTTGTGGTTAATCTTTAAGAAAGCGGGGGAAATTGGGAGCATCCGACGACGGTCACTTTGCAATTAGCGGTCGGTCACTTAACCGTCACGTGGTATCATAGAGGATGTGTTAATTAAAGTAAGGCAAGAATTTATACCCTCGGATTTCATTATTCTAGACATGCAAGAAGATAAAGAGGTCCACGATCATCTGGGGCGACCATTCTAGCCATGGGAAGGGCAATGATTGATGCAAAGAGATTGGGCGGGGTTGAGAGTTCAAGAAGAGGAAGTGACATTCAATGTCTTTAGAAAGTATTTTGAATCTTTGGGAGCTAGCCCAAGCCGATTGACTCCCTCTATTGAGAAGCCCCCTATTGTGGAAGTAAAATGGATGGACTCTTTCGGCCCGAATAGAAGAAAGTATTTTGAATATTTGGGAGCTAGCCCAAGTCGATTGACTCCTGCGAGAAGCCTATTGTGGAAGAAAGCGACTCCAGTCATTTGAGATATATAGCGTATCTTGGGGGAAGAATCTACATTCCGAGTTATCATCTCACATCCTCCCTCTCTAACATGGAGGAGGAGAAATTAAAGATCATGGGAGAATAAAGAAACGTTGGTTGTCCACTAGGCGATATAAAGGGATAAAGCCCGTCTATGTGTATGCACAGAATATTACTGGAGGAAGACAACAAACCAATAGTGGATGCCCAGAGACGCTTAAATCCTTCCATGAAAGAGGTAGTTAGGAAGGAGGTACTTAAATGGTTAGATGCTGGAGTGATATACCCCATCTCTGATAGTTCATGAGTAAGCCCTGTCCAGGTGGTGCCTAAGAAAGGAGGGACTACTGTGGTAGTAAATGAGAAAAATGAATTGCTCCCGACCAGAACAGTTATAGGTTGGAGGATTTGTGTTGACTACCAGAGGTTGAACAAAGTGACCAAGAAAGACCATTTCCCACTGCCATTCATTGATCAGATGTTAGATATACTAGCGGGGAATGGGTACTTCTGCTTTCTGGACGGATACCCGGGATATAATCAGATCACCATAGCTCCAGAAGATCAGGAAAAGACCACCTTCACGTGCCCTTATGGCACATTCGCTTTTCGGAGAATGCTATTTGGGCTATCTAACGCCCCGGGAACCTTTCAGAGATGTATGATGGCAATATTTTTCAGACATAATTAGAAAATTCATTGTTAGAATTCATTGGATGATTTTTCAGTGATTGGATCTACATTTGATGATTGCCTCCATAATCTAACTTTGGTGCTGAAGAGGTGCATGGAAACCAATTTAGTGTTAAATTGGGAAAAGTGCCACTTTATGGTGAGAGGCATGATATTTGGGCATGCATATGAAAAGTGAGGGGATGACGGGAGCGAATTGAGATCATAGAGGCGCGCCATCGTATTTGTGAAGGTAAGGGAGTGCGGAGTTTCACAGGCCACACTTAACGAGTTTTCACGAGAAGGTTCATTCGAGATTTCTCTAAAGTTTCCAAACCATTGTCTAATCTTCTTATGCAAGGTGTGTCGTTTGAATTCAATGAGTCATGCTTACATGCTTTTGAGTTGCTGAAAAAGAAGTTGACTTCAGCCCTTATAGTAGTCGCTCCAGATTGGAACCATCCATTTGAACTCATGTGCGATGCAAGCGACTTTGCAGTTGGGGCTGTTTTGGGCTTAGAGAAAAGAAAAAGGTCTTTTATGCCATCTATTATGCCAATCGAATGTTGAATGATGCACAACTCAATTATGCTACAATAGAGAAAGAATTGTTAGCTGTTGTGTTTGGTTTTGACAAATTCAGACCTTATCTTATAGGGAACAAGGTTATCATGTCCACAGATCATTCCGCAATCAAATACTTGATGACTAAGAAAGACGCGAAACCTAGACTTATTTGCTGGGTGCTCCTTTTGCAAGAATTTGATGTGGAGATTCGAGATAAGAAGGGTTATGAAAACATGGTAGTTGATCATGCATTAAGGTAGAGCTCGAAAACCATACAAAAACATCATTTGCAGATCGATGACACGTTCCCAAATGAACAGATACTATCTTTGTCACCGATGACATCGCGGTTTGTCGACCTGACCAGTCTATAATGCAAAATTTATTACCCCACCTAACCTCACTTATCAACAAAAGAAGAGATTCTTTGTAGAAGTAAAGCACAATTTATGGGAAGACCCAATCCTCTTCAAAATATGCGTCGATCAGATTATTCGAAGGTGTGTGTCGGAAAGTGAAGTGGGTGAGATACTGACACATTGCCACTCCTTAGAGTGTGGGGGTCATTTCAATGGACAGAGAACAACGGCCAAGGTACTGCAATCAGGTGTTTATTGGCCTTCTATATTCAAAGATGCACACTCGTTTACAAAGTCCTGTGATCGGTGTCAAAGGGCCAAGGGAACGTGGACAAAGCCAAGAAGCGCCATTGGCCAATATTCTAGAGGTCGAACTTTTGATGTATGGGAATTGACTTTATGGAGTGGGTTTCCATCGTCACATGGGCCGCAGTATATACTTTTGGCGGAGTGGATTACGTGTCGAGTGGGTGGATGCCATTGACCATTACTTGTGATGCCAAAGTAATCTGCCTTCATCGGGAGTAACATCTTTTTAAGGTTAGGACTCCCTTGGCGTGATCAGCAGCGATGAAGGCTCCATTTCTATTTGGCTTATTTGCATCACTCTTGGCGAATATGGGGTGTGACATTGGGTGACACTTGCATATCACCCCAAAGCAATGAACAGTGAGTATCAACGGAGAGATCGAAAATCTTGGAAAAGACAATTTAAAGTAACAAAGAAAAGGCCCCGAGCGAACAAAATTGATGATAGTTTATCGGCTTATCACATAGCTTTCAAGACCCTATTAGGCATGTCCTCGTATCGAATCATCTATGGTAAGGCTTGCCACCTACAATAGAGCGGAGCATAAAAGCATCTTGGCGGCAGAATGCTAGAAACATGAATTTCGAGATGGTCGGAAAAAGAGGGAGGATGCTTGATTGAATGAAATTTGGATGAACTTGACGGAATGCTTTATGGCGGTTCGAGAATCTATAAGGAAGACCAAGGCGTGGCCTGACAAGGCTTTACTTCACTTATGAGCTATGGGACAACAAGTATTACTATTCAATTCACATTTGAGAATTGTTCCCGGGAAAACTGGTCGAGATAGTGCCGGACCATTTGTGATCACTCAAGTCTTCCCCTACGGTAGTGTCGAGCTAATGCACCTGGAGAGCAATCGATTCAAGGTGAATGGGCAGCGAGTGAAGATTTATCTGGGTGGCCAATTTGAGAAGCATAATTCCACCACAAGTTTGAACTTAGACATAAAGTAAGGTGGGATTACGAAATTTTTTCTTGGTCGACGGTTAATACGTGGTTGGGCACGGTCCCGGCGGACACGGCTTGGTCGAGCAAACGACAATAAACAAAGCGCTTCTTGGGAGGCAACCCAAGCCTTTAAATTTTTTTTTTTGTGGTCTTCCGTTTTTCTGATTTTAGGTTTGTTAAGTTTACTTTTGCTTGTTTTAATTTTATTACATTTGTGTTGCAGGTTTCGAGGTTCCGAGGTTGCCATGGCGAAGGAGATATAGCACGAGAAGCCTTGTGCAAGCTTTAGGAGGAGTGGATCTAATGCAGGGAGTTTTTCTATAGTTAAAAAAAAAATTTGTAAAATTTCACGTGTGTTGATCTCGGGAGCGTCCGCAGGCGTTGGTCCCAGCGTTGTGGCGTTGAAAAAATAGACGCCAGTGCGTCGCGTGATTTGAAAATCCCACCTTTGTAGCGTTGCGATGTTGAAAATCCACAGCCCTACGTAACATCCGCGTTTGGCGCTGCGTCGTGATGTTAATACACCCACACCGAGGAACGCGTTGTGGCGTTGACGAACATTCGCGACGTTGAATCTTAAACGGGGAGCGTTGTGGCGTTGACCAAGGCGATCACGGTAATGGCCCGCCTGTTTTTAGGCAGGAAGCGTTCGGTTATCCCCCGCCGTTCAAACCACACAAGTGCACTCACTAGCTTGTAGGTTTTCTGGCCAGTTTCCGATCCCACCACTTCCAAACACTCCAATTATGCGTCCTTAGCACCCTCCTTAGCCCTAGACCCGTCCTAGCTCCCGTCACACCTAGTGTTCACTGTCCATTGGAACCCTTCCTAGTTTTGGCTCCGTTCAGGTTTGGTTCCACTACACTCCCCATTTTATGGGTAATATTTGTCTCAGTAGATCTTCTAGGGTTGGTTGGGGGTTCTAGACCTGTTCTTCGTGCGTCAAGCTCTCTACCCCACTTTGTGCCCACTAAATGTTTGTTAATTGGCCTAAGTGGGTTTTGGGTGCTTCCAGTGTTCTTGTTGTTTGGTTGCAATCCCACTAGAGGTGTGGTCGCTTACTAACGTCCTTTCACCTTTACGTTCACCCCATCATGATTGCAAACCCATGCCTAATGTCGAGCAAAAAGAGAAAAATGAGCTCGAAGAGTAGTCGAGCCAGTGAAGAACCTTCTCAGGCCTATGATGTAACGCCCCAAAAATACCCTAGAATTTTTATAATAATTTTATTATATATTCCGGATATGAATTGGAGTCCAAACTTAGGTTTTTAAGAAATTTGATAAATTGATAAATTGTAAAATATAAGTGAAAGTGTGAGCATATGATTGAATATTATATGCTAAATTAAAGGAAATGATTTAACACAGGAAATAAATGAGAAAGTGAAAAGAGGGCAAAGTGGAAGAGTATTGTAAAAATGAGGACCTAAGGGTCAAATGATAGCTTAAATGCTAATGTGAAATAAATGATAAATGATAAGAAAAGTGAAATAAAAAGTTAGAATGCCAAAGATGGAAAATGGGATTAAATGGGTTAAAGGCCAAACAAGGCCTTATGGAATTAAAGAATTGAAGAAAAAAAAAAAGAGAAAATGAGAAAGGAGAATAAGGTGGAAGGCCAAACATGGCCTTACACTTAAGTGGGATTTTAAAAAACCAAAAGTGGTCTTTGGGAGCTCATTTTATGAGCAAACCCGTTTTTAAGAGAAGGGGAGGAGAAAAGGGGGAGAAAGGCTAGGGTTTGCAAGAAGGAGTGGTTTTGGTTGGGTTTGCTTCCCATTTCTTTCTCCTAAAGGATCAAGCAACCTACAAGAGGAGATTTGGAGAGATAAGGTAAGAAAAATCAAACTCTAACTTCATCTTTTATGATCTTGATTTTGGGGAGGAAAAGCCACAACAAGAAAAGGGTTTTTCATTGATTCTAAACCACCTTTAAGGTTGTTTTGGGTGGATTAAATGATTGGATTTTTGATATGGGACTGAATTAGAGGAGGTTTATTGAAGAGAAAAATGAGTGAAAATGCAAAATCAGCATTTAAGTCCAAAAATACGCGTATTGGTACGGGGAATTTTAAAGGTGAATGCTGGTACCCGTGATCACGATGGAGCAAGTGGGAAAGTAGGTGCGATCAAAGCGTGCAGGTACCCGTGCGATGAGGGTACGGTATGATTACCACTTTGCTTCCCGGGTAACCCTGTTTTTGCATATTTTTGCACCGTTAAGCTTTGTATTTGTATACCGATTGTTTAGGGACCCTAAGAAACGATTAATAGGGGTTCAAATAAGAATGAGACTAAGTGAAAAACGTACCATACCTCGCCACCTCGGCGAAGTGTCATTTAGTATGATTATTTGTTTAACCACTAAGAGTGAAGAATTTGTATTTGACTAGGTGCGGGTGAAGACAATAACCTGACTTAGGACTGGTATCGAAAGAGAAAAGGAATTGATAATTGGTTTGTTCTCTATTTGTTCTTTATTCTCTGTTTGTTCTTTGTTCCCTATTTGTTCTTAGTTTGTTCTATGTTCTCTGTTCTCTGTCAGTTGTTTCTTTGTGACTCAATTTCCATTTCAAGTTTTATTTGTGAAATATACATCTCATCATAGTTTAGATCATTCATTATTCGAAATGTTTGTCGAGCCATAACATGTGTGCGATGTAACATTGAACCATAAGTGAATTTATATGAAGAGTAGAATTGATTTGAAGCAGCATTGATGAATGATAACATAATGGGATTCACCAGCCCAGGAATTTCATCATGAGGGTAGCGGAAATATTTGTTCCATGTGAAATCACATTGCTCTTGAATGACAAACGGGACGAGATTCACTTCTTGAATCACATCGTGAATGTCGACTTCTATAACCATACGTGAGATGATAATGAATGTGAAATCCCACATTGCTACTAAATGACAAACGGGACGAGGATTCACCAAGCGAATGTAGAGTGAATGTTGCGACTCTATAGCCATATGTGAAATCCTGAGCACAGAAATGATATTAAAAAAGTGTATTTGTATAAATATCTTTTACATTACAGAACATTGTATAAAGGCTATTTTGACAAATGCATGATTTGTATTAGGCGAAATGGAATAGAGAACGCCTCCAGACACTAAGCATAAAAATGTTTAGCGTATTGTTTTTATCAATGCCGCAGTGCTAAGTGATGAGCGATTAAAGAGCGGACCCAAGGTGGGGAGCTGAGAGTCATTCAAGAGTTCACAATTTTATGCTCCGTCACGCATAAATCCCCTCACTATATTTTTTTTTACATGACGGTGTTTGTAAACAAAAGGAGTTTAACTTTGAAGTATTTTTGTACTATAGTTGAACTTCGATTTTGGATATTTTGTTGAAGCTTGACATAAGATGCCACCTTTGGTTAAATGTATTTTTGCCAAGGAATTGCATTGATTTGTATTTGTTTATGGGCTTGCTTTAGTAAATTGCTTCCATAAAGTTGAAAATGAGAACCTTACTTCGAGAAATGAAATGTAATTGTTAAATGGATTGATTAATGGCTTCCGGCGGCGTCCGGAGTTTCGGTTTGGATCCGCCAACCAAGTCGGGCGGGCTCAAAAGGAATAAATTACATATGATCCGCGATAGGATTCGTCAATGAGAGAGCGGCCGAGAAGTTTGGCCTCATCTTTGCCAATCGCTCCTTCATTAAGGAGAAGGGATTTCAACATCCCGATGATTTTTTCCGGAAGACCATTGCGCGGAAGGGTTAGGGTGCATTGTGCCAACCCTCGCGATCGGCTACCACAATGGTTGTGCGGGAATTCTATGCCAATCTAGTGGCCCATGTGCTCAAGCGATTGGCAGGTGGGTGTTGGTAGACTTCGGTCTCGAAGTGCATCAGCCGTATTTAACTAGAATTTGGTTAACTCAGGGGCGCGTTCGGCTTCACGCACCACGACTATCTCACGGAAGGCCTTCGGTTGCTCACAAATGGGCAAGGTGAGTGGAAATTGAACAACGAGGGGCCACCTTTGTGCAACGAGACCCAGACATTTGTTTATACTAGGTGTGGCACCATTTTATCACCTCTCGTCTCATCCAGACGACGAACGTTTGGGAGGTGACGGCGAAACGGGCATTGCTCAATTTTTCCATCATCCAGGACATCCCGTTTGATGTCGGTCAGGTTATAGAGGATGCCATCCTCACATGTCGGGCGTAAAATGAACCTCGGGCACCCCCTTTCTCATATGGCACGTGCGAGCAGCGAGTGCCATTATAGGATAACGAGGCCTGGATCCATCCCATCAAGGCCATCGTAGTGAAAAAAGATAAGTCGGGTGTCCCTCGATCCGACACGGTTTATGAACCTTCGGATGAGGAGGAGTTGACGGCATACTAGATCTTGTTTGGTATGCGTGAGGAAGACCACAGGTGAGTAGGCCCGACCCACCTCCCATCCTACCCACCCGTCCACTTCATCGCCCTTCCTCTACCTCCCGTTCGAGTGGGTTTGTCCTGGATCCTTCACTTCCCTCGGGGGTTGGGTTAGGATGACCATAGCTACTGGCTTGATGCATTATCGTGAGACTTAGGATCGTGGATTTTTACGTGAGCTAGGATATGGATGCCTACGGTGATATCGCATAGTGCTCCATACTTCCAGCGGGGTCATCCCAGGCGATAGCCTGATTGCTTTCCTTACATGTGCCACACACCACGCCCAGAAACGTGATCGAGGTCGACGGGGGAGTTCCATATCTGCTTTCTTTTGCATTTTGTGCCGGTGGGACATTGTCCATTTTTGTTTGGGGGCGAGAGGCGGCATTAGTGTGGTCGAGTTGGGCATCATTTACTTTATTGTTTCGCTATGTTTATGTTTATATTTATAGTCGTTGTTTACATATGTTGTGCCCTGTCTATGTTCGTGTTTTTAGTTTCATGTTTAGGGTTGCAAGGTTATCTTGATACGTTCACTTTTTCGTCTGGAGTTTTACAGTGGGTGAGGATGTTTTTAATTGTAATTTTTGTTCTAGGTTTTGTGTTAAGTAGTATAATCTGCGTCTTTGCCATGTTTGCCAATCAAGGATCTTTTTGCCTCTCCAAACTTTTCGAGCACGATCTGAGAGAGTAACAAAGAAAGGATCGTAGGATATTAAGATGCTGGGAATTACATGCTTGGATGGGGTATAGGAATGACATGAGTGAGTCACCTCCTTAGTGATCAAGAAATCGGTTCAGTAGTCACCCCGCTTCGTGGTGGCTGATCTCCCGGGAGTATGCCTAGGTTTCGGACCGGCTCACTTTGCGTTCAAGCTGAGCCTTGGGCGTTTCCTAATGCACTCAAGTGATGGGACACCGTAGAAAAGAGGATTGCCATTGAGCTCTAATAAAAAATAAAAAATAATTTAAAAAAAAAACAAAAGAGCAAAGAGAAAAAGAAAAAAGAAAGTGTGAATAGAATAAGAAGGACCATCTAATCGGAATCTTGGGCACAGTCAGAGGGGCCTTTCAAAGCCTAATGCCCTGAGCCAACTAGCTGAGAGCCATTGACTTCACTGCCCATTACATGGGACAGAGGATAGAAGTTTCCCACAACCTAGGGGTACATTAGGTTGGTTGGTGTCGGGTGAATTCGAGGGAATTGAATGCTGGTGCCCTTAACAAGCGGTGGGGAGTCACCAGCTGGATCCCCGCTCACAGGAACACTCAAGCCCGAAACTTACGGGCACTAGGGTTCGCGAGTAGGTAGGTTGTTATGCATACAAATGGTGGTTCTTATCCTTTCGTAGTTAGACTCCTTTCCAAATAGGAAAGTTGAATTCAAGTTTGGGGGTGCGGAGGCAGGGTTATATCTTTGGAATCATGCATCCAAGGCACATAGACTTCCTGGGAAAGGCCATCAAAAACCTAGGAGGTGAGTCACTTGTCGACCAAACCGTGTTCAGCTGAATTCTTTCGAAAGTCGAACAACCTTAAGGATCCTTTGAAATTAGAAACAAAGGGGGCCAGATTTGTGAGTTGGTTCATTTTGATCCTTCATCTTGGCAACATGTGCATCACCCTCATATCGTTAAGTCTAGTTTATTATTATCAGTATGTTTGGTTCAGAGTCTGTTTCTTGCTTGGGGACAAGCAAGAAGCTAAGTTTGGGGGTGTGATGAGTGCCCAAAAACACTCATTACAAACTCAGGATTTAGCGAGATTTGGGATCGCTTTCATATATATATGGCCGTGTTTTGATTACTTTTCTAATATTTAGTTTTTATTTGGTTTTTGTAAGAGAAACACGGGAAAATGCTGAAAAGGGAGCCTTACAAGAGGCCTGGAGAAGAGTGGTGCAGAAGCAGCCCAACGTCGCGACGTTCCCACATCGCGAGGTCACATCGTCGCAACATTGCGGCGTTGCGGGAAAGTCTCAACAAAACCTTATCTCTTGGAGAGGCTATAAAAGGAACGTGAGAATCACATTGAAGGGGTTCGAAATCAATTTGTAGAATTAGGGTTTGAGGAATTGGAGCTTGGAACAAGAGAAAGAAGACTAGAAGACTAGAAGACCGACCTTTGGGAGAGAAGACTTGAAGAACCTAGGAGATCATCATTTCCTCTATACTTAAAGTTTTATCTATTCCAACCTAGGAGATCATCATTTCCTCTATACTTAAAGTTTTATCTATTCCTATTACCATGTCTTGCTTTTTATTTGTATTGGAACAAAACATAATGAGGTTCTAATTTCGTGATTTAGGGTGTTGGTAGAGTTTTGGACATGAATGCTATGTTAAAGCTTTAGCCTTTTTATAATTCCATTATCTTTTATATACTTGTCTTACCATTAACTCATGCTTGGATGAAATCATATTAATTTATGATCCAATCTTAATATGTAGTGGTTCTTTGTAAGATCTAAGAAGTGAATGAGAAGGAATTAGACATAGTTGGGTTAACCTAGTAAACTTGGTAATATAGGATTATCAATGATTAGGAGGCTTAGGAGTTCTTTGCACTCTATGCACCTTTAATACTTGGGGTTGAGCCAAGGAGCAAGAAACCTAGTGATAGAGGAAGGTCAAATGACCTTGAGAAAGGCTTTGATTACATTAGAGAAGAGCCGCTTTGGAAAACACTATATTAGATAATGGAATGGAATTGCAACATTACATGGTAAGTTGTCGATAAGCAGCACTTAAAATCTTTTTGCATCTTTAATCACTTTTATCTAAACGAACAATCACTTTAGTAATAAGTTTAATTAGTTTTCAAAATTAACCTAACCATCCACGATTGCTAGTTTGAATATTAGAGGAGTATTATAATTTTGGTGGTACTTAGCATACTACGTTAAGGTGCTCCTACGCGGATCAATATCAGGATGCCCAGGTACACTTTACTACTTGACAAGCGTATACTTGTGTAGAATAAGCACTTAGCACTTCTGCCATGTGCAAAAACACAATCCACGCAAACGCCCTGTCGGAGTTATGCATCCCCATAAAGGGTGGGATAATGTGGAATGCTACCTTTTTCGAGCATCGATGAGTAGAATTGGAGTCGAGATCTTTTATTTTCTTCTTTCAGAAAAGGCTTTATAGCATTTGAATGTTGCCTTATAGCTCTTGCCTTCACGAGATTAAATAATGTGGTTTTGCTCATCTTCAAAGAACAAGCTAAAGATTCAAGAGTTGTTCGTTGATGCAAAGAGATCTCACGAAATCGATCCAAGTCAATTTGAATTTTTTTACAACCACAATTTCTTGTCTTTTTATGAGAGATGTCACCATATGCATTGCTTGTTGCTTGTTTCCAAATGCGTTGAACAATATGAATGGAAACAGAAAATAGTGATGCCACCATGCTTGTTGCTTGTTTCCAAATGCGTTGAACAGTATGAATGGAAACAGAAAATAATGATGCCACCATATTTGTTAACCCCCCCTCCCCCCCTTTTCAATTTTCTGTCAATACTTTTCAATAAGAGCACATCATATATAGCTCTACGTTCACTATTGCTCAAAACTTTTAGCCGTGGTTTTGGTTTTGCTTTGCTTCGGTAGTTCTTACATTTAAAAAAAAATGAAAAAGAAATTATCAAGCATTTGAGGTTATACTTTAGCAAACAAGAAAAAGATAATTCACTCTTTCATTTCAATTAAGGATAATACTATGAAGAAGCATTCAAAGCTAATAGAGGCAAACACCTTGCGTGCACAAAAACTAAAAACCTGGCATCACGTGGTTGTCCTAGTAATAACACTGCCTCATGACAAGACTATACATTGAATAAGTTCACAAGAGATTGACTTAAAAATTGGATTATTAAGATTGTTTTAAAACTTGGCATCGCGTGGCTTTCCTAGTAAAAACTCTTTCTTTCTTATTCTTTTTGTTTATCAGATAAGAGATTGTATGTACCCAAATTTATTCACAGGTTGTGGGTGGAGTATTGGCTTAAAAATTGGAGTATTAAGACACCGATGTAAAGAATAATTCTAGTATGAGAATATTACTATTAAGCATTTGACTTTTAGTTATTTAGAGATTAATCTGACTACGATTATAGTACTCCAACAGAATGACATATAAATGGCAGTACAATTCTAATATAGGAATAGAATGTGCAATACTATAGGAATCTTCAACAGAGTTGTAGTGTAATTCTAATATAGGAAGCATAGGAGTATAAGCAATCCGGAAAATTTTAGTACAATAATCCACAACAGATAAGTCTGGTAGCAATCTGGAGAAATATTAAAGGCAACATTATAAGAAGAATGAAGCGTACCAGTATTCAAGTTTGTGTCATGATGCAATCCTTCCTTTGGATGTCCGATATCATCTTCTTCTACACATGGGTCCAAATTTAAGTCTAGAACAAAACTACTAGCATCAACATTAAGATCTGGCAAATTAAAATGAACTTCACTCTTATTTGCATATTAGTATGATCCTTAAATAAATACGTAAAGATATTTGAGCAATCCCCATATCAACTATATAGGCCTTTGAGGAGTTTTCCTTGTATCCATATCAAGTGTAGTGGTAATTTAAACCTCATGAAATTCTTCTGGTTTTATGCTAACTATTAAAAAAATTTAGTGGGAAATTAAAATTTAAAAATGTTAATATTCCCTCTAAACTAAAATTTTTGTTTTGCCAAATTTTCACGTGAAACAAAGAGACAAGGCCCCTGAATTTTGTTTTGAAGAGAGAGCAATTGATAAAATTAAATTAAGAGTATTGATTAAATAGGGCTCATTAATCCATATCACCTTAATTACTACTCATTAAATAGGAGTAATACTAAGGGGTATTTTAGTTTTTTTTCCTTACAACTAACACATAACTAATGATTTCTTAATACTTGTGTAAACCTTTAAATCGCCAGTTAATCGTGAATGGAGGGAGTAGTGTATAATAGCAATGCAAAATATAATTATAGAGAAGTTTATATAACTCTCATTGTGTCATATATATATATATATATATATATATATATATGCTCATATATATATATATATATATATATATATATCTTATATATCCTGCTATTGTTGACAAAGATAATGGAAGAAAAAAAAAAAAATTAATAGGAGAGAGGGAACTCAGGATATAGAGATAGAGATGGGCCAAGATTATAGAATGCATTTCAAATGAGCAAGATAGGCCTTTTATAGGCTCCATATACAAGGCTTCCATCACTCATCATTAAGATGAGTTAATGGAGGTTCATGAACCTTAATGAAAGGTTCTTCACTTAATGAAAGATTCATAACTCATCGTTGATGAGGTGGTCATTCCACCAGCATTTACAATAATAATGCATTTTTTGAAATCCATTCATTTTATATATTACGTTGTAAGAATATCTTACTATAAGGATTTGAATATGGATCTTCTATATCCCCTTTCCATTCTTTTACCACTTGAGTAATGCCTCACTAGCAAATTACTAGTAATATTTATCATAGGGGTCTAAGAACATAGTAGAGTTACTATTTTAGTTTGTGAAGTATCTATTTTGAAAACTTTGGCTTGATGTAGGCGCTAGGCTTTCATTGGATTTCCGTATGACTTTTTGGACTAAGCTTAAGTAGGAATGGCAGCGGGGCAGTGATGCAGGAGCTTCTACAAGACTACAACATACATTGGGAATTCGATCGTAATTATGGAAAATTCATATTCGAGGGACTATGAAACCTTGGAGACACCAAATATGTTTTCTAAATCCAAGTTTTTGAGTCTTGTTACTATTTTCATTTGAAGTTATTTTATTTTAGAAAAATTTGTTCTCCAAGTTAAACTACTAATTTGTGACGCCCCAAAACCCGGGGGTCCGTTGACTACCCGTCAACCCGCGGAATGCAAGTGAATGTCGGGTTGCAGAAGCTATACTTGAGAGAAAATCGGGGCGGGAGTCTCCTTTGTGCGGGGCTCTCACGATTACAAAACACGCATATCTGTCCCAAACAATCCAATATATGCAAAGCCATATATCCCAACTTATGAGTAAAAATGCCTCTTGGGCTCTGAAACCAATACTCATAAAATCAATTATCATTATTCTTCCAATTATCTCCCAATAATTCAATAGTTGATTACACTTTATTTTGCCTAAACATATATTAAAATCTACAATTCTAATACATGTTATGTCCAAAAACCATCAAACCTTGCAAGCCGGCTTCTTCATGATAAATCTACAGGACGGCGTCTCCTTGCACGCTCACCGGCTTGTGTACGTAAAGGGGATCCACGGCCCGGGGTAGGCTCAAAGCTCGATGGGAGAAGTAAGCCGCAAGTGGGTACCACTCCGTACTAAGTGCGGTGCAATGTTCAAAGTAAACACACATTCAAGCAAATGCATGATCCTACTTGAATGTCTACATGACTAACTTTCGGATCAGGGTCTCGTAGACTCTCACACTCTTTCATTTCGTATGAGAATATTAAGTTTTATTAGTGGACAACCCTAGATGTATATATATATCCAATTGGGCCGCTCTCAGGCCGGTGATATATATTTGTTTGTGGACTACCCTCCGATGAATATATATCAAAAGCGGGCCACTCAGACGGTTGATATAATATTATTTATTTAATTTACCCTCAGATATTTATATTTTAGACTACCCTCAGAACCATTTTTCTACGCAGACTCATCTAAGTGCACCTTATCTCCCCCATGAGAAAATCTGGGATGTTACAGTGCGCCTTGGAATCACATGTGTGCGATTAAATCTGATCCCCAATCAGCGTCTGAAATATATAAGCTGTGAATATATTCGCATAATATCGATCACACAATCATGTCATGTAATTAATCAGTTTAAGCATGAAATTAGCTCACTTGGGCTAATGATTATACATGAGTAATTTAATTTAAATCACTTTCGACCAACACGTATTTTCCGCAAAATATATGTTTGAAAACACTATTCAGGAATAGTGAAACCTAATTTATATTCAGGAGAAAATCCACCAAACATCGGTTCGCCTTAGTGAACCCGCAATCCGCAACCATTCAGGCTTACGATACATGCGAAGCAAGCATCTAATACACAATTGGAATGAAATGCACTCAAACGACCCCTAAGGCATCCAGTGGAGCGATCTTAATTGCTCCATTTTTCTCTTTCAAAAATTCCTATCAATTAGAGTCCCATGTTTTGGGACCTGATCAGCTGGCACACTCAGGCTCAAGTCAACGAAACATTAGTAAAACATTTAAATGGGATCTTCGAGTAGGGAGAAAATCCCCACCTCAAGAGTTGAAGAAACTCCCGATCCGGGAATCCCTTGGCGTGGCACGCTCCTTGTGAACATTCTCCTTCTTGTCCGGCTTATGGCGGTCGGATCGTGTCAATCTGAGAGAAGTTACTCTACTCTCTAAAAGCTCTACCAAAACGGCACCCACTGGATCTAAAAAATGGTTTTCACGTTTTTTGTTTTGGCTTTTGAGGAGAAGATGCAACCTCTGTTAATTGGCGTCTAGTGACTTAAAATCAAGTCTTATAATGACCGTTTATGTCCACATAACTTTTCTGCGAGATTTGTTATTCTAAACACTACCAGGTATCCATTTTCATCATTTCTCTACTCATGTCACTTATGTACATGAGTACTTGTTATGTGACTTCGTCGTATCGAAAATCGATCACGGCACGAAGCAGCGATGCCTCGAAAAGCGTCTTGAACTCGACTATCTCGGAAAATTACGAGAATTTTATGTGCCGACTAGATTTCGCGAGAAACGATTCATGGTGCAATCCATTTTTCGTCATCGGATCCTAGAAAATTAATCGCAGTTTTTAACGAGAGTCTGATTTTATGTGTCCGAAGTACGATTTGCCCTTATTCCAAAAATTGGAATTTCTCGGGTCTTACATTCTCCCCTCCTTAAAAGGAATTTCGTCCTGAAATTCCGAACAATCACAATCACGCACATACATATGCAACGCGCACTCTACCATGCATGTAAACTAGTCATTTAAATCTTAAGCATTGGCTTCACGTACGCGCCGTCCCTAAACAAAAGAAGGATAGGTGGCGCGTCGTGTCCTCGCTCTCCCACGTTATTTCGCCGCTCGGCGGTCGTGTGCGCTCGTTAGCGCCAGCGATTTGCGCGTCGCGAGACTTGATCTGGCTATCAACAGTAGCTGCTTGGTCCCTCCTCGAAGGTCCCATCGTGTCCAATACTCGTCTGTCACCAATCCGCGCATGAAGTGGATGCAGGTATATAGAGCATGGAGGCGTCTGACACCCCTGTGGACACGACATCTTTGAGCGGTAACGCCTAACCGATGCACTTAGCAGTCTTCTGCTCTCTCGAGCTAACTCGAAGGTCCATGAATCGTGATAGCTTCTCGTAACTAGGAACGACCGCCTCCTCTCTTAGGAATCACCTTCAAGGAAACGTGATCACTAACCTCGAACCCTAAGGGTCGACGTCGCACACCTGCATATCTCTTCTGCCGGCTCTGAGCCGTGAGAAACTTATTTGTAAATATCAAACTCACCTTCTCGAGAATGTCTGCAATCGGATCGGGGCCAGGTGATGGAGTTACCTGCCCATTTTTGGAGTCGACATAACGGTGATCTACATGGCCTCCCTTTGATATGCTCATATGGTGTAAATTCGTACTCGCGATAGCTATTGTTGTGGCGAATTCCACTGAGGGCAATTAATCCTCTACCCTTATGATTTAGGACGCATGCTCGCAGCGTGTCCTCTAACATCTGTGTATAATCCGTACAACATGTATCCCTACACAACCCTCGCTTGGTGTGTAGCGACCCTCTCGAGGTCTGATCACTGTGATCCAATGGACCCCGTCAACTTTGGTCCATGTCATGAATGACATCATCAGAGGCCTTTGCGGCTCTACAAGCACCCGATCACGATTTCAAGGGTATCTAACCTTGAGTGCTTTGAGCTCTATCACTTAATTCTCGGTTTGCGTGATAACCGTGTCCGTGTGTTTTCATCTCAAGTACATAACTCTTGACACACTTCGGGCCTCTTACGCTTTCTTTGATCCATTTATGAGTCTTCATTGGACACGATCCCAAAACAAACTCAACCCACATTACTCATAAGAGTGGTGAATGGCCAGTGCGGAGTGCACCCACGGGCTCGGCGTGTTGGCCACGAGACCTTGATGTCATCTTTGTGGCACCCGATCCGGTCCACCATGAAGCGAATCTCGAGATCTCTTACTCGTAATCCTGACCTATCGAGATTCGAGCTCTCACCCACCACCCTAGGGAAGAACATCTATACTGGCTTCTCCTAAAGGCCTTAACACTCCTAAGCCCAAATCGATGCCGGGTGTCGAGGTATGACAGCCCGACCTAGGTCTCGGTCTGGCGACGATGATTGTCGACTCATCGTGTCAAGCGACATCAACAACCAATATCTCTGCCACCCTCTAAAGGTCCCTACGCTTCTGCTGCGTAACCACGATGCATCCTTGACGACCCTCATTTGGGGAGTAGATCGAAATGTCATCCACGAGAAGACACGACAAACTGATCTAGATGGGGTTGGAACACCACATTCATGAGGTCGTAGAATCTTGCGTGCAGGCGCATTCATGATCAAGGGCATCGCAAGTAAACTCAAAATTGCTCATAGCAGCGTCCTAAGCGTCTTAGGGATATCTTGTCTCCCCTAACTCGGTGATGGTAACGATCGAAGGTCTATCTTAGGTAGACTCGCGCTCCTCCGATAATCAAACAAATCGTGAATGCCGGATGAGCGGGTGGCGGATGTGGGTGGCTAACCTTATCCAACTGCCTGTAGTCAATGCACAGTCGAAGGGTCTTGCCCCTCTTCTTTGCAACTAGAACCGGAGCGCCCCATGGTGAAGTGCTCGGTCTAATAAACCTCTTGTCCAGTAGCTCCTTTAACTGGACTCTGAGTTCCTGCAACTTAACCGGTGCCATCCTACGCGAAGTCATAGAGATGGGGGTAGTACCAGGGTGTAACTCGATACTAAAGTCTACTACCCTACGTGAAATTAGTCCCGGGGTAGCTCATACGGAAAAACGTCACATACTCGCGTACCACTCATGGGGTAGATCTAGAGTGGTCTGCACCTCGTCCTCGGGGAGTAAGGCTCGCTAGCCCACCCGCCAAGCGTCACACGACACTTGGACTCATTATCTTGTGCGGGGCCCGAAATATCGTAGGCATCCCCACACGGCATACCATGCAGATGCAGATCACTGCGTATAGCGCGGTAATCCTCCTGGCTCTGGCGATGCGATCCTGTAAGCCCATCGGCGGAGTCCATGCCCGAGGATGACATCGGACGCTCGACATGTCCTAAAGTCCTCGGGTCCATTGGTGAGTCCACGAGATCTCTAACTTCATGACCTTGACCCCACCATCATTCTTATTCTGCCTAATTCCCTGGGGAGAACTCCGCATTTCTTGGCTCCTCTAAGGTCTCTAGAGGTCCTTGTCCATTTCCACCATATTCGGGCCTCATTCTCTAGCTAGAACGCAACTAGTCTAATCCTGGTCGCGTCAGAGGTAGTCTCCATAGCCTCTAACACTTTCTCGTTAAGCTGGGCAATAGTGCACCACCATCGGATCTGCCCACCTGTGAATGTCGGAGGATGATAAAATTCTAAACCTGCGGAGGTTACTAGGATCTCCCTGTCTGCACCTTGCCGGCACAATGCGTGCTTGGTGTAATACCTACGGCCTCGCAAAGTGCTGCGATCAAACCTTTGGGGTGCGACCCCGTACCACGAGTGGGCGCCCTGCGTCTCGCCCTACACTAGTATCTACTTGCTTAGCCGAATACGCGGCGACATTCGTGAAATTTTCATTTCGGTCTAACTGCTTGATGCACATGCCAATTACTAATGGGCACCATGTATGAACCGGCCGTTCATTTCTAAGTGGTGCTAAATTCCAGCCAACTGAGTCGTTTATTTCAATAAAATTCTAGGCTCTTGTTCGTTTCATTATCAAATCTAAGGTCGTAATCCATAACCGTAGTATTCACCATTTTTCCTATACGCATCACACTATGCATATAACTTCCTACGCAACTACAGCGCAATCATGATTTCAAACGGTAGTTAAATCCAATACAGTATCTCTAAGGCATAACCACAGCCTCGAGACACTAATCTTGCAGCTTAGTGTATACGCAATGAATTTGCATTTAAATATTGTTTTTCAACAAAATTTTATTTTCAAAAATTTTATTTTTGAAAATTTTATTTTCAATTTTCAAATTTTATTTTATTTTATTTTATTTTAATTAAATTTAAAAAAATTTTCTAGAAAATTTTGTAATGAACAGGTGTTCATTTATTGACTCGAGGAAACGATGCGAGTCAAAGCCCAGAGACTGGCCCGAGTCGGGGGTGCACAAAACTAACCTAGCCCGATTGAGCACACCTAGGTGCGCCTTGCCCTCCCGGTAGCGCCCGCGTGCCCCACCTTTGCTCTGCCCAGGTGCGCCCCGCGCACGTCCATGCCGTGTCGTGCGCTGCTTGCCACTGCTACCTACGCCCGGCTGCCCGCGCTCCCACTTTACTTACGTAGCCTTTCCGTGCGCCTAACGCCGCGGCATGATTACTGCGGCGCCCGCCGTGCGCCGCCTGCGCTAAGCCTTGCGCCACGCCCGCCGACACCCGCCCAGCCCGGCCAGCGCGCCCGGCACCACGCTGCGCGCCCGGCCTACGCTCGCGCTAGCCCGTGGCCAGTGCCGCACTCACGATGTATATTGTGGCCCAGGCCCGAGCCTTGTATTCTATCTGATCCCGACCTTGCCTAGCCTAAGTTGCAATACAATTTTTGTGATATAAATACAGAATTCCTCATTTTCGGCCTTGCCTGTCTGATCTCTGGCCCTTCTCACTAGATTTGCGATACAATATTTTCTTGCAATACGGAATTTGGACGATGGCAATTCAGTTTTTCCAATTGTAACAATAATTAATTAAATTTTTTTCATTTATTTCCAGAAATTGGAAAAATCACTAAAAATCACTAAAATCATTTTTTTTCTCATTTTCCATACTCTTTAATACTCAAATAAATTTATAAAAATTTATTTAACCCCATTTTCTTAAATTTTACACCCCATAAAACCTTTAGAAGGTATTTTCTCACCTCATAACAAAATAAATTTACATAAAAATTTATTTTCTTTCCAGTATTTTGCTGAAAAAATTTTCTCAACTCAAATAAATTTATAAAAATTTATTTTCTTTCATTTTCTTCAATTTTACCACTTGTAAAATCTTAGAAAATCATTTTCTTCTCCATATAACCAAATAAACTTATAAAATTTATTTTCTTTACTTTAACATTTCTTCTCGCACCAACAACCGAAATAAATTTTTGTAAAATTTATTTTTATTTAATTTTCTTGGAGTTTACACGAGTAAAACCTTAAAAATTAAATTTTGTTACACCTCTAAACAAAATAAATTTATGAACTTATTTTTCTTTAATTCCTTGGTTCAAGTTTACCATGCTTTGTAAACACCTGAAAATGTTTAAAGCGTCATCCTATGCTATCATTAAGCATATAACTCATAAAATTTCAATCACATAACACCTAACAGTTATGTTATGCACAACCAAGCATGCAAGCACACTTCACAAATATCCGATCCTAAAACACTTCCAACACGTGCGCGTAGTGTCCTGAATTAACTTAGTGATTTTCTAGGTAATCCATACCTAAACTCAGCATCGAGACCACGCTGAGTGGGCGATTAATATTCCTCGACCATGGCTAAGCCCAAATTTTTCTATCTATAGGTTTCCATATACCTATACACCACATCAAACCACACAAAGTGGTGATGGTTACCCAAACCCGAGCTCCTAGGTAGTCGTATACCTAAGCTACGTGCAATGTGACGCCCCCAAAATCCAGGGGTCAGTTGACTACATCGGCAGCGGAATGCAAGTGGATGTCGGGTTACCCGGCGCCCTTGAATCGAGGGCGGAGTCTCCTTTGTACGAGGAGCTCTGCCCAATTACAAAACTTTGCATATCATGTCCCAAGCAGTCAATATATGCAATATATATCCCAACATAGTAAAATGCCTCTTGGGCTCATAAACCAACCTCATAAAATCAATTATCATAACTATTCTTCCATTATCTCCCCAATAATTCAATAGTTGATTACACTTTTAAACACATACAAACATATATTAAAATCTACAATTCTAATACATGTTATGTCCAAAAACCATCAACCCACAAACCGGCTTCTTCACAATAAATCTCTAGGACGAATGCGATCTCCTGTACGCTCACTATTGCACCTGTAAAGGGGATCCGCGGCGGGGTGAGCTAAAGCTCGATGAAGAATGCATACAAGTGGGCTGCTACCACCTAAGTGCGGTCTGATGTTCCCAGTAAACACACATTCAAGCAAATGCATGATCTACTTGAATGTCTGCTGACTAACAGGATACAGGAGTCTCCTTGGAAGCTCTCTCTCGCTCGCCTAAGCCTCATATGAGAATATTAGTTTTATTAGTGGACAACCCTCCGATGTATATATATATCAATTGGGCCGCTCCGACGATTGATATATATTTGTTTGTGGACTACCCTCCGATGAATATATATCAACTGAGCCGCTCCGACGGTTGATATTATTTATTTGGACTACCTCCGATATTTTATATTTTAGACTACCCTCAGAGACCATTTTCTCTAGACTCATCTCATGCACTATCTCCTATAATCCACAAGATGTTACAGTGCGTATAGAATGCATGTGCCAATTCAATACGAGTCTAATCACATGCAAATATATAAACATGAATATATTCGAATAATATCAATCACTGAGGAAATCATGGTCATGTAATTAGTAAGTTTCAAGCATCAAATTAGATCACTTGGGCTAATGATCATACCACGAGTAATTTAATTTAAAATCACTTTCGACCAACACGTATTTTTCACAAAAATATATATTTTGAAAACACTATTAGAATGAGAGTGAAACCCTCGTTACTATTCACGGGAAAATCACAAAGCTGTCAGTTCCTTAATTGAGCGCAATCTGACCATTCAGGCCCAATACATACCAAAACAAGCATCCTAATACACAATTAGATAAAATGCACTCAAACAGCCTAAGGCATCACGTGGAATGATCCACGAGCGCTAGAACTCTCTTTAAAAATTCTCGATTCGGTCTCGCATGTTTTGGGGCCGTCAATAACCTAGCGGCTCATTCCATGAAACATTAGTAAAACATTTAAATGAGAGTAAAAACTCAAGTAGGGAGAAAATCCCACCTCAAGGAGTTTGAAGAAACTCCGTCTCGGGGGAATCCACGTGTAACTTTGCTCGCGTGGGAGCATTTCCTCCTTCTTGTCTGGCTTGCCACACTTTGCCGACGGTCGGATCGTGTGCAGATATAGAGAGAAGTTCCCTCTCTCACCGAAACTCTCTCAAACGGCACTTGGATCTAAAAATGGTTTCATGTTTTTGGTTTGGCTTTTGAGGAGAAAGATGCACTATACACTAATTTGGCGTCTAGTGACTTAAAAATCAAAATCTTATAATGACCGTTGCTGTCCCTCGTTCACCAGGATTTGATACCGACTCTTGGTAATAAATTTTTCATCATTCTCTACTCATATCACTTATGGTACATGGTAACGTATATGTGACTTTAAAGTCGATATCGAAGAAATCAGATCTACGACACGGCTTAGCGATGCCTCGAAAAGCGTGCCGACTCAACTATCTGGAAGGCCACGAAATTTACGTGTGAGCTAGATTTCGCAGGGCCCGATTCCAACGGTGCAATCCGTTTTTTGTCATCGAGATCTAGAAAATTAATTCACAGTTTTAACGAAATTACAATTTTGTAAATGAGTGCGATTTTGCCCTTATTCCAAAGTGGAATTTCTGGGTCTTATAATTGCTTTGTTTAATTTAGAAAATTTGTTTTCCTAGTATGAGTTGCTATTTCTTTTTTAGGAGTTGCTTTATTTAAATTAGAAAGTCTTTTTGTTTTCCAAAGTCAGTAGGGTTTCTTTTTTTAGAATTAGAAAGTATGGGGCTATATATACCCCCTAATGTAGTCTTTTAACAATTAGTTGAAGTTTAATAATATTTTTAGATTTCTCTCTTGTTCTCTTATCTCTTGGGTGGATTCCCTTGAGTGGCAAGTTCGTTGCTTCTTATCCCTAGATGGATTCCTTGGGTGGCGAAGTATATCTCTTGTTCTCTAATCTCTTTGGTGGATTCCCTTGAGTGGCGAGTTCATGGATTTTTATTTCTTGATGGATTCCTTGAGTTGTGAAGTAAAGTATCTAGCCTTCTATACATTTACTCATCTCATCATCTTCTCTTTCTCCTTTCCATAACCAAATTTTCAACTTCAACCCAAAACTTTCCAAATTCTGCTTCATAATTAAAAAAAATCTTTCCATATACTTTGTTTCACCCTAGAAACCATAAAAACCATCACCCCTAACCTTATATAAACCCCAAAATTGTGCATAGCCCTAGCTTACCTTCGAAAAACCTGAAAACCGAAAATTAGCTCAAAACAAGGTTGTTTTGCATTAAATCAAACCCAAGCATTTCCAAACCTAAAATCTTTCATTCTAAACCTTAATTCCATCGTATATAAACCCTAAAGTAGCCCTATAACCTTTGGGACCAGGCCTTTCCCTTACCCTTTAAAGTTGCATCCTATACCTCTAAACCACAACAAACCCATCCCTAACTTACCAAAACCGCTACATTATCCATCATAAACCCGTCCTTGCATCGAGGCGGGTTTGGGGCCAGGCATCATCGAATTTTTTTAAGGTTTCCACATTACCCATCGAAATTCGACGGGCGAGATAGGCATTCCCATTCCCGTTTGCCGATCCCAGCTAAAATACCATTCTTGACTGTCCAGGCTACATGGCCTCTTCGCTTTTTTTCGACAATTTGTATCCCGAGGAGGTCCACGAGCCCGAGAGAATGGCTATATGTGAGAATGAACAAGGATATCAACAACACAAAACACCAAAATACTACATCAACACCTAGTTGTATTGACTTAAAAAGCACAAAAATGAAGCACAACCCATAATCAGTACATCCAAACAAATTTACAAAATCTTCTTGTAGAACTGATGAACTAAGCCAAAAGGTATTAAGAAATAAGAAAAACCCAGAATTTGCATGAGAATCAAATGGGGTTAAATGAAATCCTACACAAATTTGCATGAATTTTCAAATCCTGGATCCTATACAAAAAAACTAGACCAATTGATCAAAAAAGCAAACCTAATTGAACTCAAAAGAGACCAATTTGAACAAAACCATGATCCCAAGTAGTGCCCACCCATAAAATTCACTCAAAAGAACAAACCCTGATTCAAACTCACATTACACCAAAATCAATGTGAAATCAATACACAAACTGTCAATAAAAACTCAGATTTTATAATTTCTCATTTTATAGAAAAAGAATTCAGAAAAAGAAGAACAAGATGAACAATATCACTGACATCTTATTTGATTGGCCAAAAATTGCCAGGGCTGTCGGTGATATAACAACGTCTGATCTTACCAGAAAACTTCATCAAAGTGTGAAAAACCCTCGGAGAAATTGGCTGTCGATTGTCGCGTTTGGAGAGGGACATTGGGTCGGCGATAATAAAGATTGGTCAGGACACAGGCGAGACATGCGTCGATGAAGAGATCTTGTAGGCGATAGTCGAGGGTCGGTGGATTGGAAGTGTGGAATAGAACCTTGAATCTTGATCGAAGGAGCAACTCACTTTGAAAGCAAACCCTAAAGAAAGAGTGAAAAGAAATATTTATATAGGTAGGAAATTTTGTAATGTGCAGATTAGGGCGAGGAGGGTAAATTTGTATAACCCCAAACTTGACTCGAACTCGATCCAGGTTCTAGGAATTAATCCCAAACCCTATTACTATTATCCCACACCCTTCCTATTAAGGGGGGGTCGGGGTAGAAACTCGAAAAGACCCACCCCATTGCCATCCATAAGCTTAAGTTGATATTTCTTATTTGGTCCTTTGATGTTTATATTTCATTGGATTTTGATCCATTAGGCTTAATTTTTGGGAGTTGGTTGGCTTGGTTGCATGCATGCATGTTTAGGCCTAGTTAGGGGTATAATAGTCTCGAGTTGATATAGAGTAAGGCTCGAGCTTGACTTGATTAAAAAGCTCGAAGCTCGAACTCGACTCAAATTTGATCGAGCTTTTTTTCTAGATGTTTGAAACTTAACTAAAAAAATAGTCGTATTACCCAAACTCGACTCGACAAAGCTCAAATCAATTAAAAAATTAATAAATAATTATACTCGAACTTGCCTTGACTCGAAATCAATTCGATTAATAAAATAGTAAAACTTAATTAAGCTCGCGAGCAACTTGTGCCGGGTATTATGATACTCGAACTCAACAAGCTACTCAGATTCAATTCGATTAACTCAAAATTGAATTCGAGTAACTTGATTCGTTTACACCCCTCGGCCTAGTTATGTTAATTTAGTATTTGGATGAGAAGCTTTCACAAGGATTATTTGAGCACACTTTCTCTCTTTTACAGAGAGAGAGACCTAAGTAAGGCTCAGGGGGCAAATGCCCCACCTAAATTTTTTTTTTTCAAAATTTTTTATATATGTTGCCAAGGGGAATTGAACTTGGGGAAGATAATCATGCCCCTTGAAATCCCTTAGTATTATACCACTAGACTTTGGGTTTTAGTTATGAGATTTGACAAAATTTTGGAAACTTAAAATGCCCACTTGAAGCCAATTTTTAGGTTCGCCACTATTCTCTTATTTATTTTATTCTTGTTTTTCGTTCTTTCAATTATATGTATATTTTTTTCAATATATATATATGTAAAACTCGGGAAAAATGCAATTTTTTTGAAAAATGGCAAAACGGTAATTTGCTGTTATAGTACAGGTTGAAAATCTGAAATTTTCTAGATCTCGGATGATGAAACTGACTTTACCATTGGAATCATCTCACGAAATTTAGCTACCCAGTCGAATTTCGTTGGATTCCAAGACAGTAGGAATTTCACATTTTTCAAGACATCGAGTGTCGGGTGACACATGGCAACCCATGTGAGTGACACATGGCAAGCCATGTGTGTGACACATGGAAAGCTATGTGTCAACATGCAAAGGTTTTGAATTGTGTATAAATAGGGTGGTTCATAACCAGTTTTAGCAGAAGAGAACGGGAGGAAAGGAGAGAAAGAGGAAAGGAGAAAAGAAAGAGAGCAAAGAAAGAAAAGGAAGGAAAAGGAAAAGAAAGAGAAAGAGAAAGGAGGCCGACGATTTCTTCCTCAGTACATTGGCGTTCCAACAGTCGGAACTCATTGAACCAATGAGTAAAATTCGGAGATTCGACAAGGGGCTACGCTTTAAGAGGTAGGGATTCTTCCTACTTTGGTTTACTTCTAGTCTTTGGGCTATTGTTTTTGGGCTGATTTTGGAACCGTGTTGTGGCATGTTAATGGTATGGGACGGGTTTGTAGTCGGTTTATAGAGCATACGGAGGCGAATTTAGGTTGAAAAATTGCATTCTGAGAACTTTCCAAATGCTCACGCAACCCCTCGAACACTTATTGCTTGGATTAGCGTAATAGTGTGGCTCCTGATGTACTCTAACTTTGAACGACCATATATTTCTCGTCCGAACTCTGATTCACGCATTTTTAGACTCTATGAAAAGCTCTTTGAGTCTAAAATCCAACCATATGCTAGTGATTGGCATTTGGTGCTCACATCATTACTGAAATTTTGATCATAACACCAAGAGTACTAATTGCATGGCATGACATGCTTGGTTGATGAAATGTTGATATGTGTAATAATATATCGACATGTGATGAATTATATGTGTAGACATGGCCATTACATGGCATGTTGTAGGCTATTTTATGAACATGTTATGTTGTAATTTAGCCTAGAGGATAAAGTGCTTCATTACTTGACTAAGTAATGATTTGTATGTGATGTTGATATATGCTTGTGTGATACATTGACATGAATGGGTTAATGTAGGGAAATTATAAGCATGTTTGATATAATTACCCAAGATGCATTGGTGATATGCATGTTTAATAAAATTGTCCATATAACATTCATCAATGTGACATGGTCCAAATAGGCAATGACATATTGCATTGCATATGCACGGGGACATCACATTAAATGGGTGTGAATGCATGATTAATGAATCGACACTGCATTGGTGTTTGATTGGGTGGGCTCGGTTAAATGGGATAATGTCCAATAGAGTTGCACGGTTTTATACATGAGAATGAAAATATGTGCCAGAAATCAACAAGAAGGGATAGATCCTCTCTCAGGTGAAAAACCCGCCAATTATGGTCAGACATAGTCCCCAACGGTGAAAGGCCATAAAAGTGTATGGGTTTGCGAAGCCCGCGGTGAGACACCAAAAATTCGCTACGCACAAAAAGATGCATGGATTTTGAATATAAAATGATCATTGTGATGTATCATCCAAAAAGCTTTTGGTTTATAAACAAATGAAATTGGTTTTGAAAATGATCATTGGATGTCATCCAGAATGATGATTTTTCACACTTGTCATAAGCATGTGTGAGGAAATCGGTGAGGATTCGGAACATGGGGCATGATGAGTCTCATCTCGTGTCATGGCATGTAGGATTCCATGTAGAATTAGCATATTCTTCATTGGAAGGTTGATGTGTGTATTATTATATGAACATGGCATTGAATGTGCACTTAGGTAGGGAGTAGCCTTTGTGGGGTTATCTTTGCCCAGGCATTGCTCATACAGGTCGTGTGACCCCACGCTTCAGATTGCAAAGTTATGTTTATGGCGGTGACCCTTATCAGGGATCGCAAGTGAAGAAAGTCGACTGTGGCTTTGAAACCTTTTTGTAAAAAAAGCTTCAGATTTTACAAGTAATATAAGAGAGTTGTAACCGAACTCTTATAAATTGTTTTGATAAATTTGTATATTGTTCTAAAATATATAGGCATGAATGGATCCCAGTGAATGGGATGCAATATGGTGGTATCGAGATATGCGATACCCATATAGTCCGTGTGTTGACGGGTTGTCAACGGTACCCCCCCCCCTAGGTTTTAGGGCGTCACAATATATATATATATATATATTCGATTTGTTAGATTATATTTGGTTATTAGTATTAAGGAATAAAATAAAAATAGTTTTCTCAAATTGAATAGGAAAAAAATACAACAGAAAATCAAATATAATTAAAATATTTTGTTTAAAAAATTAATGAAATTAAATATTGGCTAAAATTTATATTAGCTAAAACTTTGTAAAAAAAAAAAAAAAAAAAAGCTAAAATTAATAAAGATAAATATTATAAACTTTGGCCACTGTTGGGTTTCTATTGGCGATTAAGCATATATACACAATGGAAAAATTAAAAATTTCACCTTTCTCTAACCTGACTAGGGATCCATGTGATCGTCAGGATGATTCAGGGGGATGAAGATTACACTTGTGCTCAGCGGGAAGATCCTTTGTGTGCGGCGTCGGTAGTAATGTCGAAACCCTCCTTGTCAAAGCGAAGGCATAGCGAGATCAAGCTTCACTCTATGGCTATCCACACGAGCAGGCCTTCTTCGAAAACCGAGAGAAAGCAGTGTCTTTGGCCTTTGGGTTGAGTCTCACACGAAAACCCACCCCAGAGCTGTACCTCTCAATTGGGAAGAAATGAATGAATCGATCAGCATAGGGATCCTTGGGTTTAAATACCAATTTTTAGGCCCCGAGGGTTGGTTTAATTGAGGCTTTATGTTTTTTGACATAGTTGGAAACGTCATCATAATAGGGTGTGCTCCTGGCTGTAGTTGGACATAGAATAAATCATGTAAAGGGATGTGAGTGAATGAAAGGGATTTGTCCCTTATTTTAGAGAGATATCCATGGGCCCCTCGACATGTGAGACTGGAAATGGCATGACCATGCTTAAATGAATTAATAAGGGTTATTAATGTCATTTGTATTACTAGTTTACATGAAAGTCAGAAAATTGCATGATTGAACTTTACAAGGGAGACATAGTCTATGCCTTGTGTTTAATTAGGATATCGTGAGACAAAGGGACTACGACATTTATTATGGATTATGTTATGTCGGGCTATTGACATCCACATAATTTGGATGGTGATAATGCCTTGCTAGAGGTTGCTTATGATCCGTGGGCTCGAAATAGGCTTTAGAGTCCATTGCTAACATTATGTGTATCTACAGGATCACACACATAGAATGAAATTTGAAAACAACCCTTGGGCTAAATTAGTATTTAAGCAAAGGGATCGCATGGGATTGATTCGATTCAGATTTTGCATTTGACGAGGAGGTGGTTAGAGTTTTAGAGTGAGACTAAACCTTGTGCTAGCATACTCGTTTCTCTGGTTTGGAGGGTAGTTAGTGTGGATATTGTAGAGATTGGAGCGATTTCTTTGCACCTTTCATTCCAGTATGAGGAGGGTTTGGCCTTTACCACGGCGATTAGGATCATGGATCCACAGTCGGGTTAGAAAAAGGTGAAATTATTAATTTTTCCGTTGTATATGTATGCTTAATTGCCAGTAGAAACCCAACGGGTCAACGGTTGATTAATATCTTTTTATTCGATAAAAATTTATTTGTGTGTGTAATATTTTTAAAGCGTTTATGCATTTATTTTAAGGTGTTGAATGTTATTATACGCAGCGTTTATAATAGAAATTGCGAAAAAACCATTATGGCACTTATAAAATTGAAGTGTTTGCATATATAAGCACTTGTCTTAATTTTTTTAAAAATTTAAAAAGCTAAAACTATTTAACTAAAATTAATATTATATATAACATGAAACCATGATAAAAAAAATAAAAAATAAAGTAAAGATTCACTATATACTAAAAACATTTATCATTAACTTGTAATCTCTAGTATAAAAAATAACAAATGAACCATACTCATCTTCAATTTTGTTTCATATGCATTAAAGAGATTATAAAAACTAAAATATTCTAGCTTTTTTTTTTTTTTTTCATTAAAATCTTTAATTTTGATGTTTTCTATAAATTGGAATGTGATGTCACCCAGTATGCTGTAGTTATTTAAGAGCCCCTTGAAACACGTGGAGCTTAGTACTCTTGGCGCTGAGTGAAAGGCACGCTGAGCGCGAGTTTTTTTAAATGATGTTACTTTATCCCAGAAAATAAAAATTATATATATCCTTCAAATATTGTCTATAGTTTATATCTAATAATAAAATATAATAAAGGAAATGACATAAAACATAAAAATCAAACATCACTAGTGTTTTCCATCATCATAAACATTTCCGAAACAAAATAACAAGCAAAAATAACAAACACCATTAATGCTTCCCATCATCACAAAAATTTTAAGTTCCAAAACAAAATAAATACCCATGGATTTGCATCAAATTCTAAATAGAAAGATCATCCATCAACAATATTCTTCTCATTATCAATATAATTTTTTTTTCCATTTTTTAATTATATGTCAGAATTTATTTTCATATTTTAAAATAAAAATTCAAAAATTTTACCTCTTTTTACATAAATTTTTGGAAGTTGTTTTCTATTTTTTCAGATTTTTTTACATAAATTTTCAAAAATTTGACCTATTTTTACATAATTTTTCAGAATTTATTTCATTATTTTTTAGAAATTTTTCCTTTTTTTTTTATGTAATTTTCAAAAAACTTTACTTCTTTTTTTTCACATAATTTTCTGATAAGTTGTTTTCTATTTTTTTCATTACTTTTTCATAATGAAAATTTTGTCATTAAACTGACCAGTTTTAGTATCTTGTATAAGCTTTTTTAAGTTTTTTTTTTTTAAACTTATTGAAATAAGCTAAAAAAAGCTTTTAAGGAGATCATAAACTATTTTTATAAGCTTTTCTAATCATAAACGATGTATATCAAAAGTACTTATATAAAAAAAAATATAAACTCAAATAGAGTGTAGATAAGCTCCCATAATCAACCAAAGACTTTATGAAAATGTTGATGACATAGAGATAACTTTACGTCGACTAAGTTATATCATTAGGCAATAAAATACCCCTTATAAACCCCACCCCGAGTTTTTCAAACATCGCAGAGACGGGTTACAAGCTTGTCATCGTCTGAAAATCGAGGAGGAAGATTTCGTGCATATGTGAATCTTCTCTATAGTCTTCTCCATGCTGCAAATCCCTAACCAGTATCAATGAAGACTGTGATAACCATCGATGCCTTTTCTCAGCGCCAACTCGCTCGCCTCCCTTGTGGAATCGGCCGTGTCAACTCAATGCTCCCGCTTTGGCAGAGCTGCCCATGCTCAGATCGTCAAGACCCTCGACAACCCCCTCCCTTCTTTCATTTACAATCACCTTGTCAACATGTATTCCAAACTCGACCTTCCCAACTCAGCCCAACTCGTCATCTCACTCACCCCCAACCGCTCCGTCGTCACCTGGACTTAACTCTATTTGCCGGTTCCGTCGAACGGTCGTTTCATCTGCCCTCTTTCACTTCTCTAACATGCGCCGTGACTCCCATCAGCAATGACTTCACCTTCCCATGTGCCTTCAAGGCTTCTGGCTCGCTTCGTTCTCCTCTTGCCGGAAAACAGCTCCATGCACTGGCGGTCAAGGCCGGTCAGATTACCGATGTTTTTGTTGGATGTAGTGCTTTTGATATGTACTCTAAAACGGGCCTCACATATGAGGCTAGGAAGATGTTCGATGAAATGCCTGAGAGAAATATTGCGACGTGGAACGCTTATTTATCTAATTCAGTGCTCGAGGGCCGGTATGAGGATGCGCTTACTGCATTCATTGAGTTTCGGCATGAGAGTTGGGAACCCAATTCAATAACGTTTTGCGCTTTTCTCAATGCTTGTGCCGGTGCCTCGAATTTGAGGCTTGGGCGTCAGTTACATGGATTTGTGCTTCAAAGCGGGTTTGAGGCCGATGTCTCGGTGGCTAATGGACTCATTGATTTTTATGGGAAGTGTCATCAGGTTGGATGTTCGGAAATTATATTCAGTGGTATTTGTAAGCCAAATGATGTTTCTTGGTGCTCAATGGTGGCATCATATGTGCAAAATGATGAGGAAGACAAGGCCTGTATGCTCTTTTTGAGGGCTAGGAAAGAGGGCATTGAGCCAACAGATTTCATGGTTTCAAGTGTTGTTAGTGCTTGTGCTGGACTTTCAGGGCTTGAAGTAGGTAGGGGAGTTCATGCACTTGCTGTGAAGGCTTGTGTTGAGGGTGCTCGTACGTAGGCATTGCCTTGCGATATGTATGGAAAATGTGGAAGCATTGAGGATGCAGATAGGGCATTTGATGAGATGCCTGAGTGGAGATTTAATCTACTTGGAATGCAATGATAGGTGCGTATGCACATCAGGGCAGAGCTGACATGGCTGTTGCATTTGTTCCGACAAAATTATTTTTATGCCAGCCATGAGGGTTACACCAAATTATGTTACATTTGTGTGTGTTTCTATCACAGCGTGCAGTAGGTGTTAAGTGAACGTTGGCATGAAGTGCCGGTCAGTGAGGGAAGGTACGGGATGGAACCAGGAGCAGAGCATTATGCCTGTGTTGTGGACGTAGCGGTAGAGCAAGCATGGTGGAAACCAGAACCTATCAGTTTATAAAGAAAATACCGGTCGACCAACAGTTTCAGTTTGGGGGGGCTCTTTTAGAGACTTACCTTAATGTTTGAAGCAGGGTGAGGAAAAGATTGCTGCCGATAACTTATTTGAACTAGATCCACTAGACTCTGGCAACCATGTTCTGCTTTCAAATATGCTTGCAGCTGCTGGCAGGTATTAGCATTATCCGAAAACAACGCTTCACAAATCTTTTCAAACTAACCTTGTTGCAGTTACATTTTTGTTTTCATACATGTATATGAAATTCCATTGATATTCTGCTCTTGAACTGAAGATGATTCTCCTTCAACTTCTATAAAATAATTATGATCAAGCATCATCCAGCACACCATAGGGTCAATCTAGGAACTTTCGATTCATGTGCAGCACAATTTCTAATTCTTGTGAATGCTGTGAATCTAGATGGGGTGTTGCTGTTGTTCTATTCACATGTAGCACATCATCTTCACAATTACAAGAATGATTCTGTCTGTTCAATAAAAGTGAAAAAAAGGATAAAAAGAATAAAAGGGCGGTTATGTTGTTATGGAATATGTTTTATAACTTCAAATGATTGGATTAATAAAAGTTCCACATAAAAGCCATGTCCCTCTATTCTGGCCTTCTGGCCTTCTTTTACTTGATTTTCATATTGCCTCTTGTTCTTCAGAAGAAAGAGACGGCTATATTTTTCTTGTTAACTAATTGTTATAGGGAATTAATACAGGTGGGAAGAAGCCACACTTGTGAGAAAGGAGATGAAGGATGTCGGGATAAAAAAGGGTGCAGGATGCAGCTGGATCACTGCAGGGAATGCAGTCCATCTGTTCCAAGCAAAGGATACTTCTCATGAGAGAAACTCAGAGATTCAGGCTATGCTGGCAAAGCTAAGGAGGGAAATGAAGGCAGCAGGCTATATACCTGATACCAAATTTGCTCTGTTTGATCTAGAAGAGGAAGAGAAAGTGATGGAAGTTTGGTACCACAGTGAAAAGATTGCCCTTGCTTTTGGCCTCATCGTTATTCCTCCTGGAGTACCGATAAGGATCACTAAAAATCTCAGGATCTGTGGAGATTGTCATAGTGCCATTAAGTTCATTTCTGGCATTGTTGGTAGAGAAATTATTGTGAGGGATAATAACCGATTTCATCGCTTTAGAGATAATCAGTGCTCTTGTAGGGATTATTGGTGATGAACTGATTTTTATCTTTTTCTTTTTTTATGGTTCTTCACGAATTAGAGAGCTTTCCAACAAAAAAGAACAGTGTTATTTTTTTAAGATAATTTATGGAGCGGGTCATTCGTTCCCTATGTTTGGAGGAATACACATTTTTGTCAAGTTGTGGCAGAAAGTGCTCTTAATTTTTTAGTAATAATATTTGCAGCTTTGTATTCAATTTCTATTCTCGCAAATGCGAGTATGTTGGACATCCCAGTCAAGCGTTATTAATTTTGGAATATAATCCTGTCGAGTTTTTAATTTTTCCGTTATTTTGTAGATTTAGGAGTAGGTTGGGATGTAACTTGTTTGAATTGGTGGTCAACCTCAGTCCATCTCAGATATTCAACTTGGGCTTTCCTTGAAAAATTGCAGGGAACCAGATATATATCTCTAATAGATATGGGCCATATGGCCTCGATGTAGCTAATAATTGTTGTAAATAAGTGTATAACAACAACGCAAAATATAATTATATATATATATGGAGAAAGAGAGAGAGAGGGAGATAAAGATAGAGAGAAATGGATAAATCTTTTATAGGAGCAAGATAGATTTCAAAGGAGCAAGATAGATCTTTTATAGCCTCCATCAATAAAGCTTCTATTACTCATCATTAAGATGAGTTAATGGAGGTTCATGAACCTCAATGAAAGGTTTGTCACTTAATGAGAGGTTCATAACTCATCATTGATGAAGTGATCATTCATTCACTAGTATTTACAATACTCCCCCCTGAATAACCACTATATAGAATGTGTCTCACTAAAACTTTACTAGTAAAAACCTTGTGGGAAAACCTAACGAAGGAAAAAGAGTACAACATCCATATAATTCTTCAAATTGTTCTTAGTTTGTTAGGATTGCCTCGTTAAAAACCTTACTAGTAAAACCTAGTAGGACAAAACTTGGACGAAGGAAAAAAGAGTATGGTACATTAACATCATGTCATAAGCATACTCCCCCTCATGTCGATGTCCTTTCAAATTGTGCATTCCAATATTGTATATCAGCTTCTTGAATGTTGAGTTAACAATGACTTTGTGAATAAATTTGCTAGATTATCACTTGAGCGTATTTGTTGAACATCAATTTCACCACTCTTTTGTAGATCATGTGTATAAAAGAACTTTGAGGAAATGTGTTTAGTTCTGTCTCCTTTGATATAACCCCCTTTGAGTTTTGCATTCAGCATTATCTTCAAATAATGTTGTCAACCTGACTTTGATAGAGGGGAGTCCGCTTGATTCTTAGATATTTTGAATCATCGATCTTAAATATATACATTCACGACTTGCTTCGTGAATGACTACAATCTCTTAATGATTCGATGAGGTGGCTACCATTGTTTGCTTAAAAGATCTCCATGAAATAACGGTTCCATTACAATTAAATACATACCTTGTTTGTGACTTGGCTTTATGTGGATCTAAAAGGTACCCTGCATCAGCATATCCTAACAATTATTGCTTTGATTCCTTTGAGTAAAATAGACTCATATCAGTTGTTCCTTGAGGTAGCGCAATATATGCTTGCTACCATTCCAATGTCTTTGGATTTGAGCGAAACTGTACATGGCTAATAAAATGGATTGAAAAAGCAATATCTGGCTGAGCACAGTTAGCAAGATACATAAGTGTACTAATTGCACTAAGATATGGTACTTTAGGACCAAGTAATTCTTCACCATTTTCATAAGGATAAAATATGTTATTTTTCATGTCAAGTGAACGAACAACCATCGAGACCAGCGTGTGGTTTTATCCAAATAAAAGCTTTTAAGATTTTCTAATATATGCAGATCGGGTGAACCAAAACTCCAAAGAGAAAATATTTCTTAATTTGTGTTTGAGACAAATTCTTTCCCAAGATCTTTCATCTCAAAATTTTTTTTTTTAAATATTTTGTTATTCTTGTGGGCTCTTTAGGAGTCTCAATAAGATTTAAATTATTAACATATACAACAATAATTGTAAATTCAGTTTCCGATTTCTTGATAAAGATGCATAGACATATAGTGTTGTTTAAGTACCCTTGTTTAAGTAAATACTAGGTAAAGCGATCATCACATGTCTGATCGCTTCAATCCATAAAGAGATTGTTGTAATTTGATCGAGCACATACTACTATACTCATTATTTGCTTCATGCAATTTAAATCTTTCATGGATTTTCATATATATGTCAATATCCATGAGATAAGATGTCACTATAGATATGTCACTATAGATAAGATGTGATGACATCTATGAAAGGCATATCCAATCCTTTAGAGAATGAAAAATGATTGTATCAATGGCAGGAGAATATGTTTTCTCATAGTCAATAACAGGTCTTTGCGAGAAAGCTTGTGCTACTAATTGCACTTAATATCTTATAATCTTATTATTTTCATCGCACTTTCGTACAAATGCTCATTGTACAAGCTTTATACCTTTAGCTGTTTGGATTACAAATTTAAAAACTTTTCATTTCATTAATGACTTTAACTCTACCTGAATAACTTTTTTCCATTTTTACCAATCATTTCTA
This sequence comes from Tetrastigma voinierianum, assembly GCA_016808115.1. Taxonomy (NCBI): domain Eukaryota; kingdom Viridiplantae; phylum Streptophyta; class Magnoliopsida; order Vitales; family Vitaceae; genus Tetrastigma; species Tetrastigma voinierianum. The sequence continues at coordinate 139,466 of JAEQBH010002651.1, read as the reverse complement.
TGTAGATATTCTTCCGCATTTTGTGGTTCAGGACCTTCATCATTTCTTATGATGTCTATGGCCACTTGGAAAGCAAAACACATGATAACAATATCATTTAATCCCATTTCAGATCCCCTATGCACATAACTCAGATCACCAGTACCTATGCCTCTTCAAGGGCTATTTCTTTGTCTTGAATTTCTTTAGGGGTCTTTTATTCAATGCGTGCCTCTGTAGGGGCCTTTTGTTCACTATATACCTTTGATGGGTCTTTTGTTTACCATATGTCTTTACATGGGCCTTTTGTTCAATATTTGCCTCTTTAGGGACACCAATTTTTTTTTGTGTTCTCCTCTTTTAGGTAGTTATGTATTTTGAGTTGATAAGTCTTCATGTTTTTCATGGTCATTTTAGATTCATTTGCTAACTGGTCTCAGGCATTAATTCAGGCTGAGTCTTTGCAAATTGGGATCATTGACTTTGTCATTTTCTTTGTATCAATAAATGCATATGGTGATTGATTTGCAAGATTTTGAAAATGAATAGTCCTTTGAACTACCAGTTCACATTGATTTGTATGAGGATCAAAATGAGACATAGTAAATGCATTCCAAGTAATTTCTTGTCGTTATCCTAAAATTGACTTTTCTCCCCCTAATGATGGGAATACACTCTCATTAAAATGATAATCTGTAAAGCAAACTATAAAAACATCTTCTGTTAAGGGTTCAAGATATTATGATGGATGGAGAATCAGAATCTACATAAATCTCAAGTCTTCGTTGGAGACCCATTTTAGTGCATTGTATAGGTGCTATTGGTACATAGGATCAGGTAACCAAATACATTCGCGAGGTCAGAAATATTTATTGTTTGCCAAGACAAGCTTGCGGAAGGAGAGTATTCATGGTAAGTTGTTAGTCAAATATGAAGTTTTGCGTATCGGCTAATAGTACGTTCCGTGCAAAGTCGGTAATTTGGTTTTAATTAGTAAAGGGTCAAGTTACCACTGAAGACGCTGATAAGAAACTCGCTTAAACTACTCCGTGTGAGTATAAACAACATGATACTCAACATGAATTTATTCCAATTAACATGCAGTAGTTAATAAAGTTTGGGAGGTAAACTCATCGACGCTTGTCAAGCTCCAATAGCCTCGGCGGGATAATCAGAAATCGTTCATAATTTGATCATTTGTGCAAAGAGTCTAACAAAGACAACATTTTGTGTGAAAGAAGATAAATATGTGACCACCTCGTAGAAGCATTTATTAAGACCATAAAGTAACGAAAAGGTTCACATGGTGGATGTATAGGTCAACATATATCCCCATGTATTTTTTTCTAAAAAGAGTGGTGACTCAAACATGACTTTGCTAAAGAATGGTCTGACTATTAATTTACCTTGTGAGCAAGCAACACATGAGTATTCATTGGACAAAAGAATCTTTTGGTTCTTTAGTGGATGTCTATGTGAATGTTCTATAATTCTCTGTAGCATTGAAGACCCAAGGTGACTTAGCATGTCGTGCCAAAGAATAAAGATTTTTAGGTTGTTGAACTTCTGGTTCATGACAACATATGACTCAATAGGCTTTATAGTAGTATGATATAACCCAGAGAAGAAGATTGAGAGTTATTTTTACTATAAGTTTCTTGCCATAAACAATATAGGTAATATAAAGACATTCTATATTATCTCCATTCATAGTTTCAATGTGATATCAATTTCTGCAGATATCTTTAAACCTGAGAAAATTCCTTGTTGATTTGCTAGGATATAATGAATTATTGATATGGAACCGAGTTCCATTTGGTAGCATTATGTTTGGTAAAGGCCGGCCAAATGTTTGGGCGTACACCAGGTACATTATACCACATATGTGACAATTATTCTTATGGTTTTTGTAGCTTTATCCCATGTGTACTTCTCATTTTACCTTAATATTAATCCACTTCTAGTGGTAAGATTTTTCATTTTTCAAAGATTTGAGGGATCATCAATATGATATTAAGAATTTCTTCTGTGATTACAACCATGACTGATCCTCATCCATGTCCATGAGTTTGAGATGATATTGATTCACTCGTTTCAAGTTTAATTGGACTATATTGATGATTTTTTTTTTATCAAAAAGTCAATAATTTATTTAGCATCACGCGATCCAAGATATAATTTTTCGAAATGTCAAATGTCATAAACTTTAGTTTTTGCAGATGACATACAACAAACTTATGATATAAGACAAAATAATTAAAGTCAACTATATCAAATGTCAATATAGATTTTGATTTACAATCAAAATCAAATATCTTGTAGCTTTTGACAATATATAATAAAACCATACTTCAAGAAATTAACAAATATATACTTCAATACTTTTGTAGGTAATAATTGAAATTTTTGAAGAATTTACTCATGATGATTTCCTACAGAATACAGTTGTAGGTAATATCTCTGTCGGTAAAAAGAAAAATACCTACAAAAAGTGAAATAGTATCCTAGAAACTTTACTTGGTAAATGGTAGGTAATATCCATGTCATATTTTATCGAAAAATGACTTACCTATGGTTTCCGTTGTCTATAATTTTGTAGGTAAATTTAATGACTGTTGTATTGTCAATAAATTGTGTAGGTAATTTACATGCTTTTGTCGATATATTGTCTGTAATTTGTAAGTAAGGTGGTTATCCAACTTACAGATTTAGTAGGTAACCTGTAAGTAAATTGGCTACCTAACTTGCCAATTTAGTAGGTAATCTATAGGTAAGTTGGTTACCAAACTTACCCATTTAGTATGTAATTTGTCTATAATATATAGGTAATTATATATATTTTTATAAATTTAATTTAATTATAATCTTGATTAAAATGTAATAAATTTACAAAAACAAAAGTAAATTGATGTATGATTCAGAATGCTAATAAAATCATAACAATAGTGCAATTAAAATATTCAAAATACATCAAACCTATCTAGAAAGTGAAGCTAAAGTATAGTCTTACATAAACTATAAAAGTGGCAATAATAAAAAGTCACAAAACATGTTCACAAAGTATAACATAATAAAATGAAACCATAAAACAAAAATAGATACTTCTTTGGAATTGCACTGTCGTCGTCGTCATTTGTATCATCATCATCGTGAACATGGTCAAAATCAAGACAAGTAGGCGCTAGGGGTGGTTGCTGAGCTCTTGATATTTCATCAACACGCTATAATAAGCATTCTGTTAGTATTCGCATATCATTGATCACCTCCTCTTGTTGAGTAATCTTCTATCTGAGGTCTTGAATTCCGTCTGCATTCTCTGTTAACTACTCTCTCCTAGCCTTAAGAGCATCCTAGTAAAAGTTTAAAACAATTAGAATATCATAATAATGTAAGTGCAAAAAAGCCACACATTAATCAAACTAGTCAGTGCTTTCTATCTACATTTACCCCTGTCCAACCAATCCATCTGGCCTCAAATTCTTTCACACCTTCAAGAAAATGGCCCATAATTAATCAACCCTCCCATTGAGACACAAAATTATGACATAATGTATGGGAGATAGCCATACTAAAAGATTCATAAACAAAATTATCATGATTGTTAACTCAATGACGTAAATAAACATGCAACTAAGATATGGAAAATAACAACACAGTACATAAAAAACGAATGCCTTAATTCAATGGGAATTCTAGCAATCATCATAATCAAGGTTTAATTAGAGTTTACCTAGAGGGTCACCTTCCCAATTTCCATCTTTGGCCTCGTTTCTAAGATGGAAAGATTGATTGAATTTCCTAAGGTCTCTTTCCCTCAAGAGTTTTTCCAATCTTGTTCTTGGCGTGGAAGAATTAAAAAGAAGAAATTACATCTATTTTATTGGTTTAATAATAATAACAGAAATAATTGAATTTTTTTAAAATAAAACCTCACCCATGTATTCATACTATGTTTTCCTTTGGCATTGTATGGTATACTGGCTTGTTTGAAACCAGCTCTTGCAGTTTCCTCGTTCATATGTGTACACTATTGTTTCTAAAGGTCCTTAATGCAACAACAACCAAGTCTAACATGTTTGCAGTGTTGATTTGGTGCCAAAAAGAAAAATTCATAGATGATAATCGGAAGCAAAAACAGTCTTTGATGCTCAACTTCCCTTTGTACAGTAAACTAGGAGAAAGTAAAAGCATTATTTGCTACATTAGGAACCCACCTACAACTTTCTCACATCTTTACAAAGCATCAAAATGACCAATATTAAATCCATGAGTGAGATGAAAGCAGAAACATGTTCAATTCCATGATTATGCTAGCCAATAGTAAGCTTTCATAATATTTAGTGCACATGTGCTTTTTCATCATAATAATTCCAATGCTTGTATAAAAAACACGACAAAAAAAAGAAGAAATCAAATGGACACTTTTCACAGGCTGTGGTTCTGTGTACAAAGAGAACCAAAGGCCAAAGTTACCGGCCATTGCATACTTAACATGCAGATAATAGGAAGGAAATATAATGAACACTTTTTTCCACCATAATTTAGTTTTTGGGTCCTGAGCAGGGATTCTAACCTAAAGTACAACAAGAAGGTTGGTTCACTAAGGAAGACTCAGGTGGCGTTTGTTTTTTTACTTAATACTGAATAAAACTTTTTTTCATCTTAATACTAAATAGTACTTAATAATATTAAGTATTAAGTTGTTTGTTTTTTAATATTGGGTAGTAAGTGCTAATAACTCTCCTTCTTATTGGGCAAGGGTTGGAAGATTACCTTTTTTTGGAAATTTTAGCACTAAGTCATGAAAAAGTTTAAAAACAAACAATTGAATACTGAAAAATATTTAGCTTTCAGCAAAAAGCCAAAAAACAAACGATACCTTAGTCTATAATACTTGTCTAAGAGGATGAAGTAGGATATAATTTGGTTTTTACTATCAATAGTTCGATCAATATGGATAAGAACTCCAATATTTTCTAATTTCCCAATCACATTGTTTATGGAACTAACTTATGATGATTCTAGTTTGGGGGGAAATTCCTTAACATAGGTAATTATATAATTTTATGCTATAGTCCAAAATATATTATCATTTGATTGCCTGATAGAAAACAAGATGAGTAAAATAAAGGTCACAAAGAGTCACATACCAGTCACCTATTTACTTCACTTCAGTGAAGTAGCCAAGGCAAAGCTTCTCCACAAGATTGATAGTCTGTCAATACCTTGCCTGCCAGCAAATTATATAAGCCTATGGCTGTCAAGAGTATTCCCTCGACATATAACACAAAATTAATGATATACCGTGGTTTTGTAGCTTCTTTAATGTTACACAGAAAATCAGTGTAGATTAACACTGAACTAAATCAGTGTAGTTTTTTAATATACTGACTAAAAATTAATTATATTTCAAATGAGAAATCAGAGAGCTTTTATCATAAACTTATAATATGGTCAAACATTAGCATTCTTAGAAAATTCTGCCTCATTTGAACAAATGAAAAACTTGTCTCCATGCATCAAGAAAACATTTTTATTAAGTAAAACAGATGGGTTGAACATGGTTTTTTTTTTTTGTTTCTTAGTCCCAAATAATGAAAATCCAATACTCAAAATTTGAGTTTCTTTTATTTTCTCACTCCTTTTTCTTCCCAATCAAATGGACCATTAGTGAACACAGATACATTGGTAAGCAAATTTCGAGAAAAAAAATCAAAAAAGAAACATTTAGTAAACAGGCCAGAATCCAAAACGGCTGAGGAAGGGGAATTTTGTCCTAAGGCTGAATTGCACGACAAATTCTTCGAGGCTTTCGTGGCTCTAATTCAGCGACAAATAATGACATTTAAACAACATTAGGGAAAAACTGAAGCTTAGAATTAAACTTTCAGTCAATAGACATCAGGGTTATCAAGAGAAGCAATGATTTCCTACAATACATCCCATAGAAATAAATAATGGTAAGCCCCTATCTAGAGGCATGGATCACTTCACCCGACCACTTTCGTTTCTACATTAAGGCGTAGGAAATACCAAGTTTCCATGCTGCAAAGTCAACCCATAACCTATAACCCTAAATCATCAAAACTTGCCTAAGCTCCTTGCTTCTTCACCATAAGAAATCGTTTCCACCTTGAAACCATTGCTCATGAAAAGCTTGTCCACCCATTGCTTTGTACTGGACTGTGCAAGAGATCAAATAGACAATCCCTTTCCAAGGAGCATGAAGATTGAACTTAATACATATACCAACTAAAAGGTTCAAGCAAACTGACCTTGCTTCCAAGTTCAGTTTTTGCCAACCAGGTTGGCAATTCTCCTAGAAAAAGACAACCCTTCATGGCTAAACTACTTACAATAGAAACAAGCTCTTCAAAACCCACCAAAGTCATCACAAGGAGTGGCAAATAGGTAGTAATCAAATTCATCTGCCATTTAAGAAACCGCAAAATTTACATGTAGTTGGTAAACTTAAATATCTCAATATCTAAGACATCAAAAAACCTTGAGTCACCTGGAAGACCCAGATGCTAGGTCAATTTCCTTGGAACCCTTTTTTGCGCAAAATTTCTTGTTTATCAAAGGACTCCCACATAACATGGAGCAAGCAATTTTTAGGAAGCTTAGCCCCAACACCTAAGCATTTCTCGAGGAAATACTTTCAGGACTTGATGCATTGCTTATGTGAACCAAATTTATTTCAAAGTATGAACAGCACTGAAAACTTCATCTCCTCTGGAAATCTTAAACCATATCCACACACCTTCAAGCTTTTGAGCTGCTATTTTGAACACACTTTCTGGGGATATCAAATATTATCGTTGATGTTGGCCAACTGAATCTATATAGCCGATTATCCATGCCATATGTTAATAAAACCACCTGTCCAATATGAGTGGAGATGATAAAAGCTAAGCAATAATGGCAAATTTGGTCAAGTGACCTATGTTTGGATATGGGCAAAAATACCTGCTTTAGTCCATCTATATGGTTCACGGTGCTGAGCGAATTTGTCATCAATGAACTTAGTTGCAAGGCAATAAGGGTGTGGATATTGCTCCATGTCCTTCTCAATATTTAGAGGACGAAAGCATTCAGCATATTGATCAATAAAAAGAGGCTCTGCAAATTGAAGCATTAAATTCCCATCAAATGACACTAACAAACTCACCTTCGAACAAGTGCCAAATCAATGAAGAAACTATCAGTGAATCTATGATAAAAGAAAAAAGGAGCTAGTTAATGATAATGATAGGAGTTGTCTTTTTTATCTGAATTACCCAGTAACCAATTTGTACGAATGGACATCCTTTGAGCTACTCAAACACGCTACCAAATCTTTAGGAGCAACCCCACAAGTCTTGAGCCAACTTCAACACTCACACAACCACAGGTTTCAACCTAGGCCAACTGTTCGATAAAATGCATGAAAGAACTTTACACAAATCCCTTCAATTTTCATTTCAAATACATGATAAAGAGGAAGAATACCAGCTTACCCGACCGATGGGTCTGTTGAGAACGAACAGAAGCGCCATGAATAGCGGTCTGATGCAGTGGGTCATCGTCATCTTTGATTTTTGCTCTCAGCCACCCAGATTTCTTTCCCTTAAAGGTTCTAGCCAATGATGGGCGCACTACAACCGTGAGCCTCGCCTGTGGAATGCCCACTTGGGAGAGAAATAGAGAGAGAGATAGAGAGATTTATACTGGGTTTGGTTGTGATATCTAGTGTTGTAAACAATAGGTTTTTCAATAAAAAACAAAAACAAAAAGTTGTGTCCCATATAGGCCTGTCAAAATTCAACACGACACGATTAACCGTTGATTAACAAGCTGAGCTCGGCACTCTAACGCCGACAACGTCAACCCCGCTTAACACGTTAATAAACTACGCCACGCTCGCTGGCATACGCAACCCGCTTTATAACCCGTTTACCCGTTTAAATAAAATTAATAAATTAATATTTTTTAAAAAAAAATAATCATTTTTTTTAATAACAGCCACAGAAAAATATATAAAGCAACTTTTTCTTTTAACCTAATCTAACTTTGCATCCTTCCCACAACTTCATACCTTCGACCACTGCCTCCGCTGGGGGATGGATCACTGGTTTCCCATCTACCCTTTCTGGAGCAAAAAATCCTAATGAAGATTTGGTGCCAGAATTTGCAGAAAATAGCGATTTCCAGCTCAGCAGGGACGCTGGGGGTCTCAATATCTCAGATTGTCCTGCGCCTTTAGGTAATGGGATCCTCTCTGGATGCCGGATCTGGACCGTTCGAGCTATAGGAACATCCCCAACCACGGGTTCGGTCGCAGCGTCTTGGTCTTTTTTCCCAGCCGGAAACTGGAGATAAAGCGGCGATCCAGCAATTTTCTCCTACATTTGTGGAACCCGACGGACCGAATCTGAGTTGACGGGGAACTCGTATCTCAGCCGGAGTTGTTGGTCTCTTCCGGCATGCGATATATCTAGCATCTCCGGCAAGGCTATATCAGAACATTACCTCTGATTTGATCGCGAATGTGAGACCCACTTCCCCCGAACGTGCCCCGTGCCACTCCGTACCTAAACCCCGACTGGATCTGGGGCCACGATGTTCCGATCCTGTCTTGAGCAACTGGATAAATTATAAATCTTCTGATTGAGTCAATGTAGGGATCGTCTTAATGGCAAGTATTTGGACAGTACTAGCAAATGATGTAGGAATGGTTACAACTGTTGTATAACCTATTGTACCTACTATTTTCTTTGCAGGTTCCTTCTCTCGTTCAGCAGTAAACTACATGGCTGGATGTCAAACCTTGCAGTTCTAATATTGTGATGTCCTTGTGTTGTATTTCTAACCCTGGAATTCATCACACCTCTTTCAAATACACCTAAATGCCATTCCGCTTCCATCATCATATCTGCAGTGATCGGCCTAATTGACTACGATGCAGCACTTGATTTTGGAAGATTGATAAATTTGATTTGTTGCTTGCATGGGAGCGTTTTCGGCGTGGTTTCTTTTCCTCTGTTGAGATTGGTCTCTTAATTGCGGTAAGGGATCAGGATATCTGCTCTTTGAAGTCTTACCTCTACAACATGTTACCGGACCTAATTTTCTTGATGTTGTTTTCACCTATTGTTATGGCAGGTCTCCATATCCTTCGCCAAGATCCTCCTACAAGTTACAAGGCCACGGACTGCAATTCTTGGGAGGCTCCCTAGGACATCTGTTTACAGGAACATCCAACAATATCCAGAGGCAACTAAAATTCCAGGCTTGTTAATTACGAGGGTTGATTCTGCAATCTACTTCTCCAATTCTAATTATGTCAAGGAAAGGTGTGGATCACTTTTACCCTGCCTGTTGTTATTTTCATAACTTTTCAATCTCTTGATGAACTTCTGAAATTGAAAGAAAGCGACTAACATTATCTAGACAATTTCCGGGGATCACCAGTTGAAAAATTGCCACACCGAACTTGATTATGCACTTCAACAAACTTTGGTATATATGGCGCCTTAAAGCAAACCATAGTAGAATGATTTAGTGAGGAGGGTATTTTATGTCTGTGACTCAATTAGTACTGGTCCCACTTGTAAATTGTAATTGATCAAAGAAGCACCAGAGAGTTAGAATAGAAAATTGTAGTTATGATTCCAATCCTAATTAGGATAAGTAAGTTTCTTTAAAAAATGATTGTATGCAAATTGGAGAACTAAGAAGGTGAAGCTGAAGTAGAATATTCCAGAACTTAAAACATAATTGCAATTTGGTAAGACAATAAGAATCATTGTATGATTTCGTTTCGTGAAGTTTATTTAAGCCAATATTTCTAATGATTATGCAACATAATAGTATAGGGATAGTTAGACCAATTTGGATATGTTTCATGGTTTAGAGGCTTAGTAATTAAAAATGGGTGGAGTGAGTTATGGTGTACTCCGTTTTATCCAAGTATCTAATCTATCCCTTATCCAACTGCCTAAATTAAGCTCCTCTTCCACTATCTTTTTCTTTATGATCTAAAGTCTCAAATTCCTTGCAGGATACTGCGATGGCTGACTGATGAGGAAGAACGTTTGAAAGAGGCCAACCTACCAAGAGTCCAGTTTTGATAGCTGAGATGTCCTGCAAGTAAAATCCCATAATTTCCCAGATCCCAGATTTCTATGAACAAGCATGTTGTGTTTTTACATGCTTATTATTCCTATTTTAATCTATGCTTTCCTGTTTGTTGCAGCTGTAACTGACATAGACACCAGTGGCATCCATGCATTAGAAGAGTTACACAGGAGTCTGCAGAAGAGAGATGTCATAGTAAATACCTCCTCACTAATCTCACTAATCTCCCTAATATGTTTCAAAATATCTAACGTGTGAAAGACTTAAATACGACAGCATTGCATTATACACATTTTTGGAAACAATTGTATATTAATAATGACTTTGTATAAAATGTAGGATTTTGAAAAACGTGAAGAAGATGCTCAAGCCGAGTGACCGAGTTGCGCTTGTATTTTAATGAAAAAGGCTTGATCGAAAAAAAGGAGTTGGATATTTCAACCGTTTTGAAAGGAGAGCAGCTTCACATCCTATATTGTCTTACCGCTTGTGAATCATGATGATGGCAATTCCTATTTCTACAAGCCAGATCCGACCGCATTTAGTACCGGTGGTAGAGTTTTGAATAAGTATCGAAGTTCACTTTTGCCATAAACTGTCCAAGCTTTGATTTGTACTAGAGATTGGATTCATGGGAAGAGCAGTAAGTTTGATTCCAGTTTACTAGTATTATTTTTCTCATTATTCTAATTCATATGATCGTTGATTCATTTATGTTTTGTTGTGCTGTGTTGTAGATGATTCTAAAGGATGATTCAAGGAATTAGATGACGATGTTTTCACCAAAATATGAAGTCTAATAAAGTTATATCCGCTCAATGTCTCTAATTTATATCTATTATTGATCATGACTAAAGAGAGGTAATAATAAGTTTGGTACTTATTTAGTTATGAATTTATTTAATTATTAATGTTATATAATATTTTATTTTTAAATTTGTGTAGGGTATGGGAATTTGTTGTTGAACCTGCTCGTCGTGGAGGTGGAGATTTGATATCTTTCACAGAATGTGAATCATAATTTATAAATAAGTTTGGTATCGTAATTGTAATACGATTGTTATTTCGGGATTGTATTTATGATTTGTAATATGGTTGTTGGTGGAATTTGGATACTTTGGATTTGAATATTTGCATTGTAATTGTACTTTATTATATAGTGGTGTGGTATGAATGATGTCTTAAATATTACATTTTGTGTTGGCCATAATGATTGTTTAACATTTTTAAATAAATAAGTGAAACGGTTAAACAAAAGGGTTTACCTGTTAAATCGGCCAAACTACGCAGAACAGTAAACGGGTCAAATGAGTGGTTTATCGCAGCACCCAACCCAACCCAACCCGTTTAAAATTGGGACGCTGCTAAACGAGCCATAATGCTAAGTACTCCGCTTATTAAACTGTTCGCGCTTTCGATTTTACCCGCTTATTAAACTGTCGCAGACTGGGCTTACACACAAGCCAATCACACCCGTTTAACCCAGAATCGTTTTTAACCTAACCCAACACGTTTCATAACCCTGGGCCCCACATAACAAAGACAAAGTATTTTTTAGTTTATATATTAAACCCATTTATGCTTATACATGATTGAGCAAAGGGAGGTCATACGCCAAGGAATGGCAGTCGAAAGCTCAGTTCAATGCAAATTCCACATTCGCCCCCCTGACCGATAAATCTCAAAACTCCTGAATAAACCCAAAATTTCTAACCTCATGCTTTCAAAAAGAAAGGCATCTATACCGTGCCATCATGCACCGTAGTAAAAAGAGAGGTAAAACTGAAACAGTGGGAAACTCTCCTAAAGTCAACTTGGTCGGGGCTAAGATGACATAATAGTCAGTATCTCATTGCTAATAAGGTGACCAATTCCAAGAATTGGATGGTAGATCAGGCAACAAGCATATTCACGCAAACAAAACGCTTACTTCCTACACCCAAAAGAGGGGATGATGAAAAAGTCATTTCACCTCGGGTGACTCTCACACTGCTCAAGTCCTGGGAAAAGGCAAAGTCATGCCGGAGCTCACTTCGGGAAAAACTCTGGCTTTGAATGATGTGCTACATGTTCCCAATATAAGAGCAAAATTCTCAGCTCAGCGGGCCCTATGGGAAAAAGGCGGTATATGTCATTTGAATCGACAAAGATTATAATAACAAAAGTAATATCTTTGTAGGAAAAGGCTTTGTAATCACGGTCTGCGGCTTAAGATCTCCTAAGCATGAATTTAACGCTTCTTCGCTTACTTTGGTTGATCTGCATGATATATATGACAAAGGACAGACATGTGAGTAGTGGATATATTAAGAAAATGCAAACTCTAGGCCTAATCAATAATATTAATTATTCAGACTTAAGTAAGTGTCAAATATGTGCCACTTCTAAGCTAACTAAAAAGACATGTAGCTCAGTGACTAGAGAAACAAAGTTATTATAACTTATTCATTCTTATCTAGGAGATTTAAACAAACCATGACTGTGGAGGTAAGAAATTTATGTAACCTTATCGATGATTATTCTAGGTTTAAGCTGTAAAATCAGTATGATTAGATCTCATAGAGGCAAATGCATCCCTTTAAATAATTATTGTGAAAAGGAAGAATAATTCATGAAGTGACTCCTCCTTATTCACCCGAAATAAATAGAAAGGAGTTGTTAAAAATGTGACTCTTAGCAAACGATGACTCCCTTCTACTTGTTAGCCATTTCAAAGACTCAACAATCTAATAAATAGTTCATACTTCGTATGTCATCTACAAAATAATTTCATGCAAACCCAGAAACACCCTACGACATGAAAGGTCATTTAACCTAACCTAAATATTTAAAAGTGCGGTGTCACAACAATATACCCGATCCTAAAAAGAGGAAAATAAGGTCAAAGACTTCGATTGCATGTTTATCAGGGTATGGGGTTAGTAATAGTGCAAATTATAGATTTCTAGTTTTGAAAAGTGATGTTCAGAGCAACATCATATTGAGACAAAAATGCCGAATTTTTCGAACAAATTTTCCCACTTTCGAATAAATTTCTCATACACCCACAATCGGTAGATGCCGAAAAATCATATGATTTAGCATGTGCCCACTAGCGATGATACAAAGCTCTCAAGATGAGTTGGTAACTGTGCAGCAGATGCAAGAAGAGGTTTCTTTTTGGAGTATGATTTTATACTCTCACTTAATTTGAAAATGAACCGTCATCTTATTTTAGTTTATTTCTTCCCCGACGCATTACTTTAAAGGTTCATTAAATCAAGCCTTGACTCTAATTTTAAAGAATAAAACAATGGAGTTAGTCGATTTATCTTCGTACAAAACCCATTGGTTACAAGTGGATTTTCAAAAGAAAATACTTTCCAGATAGTTCCATTGTAAAACACAAAGCTAGGTTAGCAGCCGTTTTTAGGTTTTCACAAAACAAAATATCGACTATTTGATACATTTGCCCTCGTTACTAGGATCTCTTCCATTCGTATTTTTAATTGTTTCGTCAATTATAAACTTTTATCCATCAATGGATGTTAAACTGTTTTTTTAAATAGACTTTGATGAAGAAATTTACATGTTAAGCAAATCAAGGCTGTATTACACCTAGAAAAGAACATAAAGTTTGCAAATTAAACAAGTTCCTATATGGTTTAAAAACAAGCACCTAAACAAAGGGAATGAGAAATTTGATAATGCTTTGTTGAAAACTGGTTTTTATCTGTCATGATAAATGTGTATATACAGTGGTACGGTGAAAAGAATGTGTAATCATTGTATGTAGATGATATGTCGATTCGCACTAGCTCCGAGCATTTGGCATACAGTACCAAGAGATTTCTAGCCTACGCTTGACATGAAAGATAGCGGGGGTGAAGGTAAGGCCGGCCAGTGAAAATCATACGACGAGTGATAGCATAATGCTAATACAAGAACATTATGTCGAGAGGAATACTCAAGAGGTTCGGGCCATTTCGACGCCAAACCCGTATACTCTCTTATACGCAAACACTCATTTAATGAAAAATAGAGGTGATCCTATAGTCGTCGGTACCACGATATCGTGAGTCCGATGCATTTACCTGAACTTTCTAGACCTACAGCATGCGTAGTGTGTAGATTGGGCAGATATACACATAATCCCAATTATCATCGTGAGCGCATTAACTGTGACTAATGAAATACTCAAGGGGTACCATGAACTATGGTATCCTATATGATTTCCACGCGCGGTTGATACAACGATGCTAACCGGATCTCTCGATTCGGGACATGACAAATCCACGAGCTAAGCATGCCTTACTGAGCTGCCACAGGTACTGGAATCATCTAAACAAACTCTCATCGCTTTTCTAATACTAATAAGAGTTTATGCTTCCTGAAGCCCTACGTAAAGTTAAGCTCGGCCTCGCTAGTTAACTCATCAGAATTCCTTCGAATGCGTACCTAACACCTTCGCGCTCATGCATCAGGATTGCCAAGCAAAGCAATATCGATCGCAGCACAAAGCCATTTAATGTGAAAATGTACATATTCGCCTACATACGGCGAAATGAACAAATTGCTGAAAGATGAAATCATTTCCATTGATTATGTAAAGTCAAGGGAATTTACGATCCTCCGACTAAGCTTCTCAAAGGTACCACTTTAAACATCGAAATGAACGGTGACTTGTCAATACGAGATTAACAAAGGATGGAAACCCAACCTTTGTAATTGGAACTCATGGTTAAGGTTCATATGGGTAATAACAAGTCACTTGTTAATCCCGCTTAGCACCAACAAAATGGTCTCTTTCTATGGTATGACATACGCTAGAACGCATGAATTTGAGAGAGGTTGATTAATATTCTTAATGACGATATCCCATGGGGTGGTACATATAAACGCAGTGATGTGACTGGCGAAATCACCTATATAATGCTGAGTGGGTCACTCCTACGGTTTCAGATGACAAGATTTCGTGAGCGCTTATGAATTAATCAGCACGTCAGATGCGCTTCTTAATCACAAGACAACCTGACGTCAGAACAAAGAAGAATCGCGACAGGTTTGCGGTTTAATGATAGCATTTCTAATTTACGATTAAGAGTACTCTGGTTGATATTTATTTAACATCCAGCAGTCTTCGCAACATAGAATCTCTTGATTGTGAGAGAAACGACTATGAGAATCATCACCGTAGAATCTGAGGTAGAGGATGGGGCGATGATACGTCTCAACCCATTCCAGTGACCCATGTTGTAGAAGAACTTGAACCGGGTATAACACCAAAGGAGAATACAGTCAAAGACATGGGCTTGGGTCCAACAATTGGCCCAAAGAGAGTGACAAGGCCCTTAGCCTGGTTAACAGATTATGCTGCTTGAAGGGAAAGCAACCTGGGTAGGGGGTGTAGATTTCTTCTCTGTTTTTCTTCTTTTTTTCGCTAGAGTTTTTGGGAGGGAAAGGACAGCAGTGAGTCGGCTAGTCCCTTGGTGGGCTGGAAATTGTAGAGGGGGAGAGGTATTGATTTGGAGAATAAATAGATTTTCTTCTTCATCTCTGTATTTTTTTTGCTATGCATTCTTTTTTTCTTTTTGATTTGTGACTGAGATTTGGAGCCAGCACTCGTTCGAAGAGTGTTCAATATTGTGATTGCAGGATAGGTATCAAAGGCGCTTTCATTGTTTTCAATGGCGGATTTTGACCTTCTTGCTGTCGTCAAAGCGTTGCAAGCTCAATTTGAGACTCAGACCTTGTCAATTCATCAAATGCTACAACAATATATGGTGACGGTGGATTCCCGTTTCGACGATTTGTGTTCCCATTTTAACGGGAACCCGAGCACTTCAAATGGAGCTTCTGGTCAATCTTCGGTTGTTCCCAATGCTGTGGCTGCACCAGTGTGTGATGTTACCATTGCCCCTCTTTTCCGATCTATGAAAATGGAGGTTCCAAAGTTCGATGGTTCAGATCCTAATGGGTGGAATTTCGAATTGAAGAACTCTTTGATTTTCATGGTACCCCAGACCACCTTCGCCTACGTATTGTTTCTTTTCACATGGAAGGTAGAGCAGCTGCCTGGTTTCAATGGATGAAGGCTAATAGTTTGGTTACAACTTAACAAGCATTCATGGATAATATGAAGCATCGTTTTGGTGTTTCCATGTATGAAGACCATCAAGGGAACCTCTCAAAGCTCACATAAACATCTTCCGTTGTTGACTTCCAATCTGCCTTTGAATATTTAATGAACAAGGTCACAAGCAGGGGCGGACGTATGCTGGGCCATGCGGGCCACAAATTCTGATTTTTTTAAAAAATTTTTTTACTCAAGATGCCCCGCCCCCACTTAGCCCGACCACTCCTCAACACTCCAAATTCCCCACCCAAATTTCTCAGCCCCAAACACTCTCCATCCACGTCCGCCTGACTACTAGCTTCTTCTCGTGG
Organism: Tetrastigma voinierianum; assembly: GCA_016808115.1. NCBI lineage: Eukaryota > Viridiplantae > Streptophyta > Magnoliopsida > Vitales > Vitaceae > Tetrastigma > Tetrastigma voinierianum. The sequence goes on along the minus strand of JAEQBH010002651.1, from coordinate 122,942 downwards.
ATAACATAACTCCCGTCACCACCTTAATCTCAAGACAAGTGATTGTGGATCTCAGAATGGATCGATTGTTTTCTTTATTTTTGCTTAATTCAACATTTTTCATCCTTTCTTCATTTTCTCACACGCTCGTTTTTTCTTTTCTTGATCGCTTCGTATACTTTTTCGCATCAATTTTTTCACTCTTTTCCATGGGTTTTGATCGTTGCCAGGCCTTTCAACATTTGTTTGACTTTCGCTTTTCCTCGTGCGTGGGGAGGGAGCAGGGAGTGGGTCAGTGGGTGGGGGATGGCAGGGGGTAGGGGAGTAGGGGGGTTGGGTGGGGGTAGAGGGGGATTCAAAAGGGGGGGCGGAGCAGGGGGTAGGGGCGTGGGTGGGTGGGGGTAAGTAGGTGTAGGGGTATGGAGCAGGGGTAGGGTGGGTGGCAGGGTGTATAAAGTGGAAATAAAAGGCTGTGGGTGTTTGGGAGAATTCATTTATAAGCTTTAATAACGTTTAATTGCCAGATGCTTAATTATAAAGATAAATAATTAAATTATATTTGATAAATAATTAAATTTGATAAAAGAGAATATGAATCAATATAAATTGTTTTGTGTTCAAAATTTTTTTTATAAATACAATAATGATATAAAATTCTATCCATTAATTATTAATTTATTAGTATAATTATTAACTCTTTTTGTAGCGATAATTATTTTTATTTTATCGTATTATACGCCTCGCTTTATCCGTATCCTAATTTTAACGTGCCGTGGTTCCCCGTGTCCCGCCGTATCGTATCCCCGTGGCCGTATCCGTGTCTATGCTTCTTAGCTCTCATGTACATTTTAATGTGAGTTCATTTTTATTTTGATTTTTTTACTTGAATAAATATTTACTTTTTTTTCAATTGAATATTTACATAGTTGTATTTACATAAGTTAGAAAAATTATAATTTCATTTAGCTTACATACACGTATATATGTCATTACATGTTTATTAGTTTTTTACTCTAGCCCGGAGTAATTTGAAATCCTGCGTCCGCCCCTGGTCGCAAGAATCTTTGAACCATTGCTAATCAGTTTTTTTATTACTGGGCTCAAACCGGATATCTGTCGTGAACTGTTGTTTTCCTGGCCGTCATTGCTAATGGAGGCTTTCGCTTTGGCTCGGGCATTTGAAGCGCGGTTAGAAGACACCAAACAGGGAATGCGGGTTTTGTCAAAATGGAACCCGAGCTCTACTTCCTCCATAGGTCACCATTTTCCAAACAAGCCCACTACACAACCTTCCTCCTTCCGAACAATCCCACCACTCATAAATTCCAAACCACCAGATACGACCATTCTACCTCCGTTACTAACCACCCCAAAATCGTCGATTCGACGTTTTTCATTTGGAGCAGGTTTTGTATTGCTTGCAGACCCACCACTTCTTCCTTAAACTCTCTAAGTGTTCATTTTTTCAAGACTCCATAGATTATTTAGGACACATAGTATCGGCAGTGGGAGTACAAGCTAATCCTCAAAATATCGCGACCATGCTATCTTGGCCATCACCTAAGATGGTGAAATAGTTACGAGGATTTTTGGGCTTAACTGGGTATTATAGACGGTTTATTTCTAGTTATGCATCAATAGCAACCCCTCTTATAGATTTATCATGCATAGATGCTTTCATCTGGATTCCATAAGAAACTGCTACTTTTTCCACCTTGAAGCAAGCAAATGAGAAGCCCCAGTCTCCTGGACTTTGTTGTGGAAACCGATGCCTCAAACGTTGGAATTGGTGTTGCCCTTATGCAAGCTGAACACCCCATTTCATACTTTAGTAAGAAACTTGGTCCTAGAATGCAGGCTGCTTCAACCTATATTAAAGAGTTGTATGCTATTTCAACGTCTGTACAAAAATGGCGGCAATATCTTCTTGGTCGGTTTTTCATTATTCGCATTGACCATAAGAGTATCAAAGAACTTTTTCAGCAAGTGGTCCACCCATCGGATCAACAATTTTATATTCGGAAGTTATTAGGATACCATTTTTGTATTGAGTACAAACGTGGGTGTACTAACCAAGTGGTTGATGCCTTATCCCGCATCCATGAGGAACCTTCCATGCAATCCTCAAATACAAAGCCCTTGTGTCTTTCTCTTATGAGTTGGACCTCTTGTGATTTGTTAGAGACTCTTCGTAAAGAAAATACCACTTTGCTTGACCTTGTCAAACTTCATCATCGTCATCATGAGGATACTCTTCCGAAATATTTTTCTATGGTTAACGGCCTGCTCTGTTATCGTCGTCGATATGTTATCAGTACACATTCGTCATTGAAACAAACTTTGCTTCATGAATATCATTCCACTCTACTTGTTGGACATGTTGGCGTTAAACGGACATTAGTGCGCCTTGCTGCTCTTTTTTATTGGCCTGGAATGCGTAAGGATGTAGAATGTTATGTGGCTGCTTGTCTCATTTGCTAACAAATTAAGTATTCCACACAAGCTCCTACTGGCTTGCTACAGCCGTTATCGATTCCGAATTCAGTATGGGATGAAGTCACAATGGAATTCATTATTGGACTTCCTTTGTCACGTGGCTACACGGTGTATTTTGTTGTAGACTGTTTAACAAAGTCAGCCCACTTTGGGCCATTGCCTTCTCATTTTATAGCAATTTGAGCTGCAGATTTATTTGTGGACATGGTTGTTAAATTACATGGCTTCCCGAGTTCCATTGTGTCAGATCGCAACCCCATTTTCATGAGTAGTTTTTGGCAGAAACTCTTTGCACTAAGTGGAACTTCGCTGCATCACAGTAACTTGTATCATCCTCAAACATATATATATTTTTTTTGTCGATGTATCATCCTCAAACAGATGGGCAATCCGAAGTGGCAAATCATGGGCTTGAACAATATCTCCAGGCTTTCACTCAAGACAAACCACACAGTTGGGTAAGGCTTTTAGGGTGGGAGGAATTCTGTTATAACACCAGCTACCATAGTGATTTGAAGATGTCTTCGTTTCAAGCTTTGTATGGGCGTGCCCCTCCTTGTATTCCAGCATATTCACAGAGCTCTACTACAATCCAATCTCTTGACGAAGCTTTTACTGAACATGACATTCTTCTCCGATCCTTGAAAGAAAATTTGAGACATGCTTAGAATCGAATGGCTAAAAAAGCTAATGCTCACCGCAGTGACCTTCAACTTGAGGTGGGTGAAAAGGTACTTGTTTGCCTTCAACCTCATCGACAAATATCTGTCACTCACCGAACTCCCCATAAATTGAGCAAGCGATTTTATGGACCCTTCACCATTCTGGAGCGCATTGGCCCCGTAGCATACAAATTGGACCTTCCGCCAGAGAGTAGTATCCATCCCGTTTTTCACGTCTATGTTCTCAAGCCTTTCCAAGGTAATTTTCCGGTTGAAGTATCTACTCTACCTCGTGACAATGTAAACAACAAACCTCTCTCTGTTCCAGTTGCAATATGTGATAACTGTAAGTTTTTCATTATGTGTTTGTTGACTGAATCCTAATTTGACACTTTACCACTGTCAGACATATGATTCTTAATAAATCATACGCCAAGAATACACGGCCGAAGACGCCCCGCCGTAATGAGAGTGCCTCGTGGTCGAACTCAATAAATAGAAGGCTCAAGCCCTCCCAACCCTAGCGATATCGTATAATCTCATTCTCACATACGCATTCGTATAAATATTTTTTCAACTGCTGAGAGGCATTCTCATTAAGCCGTTGTCATCAAGGGCCATCTTAGAGAAGATCTCGGTGATCGCTTTTGCGGTGTCTTCACGATTCGCATCAAGCCATTCATGGGTTCCAAATCGTGTATTTAATTTTCAGCTTTCCATTATTATGCTTTCAGGTTCTAACATGGTAATCTAGGGTTGATTGAAACGCATCCTACGCTTGCATCGAGCTCACTGCGGGGAAACAACGAGAAGGCCGATGTCATGTTCGTGGGAGATGTAATCTTAATTTTAGATTCTCGGCTTCAAATCACGCCGGAAAGACACTTTTACGTATCTTCCTTTAGACGGAATTTGGGCTCAGATCGTGCCTGATTCATATGATTACTCTTTGAAATTACAAAGCAATGTTATTTCAATATTTCTTAATTCAACAAGTGTCGCTGGCCATACGTCCAATGGATTATACAGATTAAGTTTATCTCCCAATGACATATACGCCGCGAGCACTACCGAAAGGCCATTTCACCATTACCTGGGCAAGAAGTTCCATGTGATCAACCCTGACCGGCATCGACGCCATGCCGACGCCACCGACCCAGCCACTCCACCCGACCCGCTTCCGCTCACCCGATTCGACCGGCCAAACCGGCTCGCATCGGGCGGCCGACGCCATGTCGACGCCATCTTGACCTGGCCAACACCGACCCGATTTTTTTCTGACCGACCGACATCCGCGCTTCTCCGACGCACTGCGGCGTGACGCCGTCCCACGCCCGCTTTGGACGACCTTGGTACCGACGCGCCGTATTGAAACGCATCCTACGCTTGGTATCGAGCGCTCACTGTAAACAACGAAGAATGGCGTCATGTCTGTGGGAGATGTAATCTTAATTTTAGATTCTTGGTTTTAAATTTTCATTTCTCCATTATTATTATGCTTTTTGTTCTAACATGGTAATCTAGGTTGATTGAAACGCTTCCTACAGCTTGGTATCGTAGCCAACCAGATTAGAATTCAAACATAAGGAATCGAGAATTTTATTTTTAGTGGTTTTCTTCAACCGCTTCGGCCCAGCTGAGATTTTCATCAAATCCAAACATGAATATTTTTTACATTTGGAATCTCACGACAAGACGATCGATCGGGTAGGTGGCACGTCGGGCCGGCGGCATCGGATCGCGCCTCACGCCTCCGATCGCCACGCGCATCGAGGACGACACGCTGCGGTGGAGGTCCTTTTTTGGGCAATCTTGATATCTCGCAAACCTCGTATCGAAATTCCTCTACAATGTGGTATTTATTTTGCATGTTCAAGCTTTAAAGATATGAAAATGCGTATGTGAACCCTATGTACGCCAGAAATTAGGTATTTTTACGCATTTTTTGTATTTCTATGGTTTCTAAATACATATGGGTAGCTAACATGTATATCACCGCATAAGGACTAAGTGTAGTCTAAATTCATTTGCCTATGAATGAATTGAATAGTATAATTGACATTACATATATATATATCAATGTGATACATAAAGTTTATATCCCGGTACGAGCGATTTTCTGGGCGATTCAATCGGGTTGTGACCGCAAAGTGGCACACTCGACTGGGTTTGAGAAATATCGGGCCTCATACCGCGCTGACGCCTCCTGCTTTATTACGTGATCATACTCCCAAAGGAGGTGATCCCGTGTTAGTTCACGGAGGGATACATGTATGGTACTGGTAAATGACTGATCGGAAGTGGGTTCATACACCCAAAGGCGGTGATTTACCAAAGATTAGAATATGTTCTCACGGTCACGTCAGTGGAGAGTGTACAATTGCATGTCATATTTTCGCCAAAGGTGATTATGTGATGATGTATGTAGTTCCCTCTGTATGAGTATTCACATGATGTCGATTATTGTTTTGTTTTATTTTTTTAGTCAATTTTTCGAACGCAATTCCATTTCAATCGGTGTCCCATCGGATTGAATTTTTAAGAAATCTAAAGAGGACTTTCTATTTGAATGGAGCCAAGTGATGTTCACATTGCGCTTACAAAGGATAAGCCAGCAGATATCACAACCACTAGTATTGAAGTTTAAAACAGATCGCTTACATGGGAAAGGGAGCAATGATTTTGCTTATCAGACAATGAAGAAATCCATACAAGAACACTTAAAAGTGGTTTAACAATGACCAGATCGCTAAGGAAATGATGGCAGCCATAAGAGGCTAGAAATCGAAGCCTCATCTAATGTCGAGGTTGGAACACTTCTTCAAAGCTCTTCAACATGAAGTATGATGGTACAAATTCTAGGGTTGTAGATTATGTCCCGAGGATGACCTAAAGACGAAGCTTCAAGCTTTTAATGTTACTTCATTCCGATGCTTCAGAACAGGCATCAAGTTCTAAACACCCTTCCACCTGATTTTTGGATTATAAAGACAAACTACAATTCCCAAGATGAGACTCGTCAAGCACGACTTAATAGCAAGGGTGGTGGCAGAGGAAGAGAAACTTAAGAAGGAGAAAGAGCATATGGCCTTATATGCTGCTAGTTCCCATAAGAGGAAAAATAAGAAGTTCAAAAGTCATACTCATAAAGGTGCTCAAGAAACTACCGGTCAATCTGACAATATGGGTCCAAAGAAGACATTCTTGAAAAAGGATGGTGATCGCTGCTTCTTTTGTAAGAAGAAAGGTCACATGAAGAAGGAGTGTGCAAAATTTAAAGTCGTGATAACCAAACGCTGGCTTAAGGTGTAATGATTCTCTTTTAACACTTGTTTGCGGAATCCAACCCAGACCAAGCACCATCCAGTTCTCGTGGCTCGAGATAAAGGAGCAACTAATCACGCCAGGTTTACCATGCCGTGATTCATAAACCTGAGAAGCCAAACAAGGATGAATCAAAGCTCACCGCGGGAAACAACGAAGGTCGATGTCATGTTCGCTGGAGATGTAATCTTAATTTTAGATTCGGTTTTAAATTGATGCTGGAAAGACACTTTTTATGTACCTTCCTTGCACGGAATTTAGTTTCCGCATCGTGTTTTGGATTCATATGATTACTCTTTTGAAATTAAAAGCAATGTTATTTCAATATTTTTAATTCAAATAAGGTTGCGGGTTGTCATATGTCCAATGGATTGTTTGTATTAAGTTTATCTCCCACGACATATACGTTTATACGACCAAAAGCTGCTTGAGTTTCTAAAGAAAGACCATTACCTAAGGAAGAGTCTTACGCTATGGCATAAACGACTCAGTCATATCTCTATGATAGAGTACAAAGGTTGATAAAGACTAACATCCCGTCGCTTCTTAAAAATGACTTAGAGATATGCGTAGACTGGGTCAGAGAGGTAAAATGACCAAGATAAGAAAGAAAACCCAAGAGTCTCGTAGTTCGACTTGTTGGAAGTCATTCACACCGATATGCGGGACCTTATACGGCAACCTTGTAGAAATCTTTATTTCATCACATTTATCGATGACTATTCTCGATATGGTTATATGTACTTGATTAAAAGAAAAGTCCGAGTCTCTTTGACAAGTTCAAGATTTTTCTGATCGTTTCAAACAACTGGGAAAAGTCATAAAGGTCGTTAGATCCGACCGAGGTGGAGAGACATGGCAAGCATGGCGACAAGCGTGGCGCCGACAGACTCAAAAAGTGCTATTTTGAACCCTATATTAGATAGGTTTTGAGTGCTTTTGCGCATCTAATCATGTCATTTATGCCAATTGAAGTGTTCAAGTCTTCTTTAGTATCATTTATGCCTAAGCAGAGGTTATTTTTAGTTGTTTTGCGTGTTACAAGACTTTCTTGGGAGTTCAATATCGAAGTCAAATGATGAATCACGAAGATTTGATCCCCAATTGTCAAATTTCCATCAATCACTCAAAAATAAAGAAAGAATAGTTGGTAAAGTGATGGAAATCGATGCAAAAGAGAGGACGTGAAGCAATGCAAGCAAGATCAAGAAATCTCAGAATTCGCTAAGATTACGAAAATTTCGCCGGATTGCGAAAAATTTCGCAACTTAGCGAAAATTTCAAGTAACCCACAAATTACCAATTTTCGCTAGACACCGGTAGGTTTTCGCTAGGCACCAGTTCCTACGAAATTCATGTTTTCGCATCATACTGCAGCCATTAAATCACCACGCCACGAAATTTTGCATTAAGTATCTCGTGATTTCGCTATTAGCGAAATTCGCTAGCTAGCGAAATTTTCGCCGCCTAGCGAAATCTGTTCCGCCTTAGCGAAATTCACCCGCCTTGTCATGCTGTACCACGCAACCGACTTCACTTGTGTATTACTCCTCTTCATTCCTAAATTTAGCCAAATTGTTGTGCTTTATGGTATTTTCATACATTAGGTGGCCTATAAGCCACCTCCCATTTGTAACCCTAAGCAACAAATCGAGGAAGCAATTTTTGCAAGCTTTGAATTTTGTAAATAAAGTCTCGTAGTTTAGTTAGGTTTTGTTTTTCTCTTCTCTCATCTCGCTTCTTATTTTCGGCTGCCAAACACCCCTCTCGAGGATGACAACTCAAGAGATGCTTGGCTAAGCCTCTTTCTTTGAAGAGGAAGGCTAGCTTCGTGGCGGGGCATATGCATGTCATTCTTTTGTATTAAAAGCCACTGTGCACTGTGTTTATGACCCCTATCTTCAAAATACTTCACAATAGCATTGAATATTATTAATTTGGCCAATACTACATGCTCAGGATACAAGGTATACTTATTGCTAGATGCAATCAGGTTCATTAGATGGTCTTACGAGCCTCTGAGATGATATTAATGTTGGGGAGCCAACCGAAAGAGGCCATAGATGCATATTAATTCGTGTTGGACCAAATATAGAGTTGATTTTGTGGTGAGGTTTGCTAGTTAAATATAGATCCTAAGTATGCCTCGACTATAGGTTGCTTGTCATAACGCCGAGGATAAAACCCAGGACTTTGTTTGCCCTAACTTACCAAGTTACGACTCCAAATCTCTTCAAAGTTAACTTTTCACACTTCATTTTCAGTTTTTTTTTACAGTTAATCAGTTTTTAAACTCATCGCACTGTTTTTGAAACAAAAATCCAAAAAGTCCAAATAGAAAGTCTTACCTTCATGCACTTATGCAAATCATTTTTAGGATGAAAACTCATCCCCGTGTTCGACCCTAGATTCACTATACCGGCAAAGAGTCGATTCACAGTAGTAGGAACTTAGGTGTATATAAATTTTGTTGATTTTAGCTCAGCCTATCGGGCACGAATCAAACGGCGTCAAGGTCGGGATGGTGCCAAACTACGCAATGATAAGTTTGGCGGTAATTGCGGATCAACATCACAAGTTAAGGTAACCTTTTAATTTTTGTAACTCAGCTTGGTGAACCGCCGCTTTTCAGCACTTTGCAAGAATCGCACTGCTTTCAAGCCATTCGCTAGTTTTAATTTTGTCGGGGTTAATTTTAACCTTGCAAGTCGGGTTTGTCCTTCATAGGTCCCGGGCCAGGTAAATGTCAGGTATGCGCGGCCGACAGAGGAACTTCGTGAAGACTCCGTGATAGAATCAAGATATCAAACCCTCGACCTGGGCTGAAGCCGGTTGTACACACTGATACCATGGATCCACTACCTGAAGAACAACAGAGTCAGCCTGGAACCCCAATGAATCCAATATCCCATAGAACCATGAGGGATCACATCCACCCTCCCGAAAGCTGGGCGCCCATCCTCGCATCATTCCTCCCGTCAAGATGTAGCAAGAGGCCATATTCGTACCCTCTCTACTCCCACATATCATGGTATGGAAAACTAAAATCCATACACTCACATATTAGGGATTTGAGGAGGTTTGCACTACCTTTAAGAAAGGTATGATGGACACGGATTTGCTAAAGGAAAGCATTTCCATCGAATTTAAAGGACAAGGCCAAAATTCGCTAAACTCACGAGGCCTAACCATTAGAAATCAAGTGAGTCACAGTGCACTCCTCGAAGAAGTTCTTCTCATAAGACCAACAATTTGGAAGAGACAAATTTACACCTTTGCACTTAGGATGGTGAGGAGGTTTTAATGTGTGTTTGGAGAGATTTATGGAGACTATAAGTGCATGCCCACACCATGGGTTTGATACATGGATGTTAGTGAACCATTTCTATGGTGGTATGTCTCCTGCCATGAGGCAGCTTTTGGAAACCATGTGTGGAGGAGACTTTCAAGTAAGCATCCTGACGAAGCCATGGATTTTTTAAATTACGTGGTTGAAACTTCTAAGGGTTGGGATGAGCCAAACCTCAGTGGAAATAAACAATGAGGCCTTCGCCCAACCCTGGGGAGAGGGATTTATTAACGCGAAGATATAGAAATGAGCCGTGGATTTCTACCTTAGCTAGAAAGTGGAGGAGCTGAAGGAAAAAGGCTCCATGAAGTGCATGCAGATTGAAAACACCGTGGCAAAGCAACCCTGCCAATCTCCAACCCCGCATACACCCGTAAGAACAAGATTCAATGGCCCCTACGCGGAAGGGGATTTGACGTCGAATGTGCCACATATCAGACAATTCAGGCCACAACAACCAATGCTCCATATGGTAATACCTACAATTCTAATTGGAGGAATCACCCTAATCTTCTTGGCCCACTTCGCTATACCACCAAGTGCCAAACCACGCTGTTCCCAATTTCAATCAATAACCACCACTTCATCCTCATCTTCCCAAGGCGGGAACAAGCCATCACTCAGTAAGATGGTGGGCAACTTTGTCAGGAACAAAGGAATCAATGTGCAATTGGCACAAAGATTGATACTATAGAGTACACTAAACAAGAGGAAGGGATGGACTTAGAGAGCAACCCCGAACTTAAAATTGATAACCTACAAGATTCGAATCACCAAGATCAACAAGTTATCAGAGGTACAAGAGCAGGAGATCTCTTCACAAACAGCCTAAATCCTAAGTGAATTACGAGGTAGTCATCCAACAATTCGTGAATGGATGAAGTTAAGGCTATAATTACCCCGAGAAGTGGAAAAGAGGTTGATCACCTATGCCAAAGCCCATGAAGAATCCAAAGGTGGAGAAGAATTGCGCCTGGCATATTCTCTAAAGGAGGACTCAATGAAATACAGCATACCACCTCCATTTCCACAAGCACTTAGAGGTAAGAAGAAGGCATCTCAGCAGGCAGGTATCTTAGAAGTCCTAAGGCAAGTGAAGGTTAACATACCTCTCGTTTGACATAATTAAACGTCCCCGCTATGCAAAATTTTTGAAAGATCTCGCGACAATCAAGAAGCGGATTAGGTATCGAGAAAAAGGCATTTCACCGAACAAGTCGAAGGCCATAATCCAAAGCAAATACCTCACAAATATAAGGATCCAGATCTCCCACAATTTCAGTCAATATTGGTGGGAATTGCATGACAAGTCATTGCTTGATTTAGGGAGCCACAGGAATCTAATGTCAGATTCAAGATATGCGCTAGGCTTAGGTGAACTTAAACCTACTAACATCACACTATCATCGCCGATAGATCGCTGAAAATCCCTAAGGATAGTTAAGGATGTCTTAGTGAAAATAGACAAATTCTACTACCCAAGATTTTGTGGTGCTTGACACCGAGCCAATTGCAAGTGAAACCCAATCAGCGTACCAATCATCTTAGGAAGACCACTAAGCCACAGCCAATGCAATCATAAATCGCTTCGAATGGAGTCATGCAACCTTACCTTGGTAACATGACTCGAGTTGAACATCTTTCATTTGAACAACAAACATGAGTTGCTAGGAAAATGAAAATCATATAATCAGAAGTGTTTCAAATGGTCAATGTGCGTGAAAACAAAAAGTGCTCAGAATTGGTATATGGTCCAGCCAAGGAGATTAAGAAATTTTGGTCCCCGCCATCAACACCTACCGGCAGTTTTCAATCGATCAATTCAAAGGCCATCACCGAGGACCGTGTCAACAATCAGCACCCAACACCATGGAGTCAACCCAGACCATCATGTGGGCTGAGGAGATCATTCTCCTTGACCCCTCCTTGAGTAATAATTTTGAGATTTTGAACTCGGTTCAGTTGTTATCAAACCGAATTGCGCCTATAATTTTGCTTTTTTGTCTTAAGTTAGTTAATTTTGATAATTTCGCTTATCAAGTAGTAAGTTTCCTAAATTAGCGCTTTTCTTTAGTAATTTTGTTTATATACTATAGTATTGTGTATTAAATTTTAATTATAGTTTTATACAATAATTGTCATTATAATTTTGTTTCTTATAATTTCAATATTTAACTAACAAATTTCGATATGTGTGGAATAATCGGGCCAGGGCCACCCGCTAAAATAGCGAAAAGACTGTATGACTCTTCAGCTACCTTGGAAGTCCTATAAGAGGAGGGGAGGGGTTTTTGGTTTTCAGACACCTTTTATTTTCCTCCCGTAAATTTCGCCGTGATCCGAAATTTCCACTACCGTCGCACCTTCCTCGCAACATATCTGCACGACCGAGCCTGGTCACTGCCGCCGCCATCCCGCCAGACCAGAGCACCGACCACGTACCGTATTCTGCGCATTTCAGTCTCTCGTCTGAAAGCAAGAGCGTAGCAAATTTCGTATTTCCCAAATACTGGCCGCGGCTCAATCACAAATACTTTAGCCACCGCGTTGCCACAACCAAGACACTTATCACAGGCTCAAGACCCTCGAGTCCCGTCCATTCATTTTGCCCTGCCTCAGCAGTTGATCCTCTACCGAGCTTTATTTGGCTATTACAGAGCCTGCAGGACCGGCAAATGCTGAGCCTCGGTTCATCTAATTGCTTCGAGGATCTCGCGCCTAGAGAGCCTCGCCTGTGCACATTCAGCATTAGTTACATTTTCAAGTGAGCAGAGTTCCCTTCCGCAGTAGTATCCAGATTTAAGATATTCGCATCGCTGGTCCCGCATCTCGCCCGCGTGGTTAGGTTCGCACACCCGAGAGAGGCCCCGCCTTCGGTCCCACCCGCATCATCACCGGGTCCCCGAGGCAAGATCCGAAGAGCCCAGTGATTTCGCCGATATCGACACTGAGGGACCCTGCCCCATCGTCGTGTCCCTCGAGGAGGTTAGGAAGGCTCCTGCTTTCTGCAGCCCGCACACGCCCGTGAGAGTCATCTTCCTCTCGACCTCAGCCGTCACCAGTCACATCTACCGAGGCTAATTTCATCACCCCCAAACTGCCATCGCCCGAGGATTCGACGACCATTGCTCAGGGAACCCCATTCCCGGAATGTCGACTCCATCGTAGACCGCTCCATCAGAGTCGCACTACGACGCCCCCAAGACCGAGGGCCGGGATCCCGAGCACGGAGTCCATGAGGTTGGATCGAGGAGTATTCACTATTACCTTTCATGACTCGAGGCAAGATACTACGACGAAAGTGGTGCTGCGCTTTAACACTCGATGACCTCTAGGGAGCAAATCTTACCCACTGAAAGCTTCAAGACGATGATCGCCCGGTGTACTCGCAGCAAAGCAGATATTACAAAGAACTTTTTCAGTCTCGCGCATACCGCGCACCCGTAGGGTTACCGAGCTGGCTCACCCGCCCCATGTGAGATGCCGGTCCGAGCACCGGCCGTGAGACACCACCGTTGGTCCAAAGATTTTACCGGAGGCTTCCGCCGCATGCCGATCGACCATCTATTTCACAGACGAGCGCTTATTCCCTCTGCAGAGCATTATGTGCGTAGGAGGGGAGCCATTCGAGGCTCTTTACCTGATCTCTGGGACTCTGCCCACCTCCGAGCCGGTGATGGCCTCTGCTGCGGGGCTCGAGGAGAAGGTCCATCGAAAGGACCTAGCACGAGCAGATAGCCTTCCATTACTTATGCCGAGACCTCTCGCCATGCCTCGAGCATCCGGGATTTCCAATGAGCCTGTGGATCGAGATGAGGGTCCGATGCCCTCTGGTGCTGTCAGTAGAGCGGGTGATGACTATGCCCGTCTCTTTTTCACCTCGCACGGCAGGGATCGGGGGAGGAGGTAATCGGGTCGACGGCCAGGACTCCCCACAGAGATGATACGCCGGCCTCGAGCCCGAGGTACGTAGGAGTCCAAATACACGTATGTCACCTCCATCTCTCGACACACTACATCAAGAAATGCAGCTCTGATATTAATCTCGGCCCATCCTATTCCCGAAGACACCCATTCGGGCCGGAGTACATTCATGCCGCCTCTAGAGAGATAGTCGGGTGTGATGGATGCCATCCGCCTCACTAGCAAACACAGTGTACTTCTCAGATCGAGGTCAGCCCAAAGGTCACTCTATGCTCAGCCAGGATCATGACGCACTCGGGCCTTCCTCGTGTTCCCCGATAAGAGAGAGGAGCCCACCACGACGCAACCTATTTGATGTTCTAAGAAGAAGAAGAAGAAATTCAGACTCCACCACCACCACAAAGAAGTGAGGTGGTTAGGTTTCTTTTATGATTTTCAGATAGTTACCGCTTTATCAATCGCCTACTAATTTTGATTAGGATTCATACACCTATAGTGTAAAGTGATATTTTCAGATGTTTAGCTTTGATATGCATGTACTAGCTACTTTGGCTATATCAAAAGCTATTGGCCCAAGATATATATATACAAACTTTTGCATACCATGTTTTGTGCCTTTACTCATGTATATTTGTTTTTTCTTTTTCAATCGAACAATTGAATTGCTACACTGACAATTGAATTGCCTTGTGTTGGAAAATTGAATCCATTGCTCACTACCTTGGCGTTAGAGCAAATTCCATGTTTAAATCCGCTGTCGCCAGCTCCAGCATGCTCAACTTGGAAAATTTCTCTCCCTTAAGCTTAATTCACTGACACCGATTGTTTCAATAAATGTGAATTTGTTTGCTCTTTTCGCCAGATAGCCGGCCTAGTATGTCGGGCAACCCAGGATAGGTTTGTGTTACCCATACTTGAAGACCAATGTTGTCTTCCAAAAGGAAAAGAAAGAAAAAGCAAATAGAAAAAGAAAAAGAAAAAGAAAAGAAGAAAAAAAGAAAATAAAGTCGTGAAGTTACCAAAACCCGAGCACGGTCCGAGGGGTGTATGGTGAAAGTTTTGAAGCCCGATGCCCTAAGCCCACTTGGTCGGGAGTCATCGATTTAGTTCGCACGGGTGGATAGGTAGAGCTCCAACGAATCAGAGCGCTGATTTTCTCGGGGTCATTCGGAGTCCAAGTAGTTTTAGAGTTTGTGGTCGTGATCCTTTCGCTTGATGCCCTAAACCTTAATTGCTGGGAGTCATCTGTGAACCCTGCCACGTACTTCTGTGAAGTCGGCTTTAAGCATTGCATCCTACAGCAGAAGCCGAATAAAGAAAGAAGTGCGTGAATTATCCTTATCTAGGTTGTTCAACATCTTAAGGCCATGTCTAAGGTTGGGGGAGGGGGAATAAATTTTGCAATTTATTGGCGTAACTGCTATATAAAGAACCATTAGACTTGTGGAAATTCAAGTCGAGAATCATGGAACTAATATTGACCTAAAATTGTTCTCAGATGGTTTTGCCTCTTCATGTCTAAGCTAAACTTGGTGTCCATTTTTCAGTTTAAGGTACTGTTTATATGTACATAAACCCATAAACTTTTTGAAAATCACTACATGCATCTCCTTTTTGTTTTTGCATTGCTAAGGGACTAGCAACGTTTCGGTTGGGGGGTGTGATTAGTACCCAAAAAGTGCTATTTTGAACCCTATATTAGATAGGTTTCTGAAGCAGCTTTTACACTAATCATGTCATTTATGCCAATCAAGTTCAAGTCTTCTAAGACAATGGCGCCTGCAGGTTATTTTTGGTTGTTTTGCAGGTTTTGCAAGACTTTCGGGAGTTCAATATCAGTCAAATGATGAATCACTCTAAGATTGATCCCAATCTGTCACCATCAATCACTCAAAATCAAAGAAAGAATGAAGTAAAGCGAATGGAAATCGATGCAAAGAGGAGGATGTATACGCAAAGGAAGATCACAAATCCCAGAATTTCGCTAAGATTGCGGTAATGTCGATCGCGAAAAATTTCAACCTTAGCGAAAAATTTCGCAACCTTAAATAAATTACCAATTTTCGCTTAGAGACACCAGTGGTTTTCGCTAGCACCGTTCCTAGCTTAGTTCTCATGTTTTCGCTATCATTAGCAATTTTCGTTGTTGCGAATTTTCGCTAGCTAGCTAAATCACCACTCCATTTTTACAAATTTGCATTGCCATTCCTTGGTGATTTTCAAGAAGGCTAAATTTTCACACAATAATAAATTGTTCTCGCCTAAATAAATTCACCGCCTTGTCATGCTTTTGTAATTAATGCAACCGACTTCAATTTTGGTGTATTACCTTTGTCCCTAAATTTAGCCAAATTGTTAGGCTTTTTATGGTATTTTCATACATTAGGTGGCTCATATAAGCCACCTCCCATTTCAGAACCCTAAGTAACAAATCGAGAAGCAATTTTTTGGTAAGTTTTGAATTTTGCAAATAAAGTCTCGGGAGTTTAGTTAGGGCTTTTTCTCTTCTCTCTCCTCGTCTTATTTTCTGTCGCCAAACACCCCCTCTTAAAGGACGACAACCTCAAGATAAGCCAAGGTTTCTTTTCTTTGGAAGAGAAGGAAGCTGGGCCAAGCATGGGCATACGGCATGTTGTCCTTTTGTATTAAAGCCGTACCGTGTTTATGACCCCTATCTTCTCAAAATATGGTTGAATAGCATTGAATATTATTAATCAGCCACATTTACCTATGCTTCGTGATACAAAGGTATACTTATCGCATGCACTGCGGTTCATTAGACGGTCTTTACGAGCCTCCAGATGATATTTAATGTTGTGGTTTCAAACCGAAAGAGCTATAGATGCATATTACCCGTGTTGACTCAAATAGGAGTTGTTTTTTTTAAGGTGAGGTTTGCTAGTTAAATATAGATCCGGTTATGCCTGACTATGTGTTGTTTGTCATAACGCTGAGATAAAACCCGAGGGACTTTTGTTTGCCCTAACTTACCAAAGCTTAGTGACCTAAATCTTCAAAGTTAACTTTTCACACTTCATTTTCAGTTTTTACAGTTAATCAGTTTTCAAACTCATCACACTGTTTTTGAAACAAAAATCCAAAAAAGTCCAAATAGAAAGTCTTACCTTCATGCACTTATGCAAATCATTTTTAGGATGAAAACCCATCCCCGTGTTCCTATTCACTATACTGCAAAGAGTCGACTAATGCGGCAAAGAGTAGGAACTTAGGGTGTATATAAATTTTGTTGATTTTAGTTCAGCCACTGTGCACGAATCGTGACAATGAAAAGGCCATTCGCCAAATACTTAGAGGATTCTCCGGGATAAGGGGTACGCTTACTATGCCGGGAAACTCGAAGAAAATGGTATACCGAAAAGCGCGCACTGCATTCTTATGGAAATGTTATATATGATTAGTAGGACAAATTTACCCGGTTTTCTATGGGGCAGCTTGGAAAACGCCTTGGCCATTTGAATCGTGGTACCTACAAAGTCGGCTCCATCGACTCCTTTGAGTTATGGATCGGGCGCAGTTTCCAGATTTCAAACCATCTTAAGGCTCAGACGTCCCGTGTAAGGAAGGTCAGATAATCCAACATTAAGTAAGTCGACTCCCAAATCGATGTTACTTTTGTATCTTTACTCCTAACATTCGAAGGGATATTGGTTCTATAATCCCAATGGAGGCACGCTGAATTGTGGGAATCACAAATGTACTAAGTTTTTTGGAGTTTGATGTGGGTCAAGAAAGTAGCTACTCACGCACTATCGAGGATGATAGTACAAATGTGGTAATGTGGTACTTTATCTTCTCCTATACGTATAATTGTAAAAGTCCCCACACATCATATTGAACCCGCTGAAAACTGATCCCGTTGTCAGACAGCCCTAATGAAGTTCATCAAGGCTCTCAGTGTGATGTAGCTATTACTACCCAAGAAGGAGATCCACTAGTGGAGACACACTATACCACCTGACCATTTAACTATATGCGAGAGCAAGACTAATGAGCATCTAAGCCTGTGATCCGGGATCCCAATAACTTATGAGGAAGTCAAGCTTTGTCCTCGCCGAATCAAGTATCGATGCAATGAGAGATGAAATTCAATCTATGAGGCATAATGGAGTTTGGGAACTGACACCACCTGAAGGTCATAGACCCATTGGCCGCAAATGGGTGTATAAGACTAAAAGGACTCAAAGGAAAGATCGGTAAGCTTAAAGTTCGACTAAGAGCCAAAGGTTTCACTCAGAGAGGAAGGAGTAGACTCAGAAGCAACCTTTCTCCCAGGGCCTTTCTAAAGATTCTTTCAGAGTGATCATGGCATTAGTTGCTCATTTCGATATGGAGTTACACCCGCATGGATGTTAAACCGCTTCTCACGCAGACCCAATGAAGAAGTCTATATGATGCAACCCGAAGGTTTTGTGGCAAAGGATTCGTAAACTTGTATGTAGACCTAAAAAGTTCATTTACGGCCCCAAGCAAGCTTCTGTGACAATGGTACTTGCCTTTACGTTGTCATGTTTCATGGTTTTGCTGGTAACAAAGTAGATCAAATGTATATACCGCATGTCAAGTGGGAGGAAATTCATTTTCCTAATACTCTATGTGGATGATATCCCGCTTGCTAGCAAGTGACTCCTGGTTTAATGCACGGTACAAAAGTTTGGACAGTTGCTAAAGAACTTTGATATGAAGGACCTTGGTGAGGCGTCTTTCAGGTCAAGTATCGAGATTCACAGAATCGCTTCAGACTCAGGGGTTTATCTCGAGGGCATATGTTGATCGTATTTTAGAAAGATTCAACATGCAACAATGTAAGCCAGGAATTGCTCCTGTCTGTAAAGGTGATAAGTCGAGTCTGTCACAATGTCCTCATTCAGATATTGAGAAGGCCCAAATGAAGAATGTGTGTACCTTACGCAATAAGACTGGGAGCATTATGTATGCGCCTGGGCATGCACTAGGCCAGATATTGCCTTTGCAACAGGACTTCTAGGCAGATATCAGTCAAATCCAGGACACGATCATTGGGTTGCTGCCAAGAAGGTTATGAGGTACTTAAAGAGGACAAAAGACTATATGCTGATTTACAAACATGTTCAGGACCTACAAATTAGTTTGGTATCTCGATTCGACTACCGGGCTGTCAGCATGAAAAGAAGTCAACAACCGGTTATATCTTTAAGCAACGTGGAGGTGCAAAGATCATGGAAAAGCGAAACATAAATCAATTGCATCCTACCATGCAAGTGAGTTTGTAGCATGCTTTTCAAGAACTACTCAAAGTAATTGCTCGAAACCTCATTAAGGAGTTAACCGTGTTTGATTTTGTGGATGTGCCCATACAATAGAGCTAGACAATAACTCTCAAGAAGGTTGTTTATTAACAACAACAGAGGTCTCAAGGGGTCTACACTACGGAGGCTGGCACTTGACTATAAATAAAAAGTTCAAATCGGTGACGTTGCAAAGGAGCACATATCAACGTAGATGATAAAGTGATTGCATCCGCTAACTAAAGGCCTTCGCCTGTAGCCTGATCCACATGTCATTAACATTTATTAGGAGTATCACATGGATACCGTGAAATTAGTGGAGCTATTAAGTTTTATGTTGCTCTTATGAAGGTTGAATCCAATTTTATTATATTTTTGTACAATTGAATTCAGATCAACTCTTTCGCATTCAATAAGGTATTTCTGAATGCAGTTTATCGAGTCAGTACATATAATCATGGAAAAACTCGAGGCATTGTGTAAACCTTGAGTACAAGCTATGGGGCATTCTTGGCATTAGCCTTAACAGCATATTTTGTTACACATAAAGTAAAGTTACCTATCAAGGTAACACATATACGTGTTCGTTTATCCATGATGGATATTCTGACACACTGTGCTTTCATGGACACTCTAAGGAGAGAGAATTGACTAACAAAAATGGATAACACATGAAGCATCACTCATTATGAGTATTGTTCATTTAACACACTACCATATTGGAATCCTAAGATCAAGAAGTTGCAGGACCATTGCTGAAGGGCTCGCATGAGCACTTAATTACCGCTGATTCAAGTTGTTCGAGACTTTTTATGGATCTGATTGACTATTAAGAATAATTTAGATCAATATAAAGGTGCGCATTACGCTTGTTTCCAATTAATATTCGCTAAGTGGAGAAAACGCATCCTACAATAACTGCACTATCCTGCAACAAGGTCGAGTCAAGCTTCAAGTGCTTGTGCAATGGAGTGACAGTGATGCTGAGGATGCTACCTGGGAAGATTACATAGCATTTTGTCAAACAAACCTGAGTTTCCACCTTGAGGACAAGGAGGTTTTTCAAGGAGGGAGAGAACACACGCCTCACCCCATTCCAGTGGCCCAGCGCAGGGGAAGAACTTGAACTGGGTATGACACCAAAGGAGAATACAATCAAAGACATGGACCTGGGTCCAACAATCGCTCCAAATCTAAGTGACAAGGCCCCCCGTACTGTTAACAAATTATGTTGCTTGGGCGGAAAGCAACCCGAGGGGGGTGTAGATTTCTTCTCTATTTTTCTTTCCTTTTTTTTTTCTTTTTTTTTTTTTTTTGCTTGAGTTTTTGGGAGCGAGGGGGGAAGGACAACAAAGGAGTCTACTGAAATTGTAAAGGGGGAGAGGTATTGATTTGGAGAATAAATAGATTTTCCTCTTCATCTCTGATATTTTTCTCAAGCCTCGCATTTTTTCTTCATTTGTGACTGAGATTTAAAGTCAACACTCGCTCGCAGAGTGTTCAATCTTTGTGATTGGGGATAGCACTGCCGCGAGATAGTTCATCACAAAGTGGAGAAAAAAAGGTTCAGAAGTGCCAGTTTCATCGAGAAACGAGAGACCTCGACCAATTGAGGATGAGGTTAGGGTTCAGGCCGAGGTCCGTGGAGGAGATAGCTTCAACCCGCTGGCTGGCAAAGGGCATCTGTGGTGGTCAAAGCCATTTTAGGTGTACTAAGGTATTGATATTTCAAATCAAAATAAGCCAATATTTTAAACTAATGGAGTTCAATAATGATATGATTTATAATTACCACAACTAAATTTTGTAGGTAACAATTAAAATTAATAATTTAAAAATATGTCAATTTACCTCACAAAACACCCCTAGCTTCAAGAATCAATAATAAATAAAAATAAATATTTTTTCGCTTACTCCATGATGCCTTTTTCAACCTAACCTGGCCGGAGCCGTGGGGGTCAAAAGTAGGGCTCCACCCGTGATCGTTTCAGGCCGGGATGCATCCGATTGTCCTGGCTGTAGCCAGATCGCTACAATCGTCGACCCAGCCCTGACACGCAAGACTCCTCCCAAGAACAGCAGTAGCTGGGCCTACGAGCTAGCTTCGTGAGTCGCCTCCGATGCCAAAGTCGATTCTTCCCAGAGAAAAGAGAGAACAAGCGAGAATTAGTATTGGCATCCGAATGTGCGTAAGAATGTTACGCATTTTCACCGATGGGATGGCCTCGTGATTATAGTCGAGGCTCAACCAGCTTGATGGTAATTAGAGTCCTTTCCATCGATGGAATATTTCTTATTTTAAATTCATCTGGACTGCACAGATATAGGAAAAGCTGTTAACTTTGGGATAGCTTTCTTTCCTTATAGGATGTCCAACCTAGAATGATCTATCATTATCCTTTCTCTTTCCCTTATGGTGGGATCCGGGAATAAACAAAATATATCTTCTATTTTCTCGTTTAGACGAGATGTACCCGCTTATCAGACTCAGTTATGGATTTTTTCAACCCATCTCTGACTTGGTTGGTCTGGGAATCCACCCCCGCTTCAGTTGACATATGGGGCCTGGTTTGATATGGAGCCCGCCATTTCCTCCGGTCTAGGACCGATATTGGGCCTATTTTCGCCCATACTGTGCCACGCCCCAAATTTCAGATACGCCGCGTGCGCAAGGGTCACTTTCCCCCGTCGTCTCGTGCTATTCCCACGCGTCCGTCTCGAAAAAGCCTAAGAGACGACAATGGTGACTCCTTCTGCCGCATTGTTTTTCATACTTTCGACTCCCTCACTCTTTCATCAACCCCTCCTATCTCGGTTTCTCCGATCTGCTCCTTTCCGCTTTATTCCTGTGTCTCGCCGCTTCTTTCGCGTGGTCCTTTTCGGTTGATAGGACGAGGCTCTAGGGTTTATTTGTTCGCTCGCCTATTACTATTTACTTACGCTACGGGTCCAAATCGCTCTTCGCGTGATCGACGACTCTTCCGTTGGGATGTCGGCCCCAGTAGTCAGGGTGTTCCCCATTATGCCACAAATAAGCCAGCCTCAACCTCGGCTTCCCGAGGCGCCTCCCATCCAGTAGATAAGGGTAAAAGGAAATCAACATGATCACCCCAAGGGGTCGATTTCCTCAATGTCGCCTTCTAAGATGCCGCTGAACGTGGGATTCCAGCAGAGTCGGGCCTCACATGGGACCATTTTGCCGACGCTATCGACCTCCCGTGTCCGAATATGGGTCCCGCATGTTCGACTTTATACAAATTCCTCCGTGCCCGGATGGTCCGCTTTCGTCGCCGACAATGGCCTCGCTTTTCCACCGCACCCCTTCATGAAAGGGGTTCTCGCAACATTTCAACATTCATTCCCAACCGCTCCCAAACGGCCGGGTATTTTCGTAGGCCTTTTCGGGTCTTTTTGGGGTGATGAGGGTTCCGGGCGTTCCTAAAGATAGCCAAGCCCTTTCATCTTTCATTCCAAATAGCTACCCCGAGGGCTTCATTTTCTTCTCCAAACGCTGTGAGCTCTCCGCACTCCGACCTACCACATAGGTCATGGAAGGGACGGTATTTCTTCGTGAGCGGTCGTTCCTGGGAGTACAACCTTTCTGACAGGGACGATACCCTAGGTGTCCCTACGACCTGGCATACCCCTGATAATCTTCGTGAGTATTTGCTCTGTTTTTAGCGTGGCTTGTCTGAAGATGGTTGAACGTTTCTAGTTTTTACACTTTCCTCGTGTTTCTCAGGTGCTCGTTTTGACCTTAGCGAGGAAGACAACGCCATAGCTCAAGCATGGAATGTCCGCTCCGCCCTTATGAGTTGATAAAGTCCGCATTCCCCGGGTCCATCTAGGTCGATGTCCGGACGATCCTCTGCTTTAAGGCCCTCGCCTCCTTCCACCTCGGGGGTTCCCTTTCGACTCCATCACGCCTCTCCCACTCTGGGAAATTTTAGTTCATTTAAGTGGCGTCATTCCGAAGCTCAGCCGTGAAAAGGAAAACAATAAATCTCGAGAGGGATTTGTTTGCCAGCTGTGTTCGAATCGTGACGCTCCGACTTCCCCGGGCCCAAGGGCTAGAGCGGGCGTTGTCACCATTGGCTGATGCTTTGTCGTTTTATGCCCTACGCCTTCCAAGCCTGCTGGAGGCGAAGAATCTCGGGTGTGGCTGCCGAAAATTGCCAGCGGCTATGCTCGCATCCGTACGATCCCGCTCTTCAAGACGCTCGGGTTACCTCTCGAGAGGTGGCGGAACCGGCGAGAAAGAAGCGAAAATAAGGGCTAATAATGCTCAGATTCTTTGCTCTCCACACCGAATCCTGCGGCAGCGCCGTTTCTTCTATTGTCATGATTCACCTCGTGGAGGTCGCGCGGCTTCCGGCTTGAGAAGCTTAGCTTTATCCTTTCGTGGAGTCGCCGTAACCTTTCTAATCACATTTATCACCATTCTGCTTCAAGGCCCAAGATCGACTTTGTGTTTGATATGCAAAGTTGCTACTCATTTTAGCTGGGTCCGGTCCGAAGGCCAAATTAAATGAGAAGCACGTAAAGATCGCCGCATTTATATATGGCAAGCTGCCACGCTCACCGCCGAAAGCCGGCAGAGCCGCAGAGCTGGGGCAGCCGTTTGAACAAGATGTGGAGCTCGACTTAAGTCTCGACTTGAAGCACACTCACGCTTTGTGCTCGGGCCGAGAGTAGAGAAGATGAGGCTCAGAACAGCTCGACCAAGGCCGCGCGAGCTTCAAGAGGTTCGGGACAACTCCAGTCGCCCCGTGAGTAACTTGGTCGGGAGGCTCAGGAGGGACTGACATTTGCCCAATGCGAAGCCAATCAGCCAGTGGATGAGCTCGTCACCTCCCGGGGCGATATGTGAGATCTTCAAATGGAACTACGTGCGGCCAATGCTTCATTAATTTATTGTGGAAACACAACTGGGCGGCCCGCTCGCGGCTTCCGAGGGTGGTGTCGCTAGAGATCGCTTCGCCGCGAGTCTTTCGAGGTCAGCACTGCTTGTTGCCAGAACTGAGGAATGCCATGACATGCATCACCTTTCATCGCCAGTCGATGGTTGCAATGTAGGGATTCAGGTTATTAGGGCAACTCCGCGATCAGCTCTGCTCGCGGGCTCTCAGTGGCTCGCCAAAGGAAAGCGGTTCTCGCGCACCCCAACCTAGATTTCACCCTTCTTGATCTTCCCAAGGACGAGGAGGCAGGGAATCTCCCTCTGCACTATTCCCAAGGGTCCGACACTCCTATTGAAATCCATTCTCATTCCTCGTCATCCCTTCCTCCAAGGCGTGACTTCAGGACGATCCGACCCTTTATCTCCATCTCCTTTTTTTTTTTTTTTTTTTTTTTTTTTTTTTTTACGTATGTATATATTTACTCATTTTGCCGTACGGGGCCCGATCCATGTAGCTCTCTTTTTCGATAAATACATATTTTGTTATAATTCGCATTTTACTGAATACATATGTATTTATTCCTAAACCGATGATTCGGTCAAGTGGCTCGGTTAAATGGGCTCACTTTTCCTCTTAGGGCTCTCGTATGCTATTTTCTCGCTTCAATCGACAAGGAAAGCTCAAAGCGATTAATCGTGAACTCGCTCACGCCGACCGCGTGATAGCTCGTCATCATAGTGAGAGGCAAAGTTGCTCGCTATGAAATGAATGGCGAGTCTGCCAATATAAAATGGTTGAACTGGGGCTTTCCATGTGAACCCGGCAGGCAAGCCGGTAAAACGCATAGTCAATAGAGCTCGTCCACTGGTCGATGAGAAGAGCTGCCTGGTAAGAGAGTAGAGCTCATTCCATGTCAGTTGATGTGAAAGAGCTCGCCGAGTGAATAAGACAGCTCGTCCATGTCGACCTGGAGTAGGAAGAGCCTGGCCAATGTAAATGTGAAGCAGGAGCTCATCCATGTTGACCGATGAGAGGAGTCGGTCAGTAGAGGGTGCAGCCTGGCCCATGTTGGCCGAGCAGGAAGAGCTCGCCGTAATGAATAGACAGAGCTCGCTCATGCCGATCGAGAAGAGCTCGCCAATGAATTGTGAGATTTGCGCCTGCCCATGTGCTTAATCGATAGAAGTTACCTGCCAATGTAAATTATGAATTAGAGCTCGTTCCATGTTGACTGATGAGAAGAGCTCGTCTGGGTGAAGAGAGAGAGCCTGGCCCATACAAGGATAGAAAGAGCCTGGTCGTAGAATAGAGATTGGGAGTCATCATGTCGACCGATGTGGAAGAGCCACAATAACAATTCAGAAGTAGGAGCTCGTCCATGCTGACTGATGAGAAGAGCTCGTCTGGGTGAAGAGCAGAGTAGAGCTCGTCCATGTCAATGACAGAAGAGCTCGTCGAGTGAATAGTCGGGTCTTCCTGGGCGCCGTGGCCTTGCGGCTGCTCCACCGAAATGGGTCGGGTCCGACCATTTAGGGCAAATATGGCCCGTGGTTGAGCAGACGACCAGTCGAGGAGCAATCCAGGCTCATGGCGCAGCGGGCCTTGGTGGCTGCCCAAATGGGAAATGGGTCAACCGACTCCATTTAGGCAGCAGGGTCTTCGTGGTCGAGCGCACGACCGGTCAGAGGAGTAACTGGGCTCTGGCAGTGGTCTGGTGGCGTGCTCCAAATTGAGCCGGGTCGATCCGACTCCATTTAGGCAAATAAGGGTCAGGTTGCTGCATCGACCACGAGTGAGCAACTGGGCTCATGGCGCAGTTGGCCTTGGTGGCGCTCCGCACCAAATGTAATGATCCGACTCCATTTAGGTACGCTGGCCTCAGATTTGAAAGCAGACGACCCCGCCGAGTGAGCAATCCGGGGCTCACGGCCAGCTGGGTCTTGGTATGCTCCAAATTAAATGGGTCGGTCTGACCTAATGAGGCAGCGTGGTCTGTGTTGGAGCAGATCGACCGGGCCAGAGTGAGTAACTGGCCTACGGCTACAGCTGGCCTTGTGGCTGCCTCCAAATTAAATGGTCGATTCGACTCATTTAGTAAACAGGGTCTCAGACTAAGCTGCGGTGATGAAACGCCACGTGTGAAGAGACGCTTCGTGTGACTTTCTTTGTTCGAGAAACTTCTGTGGAGAACTGCTTCGTGAGAGGAAAACGCTTCGTGTGAATTTCAGTTCTTGAAAAGGTGCGAACTGCCATTAATACTGGAGAATTTGGAACGGTTGCGTGAGCTTCCGGACGCTTGGCCCTTTGATTGTAATACCTTGTCAGTTTCCTTTGATATTCTCCAGCTGCCTTTGAACCGCCGCTTCGTCTAGGAGTTCTAAGTTCAGACGGCGGCCTCAAGCCAGCAGTTCTCTCGATGCTAACTCAATCCCTTGGGATTTATTCCGACTTCTACAGGCGATCGTCACAAGGCAAAAGCTAAGGCAAAGGGGGTTTCCCTAGTAGCTGTCTTTTGTGTTGTCCTGTAGGCCCATAGTACCTCAGAAGGTATTCTACCCACCCTTTATAATCTCTTCCAACTTGGTCTTCAAAGCGGCTTTTGCTGGTCTCCTTGGATGAGGACTCGGCCCGTCTGCTCGACCGCGGTGCTGGATGAGAATTTTAATTCCGGGCTCGCACAAAGTCTCTAAATTTGTCGCTGTTTGAACTCCGTTTCCATTGTCCGATAAATTAGGTTTCGGGATACCAACCCCGCAAATGATAGCTCGCCACACAAAATTACTGCGATCTGCCTCCGTGATCGTAGCTAAAGGCCCTGGCCGCCTATTTGGTGAAGTAATTCCATCGCGATGATTATGAATTTACACCGCCCTTTCCGTCGATGGGCGGGGTCCTACGCCCAAACCCCATTGCCGAATGGCCAAGGGCTTCAGATCGACGCCGTGGTCTCCGATGGGAGGTGTGAGATCTCGCGTGCTCCCGCAGATTCGTATTTTTCGACCAGTCCGGGCCATGGCCCTTGAGTAGTCAAGCGCAGTATCCCCTGCCTCAAGACCTTCCCCATAATGCCCGAGCTCCTATATGATTCCCGTGATATGCCCTCGTACTTAGCACGCACCCAAAGGTCTCTCCCCGCGATGCATTTCCTGCAGTGAAGAACCTGCAAAGGCTTCCCTGCGGGTCGTAAATCCGAAGATCTCACTCTTATTCGCCGCTTCTTCGTCATCCCAGGGTTCCGCCATTAATATAATCCCAAATAGGGTCCATCCAACTTGCTCTGATCCACCGCGACCATCTATAAGGGCCTATAGAAGGTT
Organism: Tetrastigma voinierianum; assembly: GCA_016808115.1. Taxonomy (NCBI): domain Eukaryota; kingdom Viridiplantae; phylum Streptophyta; class Magnoliopsida; order Vitales; family Vitaceae; genus Tetrastigma; species Tetrastigma voinierianum. The sequence continues at coordinate 95,705 of JAEQBH010002651.1, read as the reverse complement.
CGCTAAGTATTCTACAGTGTTACACGTCGAGGTCTTCCTCGAGAGGCTGTGGCTAGCTTTCGCTTAAGGCTGCCTACGGGAATTTCACCCTGTGGACATGTGTTACATGGACCCGGGCGAATTTCTTTGATAAGTCAAGAACCTTCTGGAGATACAAGATCATTCTCTCGCTTTTGGCCTCATATGTGTCTTCTATCTGTCTAACCACCAGTTAAGAGTCACTGTAGACTCCTTAACTCCATCAACCTCTAACGACAAGCAAGGCCGAGGCCCCGCTATGACGGCCTCACCCGCTTCTACTGCTGGATGTTCTCAATCCAAACCCGAAAGTATTATTCAATGTCTATTCCTTCGGAGTTAGGATAAGACCTCAAGCCTCCACTCATGCCGAGGCTCCATCTACAAAGAGCTTCCGCGGAAAGGCCTACCGCCGCTGGTACCCGCTGCCGGATTCTCGTCGATGCAAATTCCAGTGACAAAGTCTCGCCAAGACCTGCCTTTATGGCGATTTTTCGCCATATCTGATGTCAAACTCGCTTATTCTATAGCCCATTTTACGTCTCGCTTCGAGGTCTCTCGGTTTGTGCAAGACTTCTGTTTACTGGGTATTCAGTCGGGACTTCTATGGTACGAGCTTGAAATACCAAGCGGAGCTCCGAGCGGCGCAAGCACTGTGTACAAAATTAATTTTTTCATTTTCGGCATCTTTCCTCCGCTTCTCAGTGGCCTCTGCCGCAAAGAATAAACCTGAAGGCCGAACTGCCTCTTTATCTCCGCCGAGACAAAGACCGGGTTGAAAAGTTCGACACCCGCTGGCACAGGCGAGGAGTTCCCCATTGTGGCTCACTAGATCCGAGGGGAGTCAGATATGCCTCGCCGAGAACGCTTTCCGCACTTCAGATCCCATTGAAAGGCTTTCTTCGTAACCCGGAAGAAAGGTCAGCATCTATCACTTGCTCGACACCTAAAACGACTTAGGAGCAAATTATCCTCCCCTGTCGGGCCGCCAGACTTTTTTATTCTCGACCGGCGACAAGACATGTCGAGTACGCCTTTATTTTGTCCGGATTTGCTTTGATTCCCCTGTGATTGACTATGAAGCCCAGAAATTTTCCGGCTGACAAGCCGAAGGCGCATTTGGCTGGGTTCAGCTTCATATTATAGTTTCTTAAAATCTGGAACGCCTCTGAGAGATGAGCGATGTGGGTATCGACAAGAGGGACTTAACCAAGATGTCGCTTCTATGTATACTTCCATGCTGGTGCCTATCTCGCTTTGGAACATCCCATTTACTAGTCTCTCGGTAGGTCGCCGCATTTCGGTGCCCAAACCCAAGACATCACCTCGGCTAACACAGTCCCTCAGGCCAGGACGAATCCAGGTCTTTCGTCTTCGGGTCCATGCTGATCCGTCAGACTCGCCAGAAGGCATCCATGAAACCAAGAAGTTCATGACCGTGAGCATCCACGGCGAGATCGATTCTAGAAAAGAGAAACCGGCCCTGGACAAGTTTTGTTTATGTCGCTGAAGTCGATACGTAGAGTCGCCATTTGCCGCTTCGCTTTTTAACGAGCACGACGCCGCCAACCACTCCGGTATTCCACTCGATCGCCTCCTTCGAGGAGTTTACAACCTCTTCTATCATGGCTACTTTTGCGCGGCTCCCGCGCTTCGCTTGATCGTTTAGCGATGGGTCGGGTGTTCAATGATGTGGTGATTACTGCAGGGTCAATTCCTCCCATATCTTACTGCTTCCATGCGAAAACGTCCTTATTCTGCTTTAGAAACTATGCGAGGAGACGCTTGAGATTTCCTGTTAATTTTGAGCCGATGTAGGCGAGATGTTCCGGGTCGTCATTCAGGGAACTTGCCTAAGTTCCTCGTGGTTTTTGCCGGTGAGCACTGCCGCGCATGTCGGCTTCATCCATATTAACGGGTTGTCGATCGCTTCTTCGTTTTCGATTAGCGAGCAAGACTGCCACCCGCTGATCTCCTCGAACCATCCCTATTCCGTGAATGGTTGGGAATTTGATAAACTGCATGATACGAGGGAATGGCTTTATTGTGTCGAGAGATACCCTAATAACATGTTATGTCACTGTGGCGTCTACAATGAGAAATTCGCCGCCGTCAAGTGTTGGGCATGGAGGTTCTCCCAAAGTGAGTACTGACTGAGCCTGTAGAGGCAACACTTTTCTCTAAAAATCCGCAGATGCGCGGTTGACGGTTCTCGCTTTTCTCTCCCACTTCCATTTTGTCAAAGGCTGAGGCAAAAATGATGTCGGCCGAACTTCCGTTGTCGATTAAAACCCGATGAACTGTTGTGTTGGCTACGATCGCGCGAACCACCAATGGGTCGTCATGGGGGTGCTGATATCCTTCCAGATCTGAGTCAGAGAACGTGATGGTTGTGTCTAGTCGAGGTAGTTTAGAGATCGGCTTGTGTTTCCATCTCTGACGACTGATGTCAGCGCAAGAGCTTTTCCGAGCGAACTAGATTCTCCTCCGCGAACTCTCCCGAGATTACTGATTTCTCCAAGGGGTCAGGGCTGCGGCCGAGTCGCCGCCGTCGAGGCTGGTCGCCGAGTCGGGCCTCGGGTCCCTATTCTCGGGCTTGATTCCGCCTGATTTCAGCTTGATTTCTCGAGATATGAAGCGCCTGGGAGGTATCCTCGCTGTGGCTGGGGTACCTATTTCTCTCCTTAGTCAGATAGTTGTCGGTGCGATGCCCATAGTCCCTATGAAACTCGCAATACTTAGTGTTGTCTCTAGCGGCGGGATCCGATTTCATCCGAAGCCAAGCCATCTCAAGAACTCCGCCTGCTCGCACTTCATGTGTAAGATCTGCGGATACCGAGGCTGCTAATGGAGGAAGGCCGCGGCAGTAACGCCTTTTTCTCTGACAGGGTGGGCCTGCAACGGTCTACGAGATTTCCACCGCCTTTTTGGAGATCGTTCTCGATCTTTTCACAGAACTTCTCACGGTGCGTCACGCCTCTTAGGGCTCAGTCCTCGCCCGTTTATGCATTGTACTTTTTCCTTTAAGGGTAGACGAGTTCTCCCTCTTGGATATGAGGGCCTTCTCGCCGTTTATGTACTTCTCTGCTTTGCGAGTACTTCGGCCATACTTGCACGAGATTTTGAGATGGAAACATTAGGTCTTTGTTGCACTCCCGGCCCGCGATGAACGCGTGATGGCGAATTTTCATCGAGAGCGGATCTATCTTGAGATTCGGCGTGAATCTTTGCGTATGACGAGGCTTTCTGCGAGCCTTGTTTGACGGTCAACAGATGGTAGCTCGGCTTTCTGCACGTCCTAGCTCCGATGAAGTGGGAAACGAAAGCAATGGATAGCTCTCGAAACGAAGAGATTGATGAAGGAGGAATTCTATTAAACCAGGCTAAGGCTGGGCCTTTTAACGTGGTAGCGAAAGCCACACGACTCCGGGGTCTTGATACCCGTACGGCTCCATACGGTTCTTGTAAGTGTTGAGATGGTCGATGGGGTCTTTTGGCTCCGTCAAGACTTCCCTTCTTGACATTCTAAATTTCTTTGGGAGGCGGAGTAGCGTAATATTTCGACTGTGAAGGGTGATTCAGTTTGTTGTACCAAAGTATCCATAGTATCTGGGGTACGTCCTTTAACTACCTCTTTCATACGGCTGATTTCCTGCTGAAGACTCCTAAACCTCTGCTCCCATGATTGCTCTTCCGTTGCGGGTGGGATGAGGTTCTCTGCTCTCGACATGTCTTCCAGATTGCTTCCTGCGAAATTTGGTAAGCCCGTGCCTGGCTTGATTGGATGCATACCTTGATCTCGAGGTTGCCATGACTGTGTCGGTCTTCGTGGGGGGGAATGTCGCGGCCTTCCTGGGCTTGTCGAGGCTCCCTTGGATGTTGCATGCAATGCAGTCAATTGTTCCAATTCCTACACGGGCGTTGATTGTGGCCAGTGCTTCCACTTCGTTCGTGTTGGCCGTTGCTTCCGCAGATCAGGGGCCTATTTAATGCGCATTCCTGGTGGATCTGCATCCTTGGTGGATTAGCGTTACTCCTGCTTGTGTTAGGTGATACCATCGATGCGAGTGAGTTATATTTAATACGGGAACTGGTTCCATAGGCAATGCCATTGATGATGCCTTTTTCCAAGCCGGGCCCCGGGAATTTGGAGCGTGTGGGGGTCGTTAAGTGGACCCGGATCGTTTGTGAAGTACGGGATGCGGGCGTCTGGTTAATGCAGGCTAAAATAGGATCGCTACACTGTTGATCTTTAGGCTCTGGACGTTGCACTCCTCTGCAAGAACAAAGAAGAAGGAGAGATTCGGCGGGGCTTTACCGTAGCGCTCGGATGTAGTGGATTCTTGGCGAGAGAAGAATCTTAGAGAATTAGTATTGGCATCTGAATGTGTGTGTAAGAATGTTGGCATACCTTTCACCGATGGGATGGCCTCGTATTTATAGTTGAGGCTCAACCAGTTGGATAGTAATTAGGAGTCCTTCCCATTGGATGGAATATTTCTTATTTTAGTCCATATCGGATCACAGTACGGGATATAGGAAAAGCGGTTAACTTGGGATGAGTCTTCTTTGCCTTAGGAAGATGTCAGTAATGATGATCTATCATTATCACTTTCTTTCCCTTATGGTAGGATCAGGGAATAAATAAAATATATCTTACTACATTTTACGTTTAGATGAGATGTAGGCTTATTGGGCTGGTTATGGATTTTTCAACCGGAGTCTCGGATTCGACTTTGGGCTCGATGAATCGGACCTCACCTTGAGGTTGACATAAGGGGCACGGGTTTGATGGAGCCCGCCATTTCCTACGGGCTACAAGGAATTGGATATTGGGCCTCTTTTTCGCCCATATCAACCTACAACAAAAGTAGTAGCTAATCATAGAGCCAAAAAATATAGTAGGTAAATTATCGCTGATACCATGTTTCAAAAACTGGCATCGTATTTATCGACTAAATAGTTTTGTAGGTAAATATTAGTAAGTGAATTATCGGTATTCTGTAGGTAAATTGTTGAAAATTAATTCCTCAAACTTTATCAGTAAATTGTCGATAAACCCTTATTTTTACATACAAAATTGTTTGATAGATATATTGATATTAACATTGAGAATAATATAAATTATTAACTTTATTGTGATATAGAAATGAAAATAACATATAATACCAATGTAAAAGCATTGGTCTTCATTTAAAAGGATTTTGAACAACCACTATTAAGTGATAATGTTGGTATGATATTATACTATTAATTGATTAAGTACCATCCATTCAGAGTTCTTAAATGCAGCAATTTTATGATTTTTAATTTTTAATTTTTAATTGACCTGAAAAGATAATATCTTATTTTCATTTATTTAGAAGATTTACTTAATTAAAAAACTATTTCTAAAATTTTATTTATTCATTATTTTTATTTTTTTAATTAAAATTTTAGGTTGTATAAAAAATACATTAAAGTAAATTAACTTTTAATTTTTAAATACATTAACATATATCAATAGTTAATCTAATAAATAATAATAATTTAGATTATATACATATATATATATATATATATATATATATATATATATATATATATATATATATATATATATATATATATTCATAATACTTTTTATTTATGATTTTTCGTTTTATTTTCTTATTTTAACTTTTAGAATTTTATAACCACAGAGTTTTATAAAATGAAAATAAAATATTATCTACAAGTTACATTATTCTCTAAATAAAGGTAAAAAAAAGTAATATACAACGAAAAAAAAGTAGAATAACAAATAAATAATCTTTTAATTAAGTATGCTTATGACATATATCGTTTATATGAGAATCATATTTAAATGTTATGCGTACATACATATACCATATAATATATAATATCATGAATGTAAAATATGTCATGACATCCATTGTATCATAAATGTCACATAACGCAAGTGGTATGTGATAAGTGAATGTTTCCACTTTATAGTGATTAAACACGTACAAATTACTTATATATATTATATAAGATGGGTATATAATATACTTATGACTTTTCCATTTTACAGCAATTAGCATTCATGGTATCAACCATGACCAAATATAATAGTAGATATGTAACATCAAAATAACTTCAAACTAGCATTAAGGAGTTACCTTCCTAGCAAACTCATGTCGATAATGTGTTGTGAATAAGTGTATAATAGCAACACAAAATATAAATATAGAGAAAATTATATAACTCTTTTTTTGTCATATATATATATATATAACAAAAAGAATGGAAAAGAGAGAGAATTCATAAGGAGAGAAAGAGATGAATGAATTTTGGATGCGTCAGGATGCATTTCAAAGGAATGAATGGGCCAACATAGACTCCATATATAAGGCTTACATTGCCTAAATCGTTAAGATGAGTTAATGGAGTTCATGAACATTAATGAAAGGTTCTGCCAATAAATGTTAGTAACTCATCATTGATGAAGTGATTGTCACACCGCTGACCGCTGGCGGATGAAGGGGCGGATCTTAAAACTCTTTGCCCTTTTCGGATATTGGTGGTCCCGAGTGTATAACTAAATCAAATATCATATACAAAGATACAAAAATAAAACACCACCATAGTGGTGTTTACGGTCAATCATACATGCACGATCCTGAGTCCGGGTTACATATACAGCCTCTAGCTATGCATTTACATTTACACACATAATCGAATGTGAAAACCTCGATTGATGGACCCCTACAAGTTTGTTGATAGCATCACGTGAAGATGAGGACATCCTCCTCTGTACCTACACGGATAAAAACCGATTACTAAACACGCTTAGTGGGCTTTATATGACTTATGCGTATACACATGCACTAATGCTCTTTCTGATAAGCATGTGATACTTGGATATCTGATGGTAGATATCATAATTTTTCGTGAATTCATTTAACAAACTTATACACATACTTGTACTTATAGCATACTTATACTTGTTCAGATCTCCTGTAGGAGTTACAAAGCTTATACTTGTACGAAGGTACCCGTAGGTACTATAGAACTTATACTTGTATAGAGGTACCCATAATTTTCTAAAACTATACTTATGCAGGTACCCGTAGGTACTACGAGGCTTATACTTATACAAAGGTACTTGTGGAAATTTATTGAATAAAACGATGTACATTACTTTACTCTTATTCGTTATTCAAACTCTTATCATATAACTGTTTGACTACCTAGACCAATAATAAGAAATGAGTAGGACACAACACAAAAAGTACCCAAAGGTACGGTACAGTATTGAGGTGTCGTAGCACAAAGCAGGAGTGCCGAAGCACTAACATAGAGTGTCGTTGCACTATTCGAGGAAATCTTAGAAGTACAAATGCAAAAACACGGTGAAAAATTAATGGAAATCATTGCTAATCAAAATGCAGAAGTACTATACGTGCATGCCCACGTAACAGAGGTGTCGTGTCATTCAATATCAAGTCTTAGGCAGTCCTACAATTATATATGTTCAAGAACTTACTATCTTATCATAGGGGCATTAAGTTTGCCAACATCTTCGCTTCGCCTCGGCGGCGAGGTACGGTCTAATTTTTCCTTTACCTTACAAACATGAATGAACCATTTCGTACTCTTATAGGGTCCTCATTAGTCAAATAGACAAGTCCTCGGAATAACAGAATAACAAAACATGACCAAAACACATGTCTGTGAATAGTGCTCTGGCAGATTCTGTACTTGGCGTAGACCTTGCTCTCAGTATACGAGGCTTGTCCAAGCTTTCCCTCTCGGCCGCCCACGGTCGCTGGACATGCCACGCCTTGGTGGACGCTTACGTTAACTGCGTGGGTCCCGCCCGCAGACATAGGACCGGAAATTGCCTAGATTTGCTGATTGATCATTTTTTTCAATCCAAAATCAAAAGAAACTCGTATACTCTCAAAATCTCTCCCAGTGTGTTAACATTGAAACCAAACATAGAAAATTAATTAGGGTTTTCCAAATCCTAACTCAAATACTTGCAAGTTGAGTTAGCTTCCTAATACCCAAATAGCTATCCATACATCATAAACCAAGAATCCATACTGAAGGGAGGATTCCATACTCATCTTATCTGAGCTAGGGTTTACCAACCCCGACTTTCAACGAATCTAGGGTTATCATGAATTTCTAACTAAACCCTAGAAATGGAACAAACTAATCTACATACAAAAGTCCAAAAATCCATACTAATCCATACAAACCCATAGTAATCCATACCTGAAATTCTCTTCTCCTTCTTCTTCTTCCTCTTCGTCTTCTCTTCTCCTCTCTTCACGTAGTGCCCTAGCCCTCCTTCCTAAATGAGAGACCAACTTGGTCTTATTCCATTTGATCTAATTTTCCTTTTATTACCCTTTGGTCCTCAAACTCTCTTCTATTTGTACCACAACTTATGTCATTTCTATAATAGCATCTCATCTTCTTATCTTATGACTTTTATATCATGTTTTGATAAATTCCACTTTTACCCTTGTATCTTGTACAAATTCCGGATTTCGAAATTTTCTCACTTAGAAAAATAATAATTACGAAAGATTTCAAAATGCACTTATAATATGCCCTAATTATATTTAAAAACAACTAGGGTGTATTTCGGGGTGTTACAGTGATCATTCATTTACCAACATTTACAATAATAATGTTTTTTTTTAAATTTATTCATTTTGTATATTATGTTATAATAACATATTATTTTTAAGATTTGAATATGGATGTTTTGCACTCCTTCCCACTCTTTTACTACTTGAGTCATGTCTCACAAGCAAATTACTAGTAATATTTATCATAGGGATCTAAGAACATAGTAGAGTTTTCATTTCAGTTTGCGAAGTATCTGTTTTGAAAACTTTGGCTTGGTGAAGGCTCTAGGCTTTCATTGGATTGTCGTCCGACTTTTTGGACTAAGCTTGAGTTGATATTTCTTATTTGGTCCTTTGATGTTTATATTTCATTGGATTTTTGTCTATTTGGCTTACGTTTTGGGAGTAGGTTGGCTTGTTGCATGCATAATGTTTATGTGACGCCCTAAAACCCGGGGGTCCCATTGACTAGCCATCAACTTGCGCAATTTTTGCCTTAGGTCATTGCACACCTAAGTCTCGATATCGGGCCGGTACCAATTACTCGTGGACACCGAGTTACTCGGCACCACCTCGATACGTCCCTTCACCGGGACCCATCCATTCATATTTAAATTAAAATTATGAGAATAAGACACTTAAACACAGTCCACAAGAGTCGATCATGACCCTCTTACCATTATTACATACCCGACTATATTGACAATAGTCCAAAAGAATTTAATTACAATTCTTTTACACAAAAATACATGTTAGAACTAGTTTGTCCCTAACACTCTTACAAAAAGATTTATCAAGGACACAAGTCGACCCTCTTCGCAATCACGGCCTCGTCTAAGCGCTGTCCACCAGTGTCAACCCTGTACTTGAAAGGGTTGTCCATGAAGGGTGAGCCACGCCCAATAGAGAATACCTCCTACAAGGGCTACTCCCCACCTAAGTGCATATGCAATGTCCACTCACCATTTCAATATCACATTCCAATAAGAACATGCCAATTCTATATGGAATTTTACATGTCATGCCATGAAATGAGATGCGACTCATCATGTACCATGATTTCGAGTCCTCGCCGACTTCCTCACACAACGCCTAATCTCATGTGTGAAAAACCGTCATTTTGGATGACGTTCGATGATCATTTTCAAAATAAATTTCATTTGTTTATAAACCAAAAGCTTTTTGGATGATACATTATAATGATAATTTTATATTCAAAATCATGCGCCTTTGTGTGGGTAGCGAATTTTTGGTGTCACACCACAGACTCCACAAACCTAGACACTTTACGTAGCCTTTCCCACCTTGACCCATTTGGGCGGATCGAACCGAGATCGAGGATGCCCTTTAAATCCTCAAATCATATCTTTGCGGAAGCGATTACAAAATTGGGCAAGCCCATAAACATTTATATTTAACAAAATACATTTAACTTTAACAAAATACATTTACAAAAAAAATAGATGTTCAGAGTTCAAATTGTTTTTACAAAATATTAATATCCAAAAGAAAGCATGGAATGAATGCGTGTAGACATACTCCATTCCCTTCTTTATGACTCGGCTCCTCGATCTTGGAATTACATTTAGTAATAGTGCTCTAGGCCTGTGTATGGACATGGTATTTTGACTATTTATGAAATTTATTATTATGATGATTTGCATGTTTATTATATATAATGTCCTTGAATAATATTAATTATTCTAAATGTCCTAACCAGTTATTGTTATGGGAATAACAATGAATTAGATTAGTATAAAGTTTCAGATTGATATTCATGGGATAAATATGTGTATGAGATACAAATCAAATTTATATCTGTTTGTTGAAACGAATATTAGACGGGCCCCGTCTTGAGATTAATACATGGATCAAAGTCATGGGACAATCTCTAATAGTTGTGTCATTAAATCCTTTGACACGAGATCGCTATAGTTCTCAGCATAAAGTGTTGTGTTTGATATAATCAAGCGTTGTCTTTAATCGGATGGTTATAAGGTTATACTTGAGCATGTACAGAATTATGTAGTGAGATATGGCTTGATTAGATGGAATTTGTCCTCTTGTATAAGAGAGATATCTGCAGGTCCCTCGACAATTGGGGCGATAAATGCATGCCGTGCTCAAATGAATTGATGGAGATCAATGTCATTTGTTTAGTCAGTCTAATTGGGTTTTCGAGTAATCAGAATAGAGCGATCTAAGGATTGACTTTGTCCGTACCTTATACTGTCAAGATATCATGAGACAAAGGATTATGTGCATTAGCTATATTAGGTTGTCTCGGATCATAGGCTTTTCATTTAGCATTGATCATAATGTGCTTGCTAGAGGCCGCACTGACTTGTAGGATCAAAAACCGCGATTGACTCTTGCCAATGTTAATTGAACCTATAGAATTACTTTATTAGAACAAATAATAACGGTTATGGTTTTCACTCTCTATAATAAATTCATTTATTACATAACGATTATGGTTTTATAAATTAGTTTATTACATAACGGTTATGGTCTTACGTAATAAATTCGTTTATTACATAAGCAGTTATGGTTTTACGTAATACATTCATTTTATTACATAGCAGTTATGATTTTCGCCAATAAATTCGTTTATTACATAGCGGTATGGTTACGAGTTGTGGTTAAATATTTAATTAGTTTCCTTATCGGATGAGATTTGAATTTAAATTATTATTATTTAAAGCGTTTAAATATAATAAATTCAAGTTGGCCCAAACTCTAGGAGCTTATATAAATATATATGTGAGACATATATGTATGTGTGTAGTTGTCTTTCAAAGTGAACCAACCTAAAACGAGGAGAGAAGAAAAAACCCTAATTTCGTTTTGAAGACGAACTTTGAACTAGCATTCAAAAATCGTTTATTATTTGTTCGGTGTGTGGATACTTGTAGGGTAGTCGTTTTCGAGAGAAGGTAGCACCTTTGAAGATGGGAACAAACCAAGGCGCAGAAACTTTGAAGGTTTGGCGAATCGATCACAAAGAGAGTAAGTTTCGTTTACCCTTCCTTCGTTTTTATAAAGCATGTATGATCTTTAATTGGAGTTAGGGATAAAATTTTTTTTTAAATTCCGCTGCATTTATGTTCCAATCAGATTGGATATTCATCTATTGATGGTAGAGCCACTTGTGTTTTCATAAATCGATGTCTCATATTTGATCATATGTATGTGATGTATGATTACGTATTTGCGTTTTTAATATATGTGATCATTATGGTTTGTCGACGACATAGTTAAGGTTTTGTTAAGGTATTAATTGATTGAATCCGAACCTAAAAGGATTAGTTAATATGATTAACAGAATCCAGAATGGGATATTGCCATTAAAGTGTTTAATAGCATGCTATAATTCTAGCTTTGTCTTAATCAGTTAATACATGAGCTGAATTCATATATCAATTACGATTTATCAATGATTGTTTATGGTGGTACGAAAAAATAAGCGTATGTGTAATGAGATTACATAATATCTTTACATTTTAATGTGATTTTGATGGCACCGGCTTATTCAAAAATTTATTGATGAGATCGTAGAAAATTTTTGAGACGAGAAACTCTAATGTTTCTTAAAAAGAAAAAAAAAAAAAATTTTCAAGGAGCCTTTGCCGATCCGAATCCGCTAGCAGAAGCTAGCGGAACGTAGAAATAACATTTCGGCGTAGCACCTTATGAATTTAATTAGTTTTAAACATCAAGCCTGTATAATTTATTTCTTTTAATGCAAATTGTTTATGCTATATGATAACATAATATATTTTGCATGTTATGTTCTTCACATGGTGCACAGTATGGCCTTTTAGACCCGATGTGTTTGTGAGTTATTATTATTATTATTTTTATAAGGGTTGTAATTGTCATCTGGCTTGCATCTTGTTTGTTTTATTGTAATTTTATTTTACTATTAGTAGTATTTATTTAATTGTTGTAATAAAACAAGAGACAATGCAAAAACCATTTGAAATCATGCAATCAACCATGATGATGGAAGACTAGGTGTCTATGCCTTGAGTTGGTGGTGATATCGACATCATGGGCTGCCTTCTGGCCTGGGCATGGTTGTTGATCTTCATATTGGCTTATGGAGATCAATCTAGATAAAGGCCATCTTTGTGACACATTTATTATAATATGCATGTATGTGTATGATGTTCATGAGTATGTGATACTAGATGTATGATGAGATCTATTAATTGAAATTAAAATCAATCAGATCCTCGCATAAAATTTAAAAAGTTAACATACCCATCCATATTTAAACACTTGTCAAACCTTTTATCACCTTAATGTGGGTTCTACCAAAGTAGAAGTACATTAGGTTACATTAAGAGACAAGATGAGTAATGGTACTTTACCCATATGTTTAAAAATGGTTTACCTTTATTAGGTTATCAAAAGCGGTTTTGGGCTTTAATGGCATAAGATGGGATTTAAACATGTCGGGACATATGATGTCAAAAATCCGTAAATATCCTAAGAAGTTGCATGAGATGTAATTGGTAAGACTTACCTACCTAAATAACTTAATTTTTTAAGTGTCTGCCCAAAGCTGACTTAAAGTTGAGTAAAATATGGATCTTAGCTCACTAGATTAATATGATTATTCATGAGGTTGTTAATTTAGTAGAAATTTTTCATAATCAAAATACTTATCAAACTTTGCATTCATTGTAGATGGCCAACAATAACAACAACAATTCTACTATGTCACTGCGATCAGTCCTTGAGAAGGATAAACTTACTGGGACTAACTTCCTTGATGGTTTCGAAATTTGAGAATTGTTCTCAAACAAGAAAGGAAGCTTATGTCTTCACCCCTCCCTCGAAGAAACTCGCCAGAGAATGTTCCTAGCCGAAAAGAATGCTTATGAGAAGCATCATAATGACTCTATTGATGTCGCATGCTCGATGCCAGCTACCATGAAGTTCCGAACTCGGGCGATTGAAAAATATGGAAGCTATGATGTAGGCGATTCCTAATCTTAAGGAAATGTTCCAACAACAAGGTAAGGCAAGAAAGGTATGAGACTGGCCAAGGCACCGCGCATCTCCCTCCTGCAAGATGGCTGAGGGTACTTCCAGTTCGTGCTCATGTGTTCTAAAATGAAAGGCTATATCAAGCACCTCGATAGGCTCGATTTCATCGAGCCAAGAGTTGGCAATCGATTTGATCCTCGAATTCACTTCCCGATACTTATGGCCGCTTGTCATGAACTATAACATGAAATGAAATGGACAAATCTACTGAGTCGCGATACGATGCTTAAACCGCTGAGAGCGGAATATTAAATCCAAGCCTAGCCATGTTCCGATGGTTCAAAATGGAAATGGTCATGGGCAAGGCAAGGGGCAAGGGCAAGGCAAGGGCAAAGGAAAGTCCAATTCTCAAACCCAAAACCCAAACCCAAACCCGGGAACTCCAAGGCTAAAGCCCCAAAGGAGGGTGTTTGCTCTTTTGCAATGAACCCCGTCATTGGAAGAGAAACTAACCGTATTTAGAGGATCTGAAGAAGAAGAAGAAGACTGAAGTGAGACTAGTTCTTCAGTATTTATGTTATACGCTCTAGTTCCCGGGTATTAGATACGGATGTGGACTACATTTGTACAAATGTGCGTGGGCTCAAAAGTAGCAATAACATAACTACTAAGGAAATTTAAGTCCAATGATTTAAATTAACCTATTCGCATCGTCGCCTTGGCCATATAAATGAGAAAACGATCTCAAAACTCCATCAAGTTGATTTTTGAATTCATTTGATTTTTTTGAATCATATGATACATGTGAATTCGGTCTATTAGGTAAGATGACAAAGGATCCCTTTACCGACACAAAGGAAAGGGCCACATCGATCTCATACATACAGATGTACGCGACCATTAAGTTCGGGGATGCTATGAGGTTACAAGTACTTCATTACATTTATCGATGATCTCTCAAAGAGATATACATAGTTTACTACGAGACATAAATCCGAATCATTTGAAATGTTCAAATCTTTTCAAATGAAGTACAAAATCAACTCGCAAGACAATCAAGGCACTTCGATCTGGATCGAGGTGGCGAATATTTACCAAGAATTTGATGACCATCCTAGAACTTGTAGGAATCATTTCACACTAACTCCCTCGAACACCACAATCGAATGGTGTGTCCTAGAGGAGGAATCGTAGTTTATTAGGATATGATTCGATTCATGATGAGTCCAACAGATCTTCCATTTACTCAAGTTATGCACTTGAAACAGCTGCATTCACACTAAATCGAGTTCCACTAAAGCTGCTGAAAAGACACCATGAGATGTGGAATGGTAAAAGGCCCAGTTTGCCTTTTCTTAAGATTTGGGGTTGTGAGGCTTATGTAAAACGTCAAGTTTCAAAATAAGCCGGAGCCCGTGTCCGATAAATGTCTGCGGGTATCCTAAAGAGACTAAGGGATATTACTTTTACAATTCCATAGAGAAATTTAAAGTGTTTGTCGCCTAATGGTGTCTTTCAGAAAGGGAATTTATTTCTTAAAGGAAACCTGTGCAGGATACAACTCAAGAAGTTCGAGAACCACAAGATAACATCGAATCGCTTATGGATACTCATAGTCAACAAACTATTTCACAATAACTCCTATAGCACAAAATTTACGATATGATAGGATACGCTTATGAGCCCGAGATATGGATTTCAGGATCGATAACTATGATGTATTATTAGTGGATCAAAATGAACCCACTACCTATCAAGAGGCTATGTTGGATACAGACTCGAGAGAAATGGTTAGAGACCATGAAGCTGAAATTCGGGCCCATGTATGATAATCAAGTATGGATCTTGATCAATTCCACCAAGGTACAAAACCATTGGGTGCAAATGGGTTTTTAAAAAGAAAAACTGACATGGATGGCAAGTGCATACTACAAAGCGCGTTGTCGCAAAGGCTTCAACAAACTCATGGTATAGACCATGATGAAACTTTCTTTTTCAATCGTAGCTACGCTTAAGTCTATTAGAATTTTATTGCCATCGCCGCATATCATGATTATGAGATTTGGCAAATGGATGCTGGAAACCGCGTTTCTTAATGGAAACTTTACTGGTGATGTGTACATGACACAACCCGAGGGTTTCAGATAACCTAAGCACTCTGTAGTATGCAAGCTTCAAAGATCCATTTATGGCTCAGCGTGCCTCGAGTCGAATCTTCGCTTTGATGAATCGCCTCAAAGGGTTCGATTTGTCAAAATGAAGATGAGCCTTGTAAGCTATAAGAAAATTAGGGGAGCGCAATTGTATTTCTCGGTCTTATATGTTGATGACATTTACCATCGGGGAATGATATCCCTACCTCAGAGTGTCAGTCTTAGTTGTGGAAGTGTTTCTCACGAAAGACTTAGGCGAAGTCGCCTATATCTCTAGGGATAAAGATCTATAGAGATAGATCTAAGAGGCTGATTGGTCTAAGTCAAAGTGCTTTACATTTACAAAGTAATCAAATCCGCTCAAGATGCAAGATCTCCAAGAGAGGATACTTGCTCATGTCTCATGCTATTACTTAGCAAATCTCGTGTCCTAACACTAAAGATGAGCGAGAGCGCATGAGTTAGATTCCCATGCTCAGCGAATAAGATTCATCATGTATGCCATGTTGTGCACTAGACCCGTATGTGAATTTATGCTTTAAGCATAACTAGTAGATACCAAATGTATCCCTGAGAGTCAATAGACGGGAGCTTGTCGCAAACATTCTGCTATCCGAGAAGGTCTAAAGATATGTTCTCGGGTATGGTGGATTGGAAGCATGATCTCGTTGTAAATGGTTACACGTATGCAAGCTCCAACTGACAAAGAAGATTTCCGATCGCAATGGATATGTATTTTGCTTAAATGGCGGTGCGCTTAGCCGGAAAGTTCAAAGCAAAGACCAAGGTTCTATAATGTTGCTCGATCCTCGACTGAAGCCTCTACCACACAAGCAAAGCATGATTGTCATGCTAGGTTCATATAGGTATTAGATACAATTGATGAATGGGCCTAGTGCAAGTGGGAGATTGTTAGTAATAGTGCTCTAGGCCTATTGTATGACATGGTATTTTGACTATTTATGAGAATTTATTATTATGATGATTTGCATGTTTATTATATATAATGTCCTTGAATAATATTATTAATTATTCTAAATGTCCCTAATCGGTTATTGTTATGGGAATAACAATTCAAGATTAGTATAAAGTTTGATCAGATATTCATGGGATAAATATGTGTATGAGATACAAATCAAATTTATATCTATTTGTTGGAGAACAAATATCGACGTAATCTGCCTTGAGATTAATACATGGATCAAAGTCATAAGTTAATCTCTAATAGTTGTGTCATTAAATCCTTTGACTTGAGATTGCTATAGTTCTCAACATAAGGAATATTGTTTTTTGATATAATCAAACGTTGTCTTTAATCGAATGACTATAAAGGTTATACTTGAACATAATAAGAATTATGTAGTGAGATATGAGCGATTAAGATGGATTTGGTCCTTATTATAGAGATATCTGGGTCCCCCTAATAAATCGAGACCGAGAAATGCATGAATGCTCAAATGAATTGATGGAGATCAATGTCATTGTTTAGTCGTTTAATTTGGTTTCGAAAGAATCAAAAGATGTAACGATATAGCGCCGACTTCGTCCATGCCTTATATTCTGGCCAAGATATCATGAGACAAAAGGATTATGTCATTAGCTATATTAAGGTTGTCTCTATCATGAGCTTTTCATTTAACTCGGGTAGTCATAATGTTCGCTAGGAGGCCACTTATGACTTGTAGGATAAAATGTGGATTTCAGCCTACCGCAATGTTAATTTAACTCCATAGGTCGCACATTAAGCAATGTAAATAATAATCTAAGCATAAGCCACTCTCTATAATAAATTCATTTATTACATAACAGCTTACGGTTTTCTAATAAATTCGGCTTATTACATAACTGTTAAGTGGTCTTCAATAAATTCGCTTATTACATAACTAAGTTATGGTTTTCTCAGACAAATTCATTTATTACATAACTGCTTATGATTCTCGTAATGTCTGCTATTACATAACTGCTAATAATGCTATGGTTAAATATTTAATTAGTTTCCTTATCTGGATATGATTTGAATTTAAATTATTATTTAAAAGCGTTTTAAATATATAATAAATTCAAGTTTGACTGAAACTCTAGAAGACTTATATAAATATATATGTGAGACATATATATGTATGTGTGTAGTTGTCTTTCAAAAAGTGAACCAACCTAAAACAGAGAAAGAAAAACCTAATTTCCTCGCTTTTTGAGTAGCCACCTTAACATGAACTAGCATTCAAAAATCGTTTATTATTTGTTCGTGTGTGGATACTTGTGAGGGTGGTCTGCTTAAAGGCAAAGACCTTTGAAGATCCCGAACAAACCAAGACGCAAACTTTGGAAGGCTCGACTAACGATCTACAAGAAAGCCACACTTTCCTTCGCTTTTTTATGAAACGCATGTGACCTTGGTGGGTTAAGGGATAAAATTTTAAATTCCTCACAAGATATGTTCCAATCGACGGATATTCATCCCGTAACCCAACAAGGGTCCTCTTCGATCACTATCTATCACTCTGACCTCACAAGACAGGAACACGCTAAGCATTTTCATGCTTAGTGGTTCTAAATAAATCCATTCCTCGTCCATCTTAAATCAATTCATGCAATTTAATAATCTCAACTTCCAATCTTTTTGATGATCAATATAAATACAATACATATATTCCTTTGTTATATATATATATACAATAAGTTATAGTTCATTGATAATCCCATAAATACATTTTCATAATCAATATTTCACAATCTTCAAATCAATTCAAATATGTCACAAATTCGCCCGCCGCACTTCAATCTTCAAAATCATCCGCGCTAATCACCCGCTTTTATGCAATCACCCGCCATGCCCTTAACTACTTAACCTGCGTCTTCGATATAAAGGATATCGAGTCACCGACACCAAGCCCCGCTGGCCGCAGCCGGCACAAATGGTTTTATAACACAAGACGTCCCGCTGGCCAGCCGACCGTTATATAAACAATCAAATAGTGAACACTACCGATACTGCCCCGCTGGCTGATCGGCGGACACATCATTAGTTCGCGAAGATGTTATTCGACCCTATTGGTATACCAATCTATCCTTAATGCGAAATAAACGGTTAACATTCTATTAAGGGCGCTCAAATCCTTTAGCAAAAATATAGTACAATATGTACTGCTTGTATAAATGCGCTTATTTTCAATAATCATGCAATTTTTATATGCAATTATTTCACAATCACTTTTCTCAATTCAATATGCTTTAACAAACATGCAAAAACCAAACGAGAATAGGAGCCTTCCTCTTCCAGAGAACATTTCAAACTTGAAATGAGAATAGATTTAGAAGAACAAACCAAAATCTTGCACTTGATTCCAATCCTGGAATCTCACCACATTGATTTTCCTCCGTCATCCCTATTCCAAAAACCAAAGCAATATTATTCGCAAGGTACTAAGAGTTTTGGTTGTGGATGGATTTTCGGAACCAATATGAGCTCCAATTCTTAACAATATATACATATATGATTCTTGACTCAATGGGCTTCCATAGAAAGTCAAAGAACACCTGAATCGGAGTTCGGACGAAGGAGTTATGACTTTCCGGAAGTCATACGGGCCACCAATGGACGAGCTGACCTCGACCTGGACGAGCTCGATTTATCGCCTCGTTAAACACTTCATCCCTCCTCAGTTGGTATGAATGGTTCTGACTCAATGGGCTCTCCATGAGTCCAAGAACACCCAAATCGAGTTCAAACGAAGGAGATATGACCTTCCGTTGGAGGTCATGCGTAGTCAACTTCGACGAGCCGACCAACCGACGAGCTGAACCGGCGATGAGCCTCAGTCAAACACCGGTCTGACATCTAACATCCTCCTCAGGCATAAGAATGTATTCTGACTCCATGGGTTTATAGAGTCCAAGAACACCCAAATCGAGTTCAAACGAAGGAGATATGACCTTCCGTCGAGGTCGCGCGTAGTCAACTTCACGAGTCGATTCGACCGACGAGCCAAGCACGTAGTCGACGAGTCGTTCAAACACCTCGGTCTGACATCTAACATCCTCCTCAGGCATATCACGTACTTTGACTCCATAACATAGAATTCCAAGAACACCTAAATCGGAGTTCCAAACGTAAGGGAGATATGACCTTCCAAGTTGGAGGTCATGCGTAGTCAACTTTGACGAAATGACTCGGGACGACGAAACAGACCGGCGACGAGCCTATTCAAACACCTCGGTTTGACATCTAACATCCTCTCAGGCATAATACGTATTCTTGACCCATGGGCTTTCCATGTAGCCCAAGTTAACACCCAAATCGGAGTTCAAACGGCGAGCATATGACCTCCGGTCGAGGTTAGCGCGCAGTCAACTTCGACGGTTCTAATCTTGAATCAGTCATCACCGCCGACGACCACCGCCGACGACCTCTTAAGCCATCACCACCGCTTTGACGACTTCTCACCCATCGATCGTTTGCTGAAAGACCATAACTTCGGCCCACAGAGTCCGACTGAGAAATTCAAAGCCTAACATCAAGTTCATTGATGTGCTACTTAGAAGGACTTACTGCCAAATTTTCCCTTTATTCTACCCAAACCCATTCTAAGGTCCGGTTAGTCGACCCAAATGGCGTAACCGACCGACCGCATTTACTGGCCGACCTCGCAAAGGACTATAACTTAGTCTACAAAGGTCCAAATCGAAATTAAAAACTTAACATCAAGTTAATTGATGTGGCCAATTTACGAGAAGGACGCACTACCAATTCCCTTCACTGCACTCCAAAATCATAGGCTCTAAGGTTCCATTAGCCGCACTACCACAATGTGGCAGCTTCCCATGGTTTAAAATGCAACCATACATTCCCCTAAGGCCAGATAACCACCCAATCCTGCAGAAGACGACCAAGTAGGAGAAAGCACCTACCTCATGGAGTTTGTGGAGTCCCCGATCTCTGCCTCCTCTACTTGCAGCCTATTACCATGGAAGGACTTTCCCTCTGCCTTCTGAGACCTATGGTCTCGGGATTACCTGAAAATCTGTGAGAGAAGATGTAAATTCTCTCTCTAACTTTCCCTTTTCTCTCGTTCCTCCTTTTTCTTATGGTTCACACTTAATCTGTATTTTTTAAAAGGAGGAAGCTCTCCTCTCTTCCTACATACCACATGTCATTTCCTTCATTTTTTTATTTTTATTTTTTTCTTTTTTGTGACAGGTCTTCTATTTCTATTATTCTTCATTTAAGTCTCCTATTATTTCCTACTTATTTATTTCTCCAAATTTACTTATCTAAACTTATTCAAGAACAACCCCAGTCCCATTTACAATTTTAAAATACCTAAGTCAGCCCAATTATACCCTAATACATAAAAATTTTTATTTTAAAATTTAGGTATTTTGCATGCATGTCCTCCCCCACTTAAAAATGCCCTCGAATTACCTTAGTCGAATGGGGCCATGATACCGTTGTCGCATCGTTTCCTCACTTTTCCTGCGGCCTTCAGCTCCATAGCTTTCTCCACAACACCTCGACTAGCTGAATCTTCTGTTCGGGCATTCTTTCACTTCACGGCCAAGATCCACCGCTCTTCTTCATACACACCCGCTTCAAATTTAATTGTCTCCGAAGAGACTACATGACCTGGCCCACCTATACCTCCTAGCATCGTGACATGAAATACATTATGGATTTTCTCCAAGTCCCAGGTAATGCCAATCCAGATGCCACACGACCCAATTTTCTCAATCACTTCATGGGGCCAATAAATCTAGGGCTCAACTTGCCCTTTTTCCTTAAATCTCATCACCTTCTTCCAAGGTTTATACTTTCAAAAACACTTTTTTCGCCAATCTCATATCGAATATCTTTTCTTTCATGCTCTGCAGATATGATTCGTCTATCGCCACCTTCAATCTCTCAATCATTTTCACTTTTTCTTTCGCTCAGATCAAGCTCCAGGCCAATCACTTTTCACTACACCGCCCAACACAATGGTGTTCTACATTTTCTCCCCATATAAAGCCTCATAGGCACCATTCCAATACTTGATTTGAAACTGCTATTGCATAATAAATTCAACTTAAAGTAATGTGGTTGATCCCTAACTACCCTCAAGGTCGATCACACAACTCCTTAACATATCTTCCGTAACTGATCACTTCATTGTCCATCCGTTTCATGGTGGAACGCCGTATCAAATTCACGAGTGCCCAAGGCCTTCTTGCAATTCTTCTCCCCAAATTCGACGAAACCTCTGATCTCTGGCCTCAAATAATGGATAAAGGAACTCATGTAAACTTAACCATTTCTCGATGTACACTCGCTGGCCTGTCAAGTGATAGCTCCACTCACCGGTAGGAAGTGAGCCGACTTTAGTCATTCCGGCCACTATGACCCAAACTGAGTCATGCCTTCTCCCCACAACTTATAAACCAACCACAAAATCCATGGTGATTCTTCACCGTTTCCACCCTGCATTCCCCCCGAGGCCGCAATAATCCCGCTGGAACTTGATGCTCGCCTTTACTTCTTGACACACCAAACACTTCTCGTTACAAGTTCTCGACATCTCTTTTTCATCCCTAATCACCGTAATGACATTTTAAATTCCTCATACATTTTGTGCTACCCGATGGATAGCAAAAGATCCACTGAGCCTTCTTCAAGTACGGGATTTCTCAATCATTACATAATCGGTACACAAACCCGATCCTTATAATGCAAACCTACTTTCGCTCACTCGTGGAACTCGCTTTACCATTTCAATCTGATTTATCGTGGCGTAAATTTTCTCATCTTTCTTGTGCCTCTAGCACTCGACATTCAACAAACTCTAAGCTCGCTTATCAACTCCCGCCACTACAGCACTATCGTCATATAATGACAAATGGGCATTCACCTGCCGCTCGTATTGACTTTCACTGTGCCGCCGCCACTACATTGGCCTTCCCGGTGATAATCAATCACGCAGTCATAATCTTTTATCGTCGGATCCATCTCCGTTGTCTCAAATTAAGCTCTCGTTGAGAGGGCAAATACTTAAGACTCTTATGATCGTGTATGAAACACTTCTCCATACAAATAATGTCTCCAAATTCGCCGCAAATACAATTGTGGCTAATTCCAAATCATGTGGGGTAGTTCCTTTCATGCTTCAACTGTCTTGAAGCATAGGCTACCACTTTACCCTCTTGCATTAGGACACATCCAAGTCCATTTAGCGACGCATCACTAAAAATCACATATTCTCTACCGCAGGTCGGTTGAGTAAGAACCGGAGCCTTGGTTAAGAATGCTTTCAACTTATCAAAACTTCTTTGACATTTTTCACTTCATTCATACTTTACATTTTTCTCGGAGCACCACACTGTGGCCGCAAATATAGAAAACCCCTTAACAAATCTTCTCTGTAGTATCCCGCCAAATCCCAGAAAAACTAAGCACCCTCAGAACATTTCGTGGCTTCCATTCAACAACAACCACTTATTGTCTTTGATCTACTCTGATTCCTTCTCGATACTATATGCCCAAGAAAGGTCACTTCATTCTTCCAAAACTCACACACTTGCTCGCTTGCATACAATGCTTCTTTTTCAAAGTTCCTAACACTACTCTAAGGTGTGTGTCACGATTCTCGTGATCTTTTCAATACACAAGAATGTCGTGCCTATGAACAATTTAATAACCGGACATCCACATAATGCTGGAAAACACGATTCATTAGGTCCATGAAAGCCGCTGGAGCATTTGTCAATCCAAACTAAGATTACAAGGAACTCATAATGTCCATATCACGTCCCAAACGCCGCCTTATGCACATCGACATCTTTAATTCTCAATCGACGGTACTCCAGATCGCAGTCAATCTTCGAAAAGATACTTGCACTTTTTTTTAATTGGTCAAACAAATCATCAATTCTCGGGGTACGTATACTTATTCTTTACCTAACTTGTTCAATTGTCTCAATCAATACATAGCCGAAGTGTACCATCTTTCTTACAAAAGCACTGAGCTCCCTATGGTGATACACTCTAGCCTAATAAACCCTTTTTCTAGTAATTCTTGCAATTGTACTCTTCAATTCCTTTAGCTCTAAGTGGAGCCATTCTGCCTGGTAATGGATGCCTGTGGCACCGGGTGTACAACGTCAATAGCAACTCAATCTCCCTATGTGGGGCAATCCTGCAACTCTTTCTGAACACATCCCAAAGTCGCTAACAATAGGGATATCTGACACTAGGCCTCGCTTTACCGTATCAATCACATAAGCCAAGTAGCTTCTCCTTTCCGCACCATCGCTTTAGCATTTGCATATCACATTAGATAGGTACTTGACCTCTCACCGATGAAAGCTACTTCATCTTCATTCTCGGTGTCCTCAAGGTCACTCTTTCATTTTACAATAATCCACGCCTTCGATGTCGGGACAACCAATCCATCCCCAATATCACATCAAACTCCTGAAGGATAACTCAATCAAATTTCCCCCAAAAATTCATACTCGTATTTTGATGGGACAATCTCTATATACTCGTCACAATAACACTACGTAAGCCGTTTCTGCTCGCTACCAAGATATCATACTCTAAGCCACTCCCCAATTTACCTTAAGCTCGGGGCGTCAAGACATATGTATGAATGAGTCATCCTGATCTATCAATGCATGCATAATAGTATCAGTTAGTAAACATCACTATCACATCTCGAGCGCTCTGCATCTTCCATCGCTTACTGGGCGATATGCTCACTGCATCCACCATCTTCGGGCTTACCCAACGTTTTCAGGTCCCTGTCTTAACACTCTATGATGCAACACTCTTTGCTGTCTTTTTTTGTACCACTAAAGCTGTACCCCCGGTCTGAGGTGCTGTAAATGAACGAGCTCTAGAACAATCTCTTTCTCTATGCTCTTTGGATCCACAAATCAAACAAGCACCTGTAAGTCTCCAACATTCTCCTTTATGATTTCTCCCACAATGGGAGCAATATAATTCGCCCTTAGAAGGACCTCCCCGGTGTACTCAAGTAACTCGACGGTGTTAGTAGAGTAGTATTCCACCAGAGCCCAGCTATGGGTCGATCGAACCCCGTGGTCCCTCAATTTCTTCCTTTGTTGTTGCTGCGAACCTGACCGACCTGGATTTTTCTTTCCTGCCTTTATCCTTTCTCTCTCTTTTTCCTCTTTTCTTTACTCTTTCCACATTCAATGCACATGTCACAATTTTGGAGAAATCCTCATGGCAAAATGCTGTGACATGGGCTCGAATATGGTCATTAAGGTCGTCTTCAAACCTACGGCACTTTTCTTCCTCACTCACAAGTATCTCGGGAGCATACTTACTCAACCGGTGAATTTTTGACATTCTGGCCACACTCATCTGCCTTTGCTTCGTATTATGAAACTCGTCTCATGTTGTTAAGATAAATGCGACTCCATATTGCTTCGAACTCATCCAAGAAGAACTCCCACGTAACTTTCTCCGATTTAAGGCGATCCTAGTCACCTTAAACCCACTCCATCGATAAGCCTCATCCCGTAGTAATGTGAGGTTCATTATCTAACCTCTCTACAACAGGCAATGCATTTTACGGGGGCATCTCCGGCCTCTGGGCTCTCGAAGCCAATTTTCTCGCCATAGAAGGCTCATCCTCTTCTTTCCCATAAAATCTAAAGGTTCAGACTCGCCATTCTCCTCAATGGCCAACGCTGGAGCAATCGCAGCCTCGGTTGCTCTGCTTCTTGTAATGCTTGAACTAGTTGGGCCGAGGATACCCATAGTACCTCCCCGCCACTTGTTCCGGTTCATTCATCGTGGCATGGATGCTTCGCCCACCTTCCACACTACAGACCGGTTGGGGCGAGTCCCCAGTCATCACCCTAAGTGGGAAGCCGAACCGTCCATGCTTATCCTATTAAAACAAGCAAGATCCGCGTCAGAGTCATGTCATCCTCTATATGCAAATGAGATGCATGTTAAACACAATTTCAAAATCGTTTACAAACAAATTTCAAAATCATTTCAGAGGAACCCGCCTAAACCCATGCTCGATACCAATAAATTTGTGGCGCCCTTTCCCGCCTCGACTCGGGCCAGCGATCTGAACCGAAATCCGTGATGCCACTAACCACCAATCACCAAAATCATATCTATGGCTTATTACAAATCGGGCAAGCCCATAAACATTTATATTTAACAAAATACATTTAACTTTAACAAAATACATTTACAAAAAAATAGATGTTCAGAGTTCAAATTGTTTTTACAAAATATTAATATCCAAAAGAAAGCATGGAATGAATGCACATGTCGGAGCATACTCCGAAATTTCCTTCTTTATGACTCGACGTTCCTCGATCTTGGGTCCGCTTTCGATCACTATCTATCACTCTATTCAAGCAAGACGCAGAACAATACCGCCAAGATTTTCATGCTTAGTGGTTCTAAACAAATCCATTCCTCGCCCATCTTAAATCAATTCATGCAATTTAATACTCCGTAACTTCCAATCTGATGATCAATATAAATACAATACATATACTTTGTTATATATATATACAATAAGTTATAGCTCATTAATCATCCCATAAATACATTTTCATAATCAATATTTCACACCAAATCAATTCAAATATGCTCACAAATTCGCCCGCTCGCACTTCAATCTCGCTTATGAAAAATCAATTCCGCGCAGCTAATCACCCGCTATGCCAATCAATTCGCTATGCCAATCACTCCGCTATGTCCTAACGAATTTAACCTATGTCTTCGATATACGTGATATCAGAGTCATCAAGATCTGCCCCGCTGGTCGCTGACCGGTTATAAACAATCAAATAGTGAACACTACCGATACTGGCCCCGCTTGGCCGCTTGATCTGGAAAGTGACACATCAATAGTTCGCAAGACGCATTCGACCCTACTGCATACCAATCTATCCTTACGCGAAATAAACTAACATTCTATTAAGCAAGAACAAATCCTTTATAGCAAAATATAATACAATATGTACGCTTGTATAAACAGTTTATTTTCAATAATCATGCAATTTTTATATGCAATTATTTCACAATCACTTTTCTCAATTCAATATGCTTTTAGAACAAACATGCAAAAACTTGAAACGAGAATAGGGAGCTTCCAGAACAAACATTTCAAACTTGAATGAAAGAATGATTTAGAAAGAACAAAACCCGTGGCTCCAGACTCGATTCCAATCCTGACCAATCACGCTGCTCCTCGGCCAAATTCCTATTCCAAACCATTAAAGAACAATATTATTCAGGTGTACTAGTAGTTTTGTTAGATGATTTTCGGAACTTAATAAGGAGTTCCAATTTTAAAATATATACATAGGGATGGATTCTTGACTCAATGGGCTTCCATAGAGTCAAAGAATTCCGAATCGGAGTTCGACGAAGGAGTTATGACTTCTTCCAAGTTGAAGTCATACACAAATCTCGAATGGACGAGCTGACCTGACCTGGACGAGCTCGATCTATCACCTCGGTTAAACATCTTCTATCCTCCTCAGTTATATGAATGTATTCTTGACTCAATGGGCTCTCCATAGAGTACAAGAACACCCAAATCGGAGTTCAAACGAAGGAGATATGACCTTCCGAAGTTGGAGGTCATGCGTAGTCAACTTTGACAAGTCGATTCGAACCGACGTTGCACCGGGCGACGAGCTCAGTCAAACACCTCGTTCTGACACATCTAACATCCTCCTCAGGCATATGAATGTACTGACTCCATGGCTTTCCATAGAGTCCAAGAACACCCAAATCTGGAAAGTTCAAACGAAGGAGATATGACCTCCGAAGTCGAGGTCATGTAGTCAACTTTGACAGTCGACTGGACCGGGACGAGCTGCACTGAAGTGATGAGCTCATTCAAACACTTCAGCTCGACATCTAACATCCCTCTCAGCATATCACTGTATTCTTGACTCCATGGGCTTTCCATGAGTCCAAGAATCACCCAAATCTGAAAGTTCAACGAAGGAGATATGACCTTCCGGTTGGGAGGTCATGCGTAGTCAACTTTGACGAGCTGGACCCGGATCGACGAGCCGCACCGAAGTGACGAGCCTATCCAAACACCTCTAGCCTCGACATCTAACATCCTCCTCAGTATATCATCGTATTTCTTGACTCCATGGGCTTTCCATAGTCCAAGAACATCTCAAATCGGAGTTCAAATCCATGAGATATGACTCCGGTTGAGGCATGCGTAGTCAACTTTGACGGTTCTAATTCGAACCGACGACCACCGGCTTGATCGACCGGGTTTGACGACCAATCGCTTGACTTAATTCACTCGTTGACTAATTTCTCACCGCTTGATCACCAGAAAGTAAAAGACCATAACTTGGTCTACAGGAGTCCGAATTGAGAAATTCAAAAGCCTAACATCAAGTTCATTGATGTGGCTACAATTTCACAGAAGGACTTACTACCAAATTCTCTTTATTTTCGACCCAAAAACCCATTCTAAGGTCCTCAAGCATGGACCAAATGCGTAACCGACCGACCAGAGATTTAGAAGGCTGACCTCGCAAAAGGACTACAACTTAGCCCACAGAGGTCCAAATAGAGAAATTGGGGAAAATCCTAACATCAAGTTAATCGATGTGGCCAATTTACGAGAAGGACGACTACCAAATTCCCTTCACTTCGCACCCAAAAATCAGCTCTAAGGTTCGCTAGCCGCACACTACCACAATGCGGTGCCTTCCCACGGTTTAAAAATGCAACCATACATTCCCTAAGGCCGATATCCACCCAACAATCCTGGGTAGAAGACTAATTGCAGGAGAAGACCCACCACGGAGTTTGTTGAAAGTCCCCCATTCTACTTCTACTTGCAAACATTGTCACGTGACTTTCCTCTTGCTTCACGGAGACCTATGGTCCGATTGCTCTTAAAATCTAGAGAGAAGATACTTCTAATCCTTCCTTTCTCCTGCTCTCCTTTCTTATTGCTCACACTTAATCGTATTTTTGTAGCTTATAAGCTTCCTCCCTCTTCCTACATACCACATGTCCTTTTCCTTCATTTTTCTTTTATTTTTTATTTTTTTTTCTTTTCAGAGCCTAGTCCCTCTCTATTTCTATTATTCTTCATTTAAGTCTCCTATTATTTCCCTTATTTATTTCTCTCCAAATTTACGACATCTAAACTTATTTGCAAATAACCCTAGGTCCCATTTACAATACCCCGTAAAATGTCTTATTTCGCCCTGTATCTATACCCTGGAATACATGTAAAATTTTATTTTTAAACTTAGGGTATTGGGTGTTAAGACCACCGCCGGACTATGTTCGACCATAATCGATCGGTCTTTACCCGAGGGGGTCTATCCCAACTTGCTGATACCCGACAAATATTTTCTTTACCATTTCAGTTAACTGTGCGACTCTATTGGACGTTATCCCATTTAACCGAGCCCACCAAATCAAACACCAAACGCAGTTTTGATTTACCAACCATGCATTCACACCCATTTAATGCGATGTCCCTGTGAATATGCAATGAAATTATGCCATTACAAGTTATATCATGTCACATGCATAATGACTGCTATATGAGACATTTACATACCATATTTTATACTCAGTATCATGGATAATTATATCAACCGCATAAATTTACATCATCCATGTCAATATATCTAAACACGCATATATCAACATAAATCAAGACAATACCAAAGATATGTCAAGACAACAGTCCATACACAAAGTATAAAATAAGCCACAACAGATCACAAACCCTACACAACCTAGCCTCAAACTCTAGAAACTCGGCCCAATAAATAAAGCCACACACATAGGTCATGAACCATCATAAACAAGAAGAAATCAGTTCATCATACCTTCTTTGAAAGAGTATGAAACGCCTAAATATGTGAGTACCAAATTCTATTCACTGGTATATGTTAGATTCTAGACTCAAAGAGCTTTCCATAGAATCCAAGAACACACAAATCGTGAGTTCTGGACGGTAAGCTATTTAATCGCCTAAAGTTGAAGTTTATCGCATTGAAAGTAAATTTTCCGTAACCCCCGTATAATTGAGTGCTACTTGGAACAACTTATAACATACTTCATGTCAAGTGTCATAGATAATTATATCTATTGCATGTAATCCACCTCCACATCATGCCAAATATATTTAACATGCATCATGGCACTTTATAATATGAATAAATCATGTTCATGCAACCTGTCTACTTGCATCATTTTCACACAATAGACACCATCAAATACACCACCAGATTTTAGGCTATGGCCATTCGGATTCTCCAAGCAGATAGCTCACACAAGGCCTCAACCCGACCTTCACATGGTGCCAATTAGCTACTTAATCATACAAAAATAAAAATAAAATAAGCACACAATCACGCTACAAAATATGTACAATCTAAGTTTAGCCTTGGGACTGCCAATTCAACCATGGTAGGCTGTAAACCAAGGCTACACATGGGTAACCTAAAAATTTCCCCTCTTATTAGGATCACAAACACATATCAACATATCACCAGATTCTAGTTGTGGCCACCTAGACTTCTAAAGCAAGTTGTGGGCATCTTGTAGTGTAGTCCAAATCTTTCCTTAACACAACCCTTAGAAAGAAAGTAAGCCAAAGGAGGAGGAGTTCCTACTCTCTGCTGATGCGCCCCAAATCTCGCTACGTTTTTCCCTTTTTCTTTCCTTTCTCCTTCTCTTCTCATTTCTTTCTTTCTTTTCTTCATTTTCTTCTCTCCTTTCCTTCTTCTCCTCGTCTTGCTCCTCCTCCGCCGAATCATCACATTTTTTTCCATTCCCATCTTTTCCTTCCCATCGAACCACTTCACTCAATTCCTATTGATTTCACTTGCCTATGCACTGACATGGCTAAGCTCCATGCCATGTGTCACCCACATGGCATGTCTCCATGCCATGTGTTTTCCAAGTGTCCTCCAAGCACCTTGCCATGTGTCACATAACACCGTTGTCTCGAAAATGTAAAATTCCATCCACCTCGAAATCTAACGAATCCGCTTGTGCAACCCGACTTCCGTGATGAATCCAACTACAGATCCGTTGTCATCGAGATCAGACTTTCTGTGCTGAACCTCAGACTATAAAGCGAATTGATCATTTTGCGAAAAATTTCAAATTTACCCGTTTTCACAAGAATTAAGCTGGGTGTAACGAGACGAAAGTATAGAGTCAAGCTCAGCTCATTAAAAAATCTCAAAGCTCTAACTGACGAATTTGATCAAGCATTTTCTTTTCAAATGTTCAAAATTCGACTTGAAAAATAATCATGTTACTTGAACTTGACAAAGCTCAAATCAATTAAAAATTTGATAAATAATTATACTTGAACTCGACTTGATGCGAAATTTACTCAATTAATAAAATAGTAAAACTTGATTAAGCTCGCGAGGAGCTTGAATCAGGTATTATGATACATTAACTTGACTCGATTAACTCCAAATCAAATTCAAATTTTCTAAGAATCGATTTCGAGTAACTTGACTTATTTACACTCGACCTAATTATGTTAATTTAGAATTTGGATGAGAAGCTCTCACGAGCATTCCTTGTATTTGAGCACACTTTCTCTCTTATTTATTTTATTTTCATTTTTCGTTCTTTCAATTATATGTATATATTTTCTTCAATTCTTTGGATTTTTTTTTTCGACTTGTTAGATTATATTTGGTTATTAGTATTAAAAAATTAATAAAAAAAATTAGTTTTCTAGACTTGAAAAGGAAAAAAATACAAAATATAATTAAATTATTTTGTTTAAAAACTTAATTAGATTAAATATTAGCTAAAACGTTGTACAAAAAAAGAAAAAAAAAAGAAGATAAATATTATAAAGACTTTAAGAAAATGACTTAGAAATAACTATACTCAAACTAAGTATTTTTGTTTTGAAAGGAACTTCAAATAAGTTAAATAAGTAGGCAATAAAATACCCCTTATAAACCCCGCCCCGAGTTTTTCAAACATCGCACAGATGAGTTACACGCTTATCATCGTCTGAAAATCGGGGATGAAGATTTCGTGCATATGTGAATCTTCTCTTTAGTCTTCTCCATGCTGCGAATACCTAACCAGTATCAATGAAGACTGTGATAACCACCGATGCCTTTTCGCAGCGCCGACTCGCTTGCCTACCTTGTGGAATCGGCTGTGTCAGCTCAATGTTCACGCTTTGGCAGAGCTGCCCATGCTCAGATCGTCAAGACCCTCGACAACCCCCTCCCTTCTTTCATTTACGATCACCTTGTCAACATGTATTCCAAACTCGACCTTCCCAACTCAGCCCAACTCGTCCTCTCACTAACCCCCAACCGCTCCGTCGTCACCTGGACCTCCCTCATCGCCGGTTCCGTTCAAAACGGTCGTTTCATCTCTGCCCTCTTTCACTTTCTAACATGTTCGTGACTCCATCCAACCCAATAATGACTTCACCTTCCCATGCCTTCAGCGCTTCTGGCTCGCTTCATTCTCCTCTGGCCGGGAAACAGCTCCATGCACTGGCGGTCAAGGCCGGTCAGATTGCCGATGTTTTTGTTGGATGGTGCTTTGATATGTAATTTCTAAAAACGGGCCTCACATATGAGGCTATTAGAAGATGTTCGATGAAATGCCTGAGAGAAATATTGCGACGTGGAACGCGTATTTATCTAATTCATGCTCGAGGGTCGGTATGAGGATGCACCTCATTGCATTCATTGTGTTTCGCATGAGGTGGGAACCCAATCTACAACGTTTGCGCTTTTCACCTGTAAAGGGTGCCTGAATTTGAGGCTTGGGCGTCGTTACATGGATTTGTGCTTCAAAGTGGGTTTGAGGCGGATGTCTCGGTGGCTAATGGACTCATTGATTTTTATGGGAAGTGTCATCAGGTTGGATGTTCGGAAATTATATTCAGTGGCATTTCTAAGCCAAATAATGTTTCTTGGTGCTCAATGGTGGCATCATATGTGCAAAATGATGACGTAGAGAAGGCCTGTATGCTCTTTTTGAGGGCTAGGAAAGAGGGCATTGAGCCAACAGATTTCATGGTTTCAAGTGTTGTTAGTGCTTGTGCTGGACTTTCAGGGCTTGAAGTAGGAAGGGGAGTTCATGCACTTGCTGTGAAGGCTTGTGTTGAGGGCAATATTTTTGTGGGCAGCGCACTTGTTGATATGTATGGAAAATGTGGAAACATTGAGGATGCAGATAGGCATTTGGATGAGATGCCTGAGAGGAATTTAATCACTTGGAATGCAATGATAGGTGCATATGCACATCATATGAGCTGACATGGCTGTTGCATTGTTCGACAAAATGACACATGCCAGCCCAGTTGCAATCATGTTGGGTTTGTGTGTGTTCTATCGGCATGCAGTAGGGATGGATCAGTGAACGTGGGCCTGGAGATTTTTGAGTCAATGAGAGGAAGATACGGTATATTACCAGGAGCAGAGCATTATGCCTGTGTTGTGGACATGCTTGGTAGAGCAGGCATGGTAGAGCAAGCCTATCAGTTT
The DNA here is from genome assembly GCA_016808115.1 of Tetrastigma voinierianum. Taxonomy (NCBI): domain Eukaryota; kingdom Viridiplantae; phylum Streptophyta; class Magnoliopsida; order Vitales; family Vitaceae; genus Tetrastigma; species Tetrastigma voinierianum. Next base: position 62,401 of record JAEQBH010002651.1, on the reverse strand, counting down.
ATAAAGAAAATGCCAATTCGACCAACAGTTTCAGTTTAGCCTCTTTAGAGCTTGTAAAATGTCGGTTGCCAGAATTGGGAAAGATTGCTGCTGATAACTTATTTGAACTAGATCCACTAGACTCTGGCAACCATGTTCTGCTTTCAAATATGTTTGCAGCTGCTGGCAGGTATTAGCGATATCTGAAAACAACGCTTCACAAATCTTTTCAAACTAACCTTCTTGCAGTTATATTTTTCGTTTTCATACATGTACATGAAATTCCATTGATATTCTGCTCTTGAACTGAAGATGATTCTCTTTCAACTTCTATAAAATAATTATGATCCAGCATCATCCAGCACACCATAGGGTCAATCAAAGAACTTTCGATGCATGTGCAGCACACTAGCTAATTCTTGTAAATGCTGTGAATCTAGATGGGGTGTTGCTGTTCTTTTCACATGCAGAACATCAACTTCACAAGTACAATAACGATTCTGACTGTTCAATAAAAGTAAAAAGGCTTAAAAAGAATAAAAGGATGGTTATGTTGTTATGGAATATGTTTCTATAACTTCAAATGATTGAATTCAATAAAAGTCCCACATGTTTTCATGTACCTCTATTCTGGCCTTCTGGCCTTCTGGCATTCTTTTACTTGATTTTCATATTGCCTCTTGTTCTTCAGAAGAAAGAGGCTGCTATATTTTTCTTGTTAACTAATTGTTATAGGAAATTAATACAGGTGGGAAGAAGCCACACTTGTGAGAAAGGAGATGAACGATGTTGGGATCAAAAAAGGTGCAGGATGGAGCTGGATTACTGCAGGGAATGCAGTCCATCTGTTCCAAGCAAAGGATACTTCTCATGAGAGAAACTCAGAGATTCAGACGATGCTGACAGAGCTAAGGAGGGAAATGAAGGCAGCAGGCTATATACCTGATACCAAATTTGCTTTGTTTGATTTAGAAGAGGAAGAGAAAGTGATGGAAGTTTGGTACCACAGTGAAAAGATTGCCCTTGCTTTTGGCCTCCTCGTTATTCCTCCTGGGGTACCGATAAGGATCACCAAAATCTTAGGATTTGTGGAGATGCCATAGTGTTACTAAGTTCATTTTTGGCATTGGTAGAGAAATTATAGTGAGGGATAAAAACCGATTTCATCGCTTTAGGGACAATCAGTGCTCTTGTAGGGATTATTGGTGATGAACTGATTATTTATTTATTTATTTATGGATCTTCACGAATTAGAGAGCTTTCCAACAAAAAAAAGTTATTTTTTAAGATAATTTATGGGGCGGGGTATTTGTTCCCCATGTTTGGATGAATACACATTTCAGTCTAGTTGTGGCCGAAAGTGTCCTCTTCATTTTTGAGTAATGATATTTGCAGCTTCGGATTTTGGAATATAATACTGTTGAGTTTTTAATTATTCTGTTATTTTGTAGAGTTAGGAGTAGCTTGGGATGTAACTTGGTTGAATTGGTGGTTAAAATGGGTCCATCTCGGATAAAGAAATAACCAATTTGGTCTGAATTCAACATGCACTTCGCTTCCAATATTGGAGGTAAAGCTCTCTAAATATAGATTTGTAAGCATCTCCAAGCCGGGCCACTCTATAGCTCGAAGACATGAACTTTGTGCCCCATGGCGGCTTGGGCTAATGAGTCTGTTGATCGGGTTTTATATTTTAAGGTTTGCGGCCTAGCCTTCAGGCCATGATATAGACGGCCAAAGTGGGCCTAGGTAGGTCGAGCATGGGGTTTAACAAAAATTATAAAATCTATGTAAGAGGAGAAATTCAAACGATCTCACTATGCTTAAATGTGTTGCATCAATCAATTGAACCACACCCTCTCTACATTATATAATGAGCTTATATATAAGGTTATAGGGCGGCTCCACAGGCGATCCTATGGCGTGGGCCTGTGCTTGAGAGTCCAGCTGCTTAAAATAAAGCTCGCGCCTAACCCCAAGAATGAGCCAAGCTCGAGCTTAGGGTCAATTGGAGCCAGAACCGCGAGCCTAAAGTGAGTCTCATTACAAGTTTTGTGGAGATGCTTATTGGTCTAATTTATTAGTAATATATATTTCTTTATAAAAATAATACGATCATGTTTGTCTTGTGGTTTGTATCCATAATTTTAGGATAAGAAAATAATGGAGGAGTTGGATGATGCAGTTCGGTGGAAGGGAGCAAGAAATTGGGTTTTCCTTGTTAAGTCCTTGTACAAGTTGTTGGAGCAAAGATCCTTGGTCTCCTTCCCTTGGAAATGAATTTGAGGAGAAAAGTAACCAAAGAGAGTTGTTTGTTTTGCATAAACTTGCGAAGATCTAACACGCTAGATCAGTTGAAAAGAAGACAATCGATTTCATAAACAGATATTTTCTTTGTCAGTTATAAGGAGAGACCGGTAGATCATCTTCTCCTTCATTGCGTAAAGGCAAAGAGCGCCGAGCGTTTTATCTTTTTGGTGTTTCGCTATTTTTTCTGGGACCGGAAACACCCTTATTAGTACTCGGTATATTTTGTGACCATGATCAGAGAAGAGCTTGGAAAATGGGTTCGTTATGCCTGCATGCATGCAAAACTGTAATAACATTGTTTTTGCAAGAACGAGTTTTTTTTACAAAAGTCAAAGCAAATTTTTGTATATCCTTTTTGGTCGGAGACCAAATTATTTTTTGTGGATGGTCCCACGACCCTTTTACACTTTATAGATTTGGTGGGTGCTAATTGATTCGGTTTGGATTTTTTGTACATACTTTATTTTCAGGTGAAAGGGAAGATATCTTTTATATCTTTAGTCGCCACTAACATCTCCTTGTTAATACATTTTCTTACTTATCAATATATATATATATATATATATATATATATATATAAATTAATTGAAGTTAAAACATTTTTTTTTGGGACGTAGTTTCTTTTTTATTATTGTAAAACATGTAAACATATAGTTCAACAAGAGTTGGCAATTTGAGTTTGGCTCTCTAGGCTAGCTTGGTCAACCCGAAATTAGGGTTGGGCTAGGCTCTAATTTTATTGACCTGAAAAAATAAGGCCAAATTTAGTCCAACTCAGTTGGCTTGTCGAGTGAATCAACATTTGTGACGCCCGATCCAAAAAGTCTGGCTGAAAACTCGTCAACTCGCTATCATTGCAGATATTGCCGTCTCAATGCCACAAACGAGCGCCTCTCACTCGAACCTCAAACGGCAAAACCCGCCTACATTCGGCCCATACATCCATACTCACCAAAATATAACTAACTATATTACAATAGTTTCAAGAGTTAACTACACTCTTATACAAACATGTTTTATAAAAATATATAATCAAAGCTCACATGTCGGCTTTCTTCTCGTGCGGCCTCTAAGGGAGCCGCCTTCCGAATACTCCATGTACCCGAACGTAGGGGATCCCACCGACTATGAGCAAAGCCCGTGAGCGATAATTCTCACGGTGTTACCCCCACCTAAACGCATACGCAAATTAAGAGTAACACAAACATCCACATTCCATACAATTTACAATTCACACATGGAATGACTTATATCATGCATGAGATGTTTCATGCCCATATCCCGAGTCATTCACTGACTCCCTCACACATGCCTACGCCAGCAAGAATCGCCATTGGTAATGTACCAATGACACCCATATACCGAGCCTTTGTCTGGCCACCAACACCTCACGTAATTCTGCCAATGGGCAACCAACTCCGAATCAATCCCGACTCCTATCACTCAACTCTAGGTCTAAGTAATAAACATGACAATGTGTCTTCTTCGGGGCAATGTATCCTTTTTCTATCAAGAATCGTGTCTCTACATCCATCGCACTTCCCGAATCACATTACTTGAGTCTCTCACACCCATAACTTCTTTTCGACACACCAAGCAGGACTCTCACACCCGTACAGAACTTTAGGTTCACGCCGTGAGTCTCTTACACCCACACGTAACCAATCGCGACTAACAACCCTTCTTGCTTCTCGCCGTTAGCACACAATTACTTTTCATTTTACGATTAATCCATGAGCTTTATCGACGTAGTCCCAAAGACAAACTCAACCCACATTCACCAAGAGTAGTGAATAACCATACCGTGCACCCACACCCAACTCTATGCAATGTCACCTTGCACATGAATGCAATGATGTCAATTCATATATTCAATTTCAATGGCTCATACACAATTATATTTCATATAATTCGAACAATCATGTTAACACATCAATTTAGCATGCATTAACATATCATTCTCCACACACATTCCAAGCCATTCATTTTAAGCAATATCATGTTATCTAATTCAAGCAAAATCACATGGACAAATTCGGTCCAACAAGCAATCTGGACTGTTTTTAATAGTCTCAAATCAATCCGTGGGCTGTCCATGGACGACCCCTTCATCAAGCATCGATTCCACTTTGTGGAACCGAGAATCCATGGTCATTTCCAGCCTCATAATACTTGGATTTTTAAACAAGAAATAACCAAGTAGGAGAAGGCCCCTACCTCCCAGAGTTGTCGAAACTCCACAATACCAGTACCCACGCGTAGCCCTTACAGTGGGGATCAACTTTGCTTCGTCTCGCCTGATCTCGACTCGATCGATCACCGAAAAATCTAGAGATAAAAGTAGCCTCTCTCTCCAAAAGCTCCTTCTCCTTTCTCCCTCTTTCTCTCTTTTTCTCTCTTTTCCTCCCAAAACGGTCGAAGATGCAGCCAAGTAGATGTCCTCTCACTCGTCACGTCCAATTCTCATCGGCTCTTGGATTACACCCTCATCCACTTATCCATCTACCACGGGATTTCCATCCACTCACAAGTGCCATGTGTCTCCTACGCCCCACACTCAGCTCATGTTTCTCACCAGCCTCCACTGACACGCCTCTCATCTGGCTAATTAAATTAAGTGCTATGTCCCGCACTACTCTGGGTAAGTCGGCGAAAAATGTGAAATTTCGACTATCTCGGAATTCAATGAAATTTGACGTGGTAGCTAGATTTCACGAGACGATTCCAACGGTGAAGTCTGTTTCATCATCCGAGATCCAGAAAAATTCTAGATTTTGACCAAAATTTACCATTATACCCTTCCTCATAAATTTGGATCTCCCGGGGTTTCACAACATTAGAATGGAGTAACTCGATTTTTTTTGGTTGGCCCGACAAGCCAAATGAAATAAAAATCGCCCTCTACTTATTCAAACAATGTTTCAGCCAACACCATAATGAAAAAAAAGAACCCCCACTCAAAGTCTCAAACAGTAATTTCCTTTTGCAAAACACCAAAACAATTATCTTCTCCTTCTCACTGATCGTTGTAGTCCTATATTTCATCCTCCTTGACGACGAATCTCCATTTCTCCTGCGTAAAATGTAGTTCATTAGTCCTCTTCGTTGACAATGGAGATCCGTTGTTTGTCTGAATACTGAAACCATCCAATCTTTCCACATTGGCATTCTGATCCAATTCTCCATTAAAGTATATTTAGGATTCCTCTTATTGTCTTTATGCTTTTACCTTTTTGCCCTTGTATTAGTACATTTATATACTTCATCTCTCTTAATAATAATTAAGTATTTTTCATAATATGGTATTAGAGCCATAAGCTTAACAACAAAAACCCTAGCCGCCACAACCGCCGTCACTAATGATCTGACTTCTTTGTTAGTCTTTATCCTTCTCAATAGCCGACGACCTTCTTCCACGACGCTCTTATGCCTTCTCGTCAACCGAGTCTTCGAACTTAAATTGATCTCGCCTCTTAGAACTTAATCGCTCTCACACGCTGCTCACACCGCTTAAAACTCACAGCCACAAATTATTCAACGTGGCATCTCCAATTCACATCTCTCCTATTCGGGTATGATTTACTTGGATTCGTCGATGGCTCAAAACCGTGTCCTCCGGCGATGATAACTCTGCCTAAGGTGCTTCTCCATCCCCAAATCCGAATCATACTTTCTAGCTTCGACAAGACCAATTGCTTCTTAATGAAATTATTGGATCCGTCTCTGAACACCCTAGTGTAGTTTATCTCTACCTACACCACTTCTTGGGTTGCATGGACTACTCTCGAGAAGACATATGCCTCTCCTTCGCGAGGACGGATCATGATCCATCACCAGAATCTTGTCAACCCTCAATAAGGCAATCAAACCATTACAACGTATATGAAAGATGTCAAACACAACCTTAACTCCCTTGTTCTCATGAATGTCCTTGTTGACTTTAATGAGCTGTCCATCTGTGTCTTGAACAGACTTGGCTCGACCTACTCGAACATATCCCATGCCCTAAAAGTTCGAGAAAATCATGTTATGTTTGAGGAATTATTTGAGCACCTACTTAATTACAAGGCCCAATTGCAACTTTTGGTTTCTTAACACCACCTGCTACTACTCTGGCCACAACCTTGGTTACCTTAGCTAGCCCTTATTCCCATTGTCGATCGCACAACCGTGGCAACAGGAACTATAACCGGTCTCAATAGTCATGGGCCCTACTTGACTCCCAGCTCGAGCATTAACGACCAACTCCACCAACCCAGCTAGAGCACAGCTACTACCTCCGACATCCTTCTCCATTGTCTCCACGGCATCCCGCTCCACCACCCCAGCTCGGGCACAACCACTACCTTAGGCATCCTCCTCCATTGTCTTCGTGGCATCCCGCTCCACCACCCTGGGGCCCCAGCATAGCCACTCACCTCAGCGCGTTGTCAATCTCCAGGGTAACCAGCACTCGTCGGCAATGCGTTCATCTCTCCGCCTCAGCCTTGCTTCTCTCCCCCTCACCCTTGCCTAGGCTCTGCACCCCGACATTTGCTGCACCCTATGCTCACACTGCAGTCCATTACCTCGCTCCTAACACATCTCTAAATTTGATGGTTGATTCAAGCACCTCTCACCATGTGACTTTAGATCTTGATACTTTGATTTTTCATGAGCCATACACCACCTCTGATAGTGTTATCATTGGTGATGGCTCAGGTTTATGCATCCCGCTCCACCACCCCAGCTCGGGCACAGCCACTACCTTAAGCATCCTCCTCCATTGTCTTCGCGACATCCCGCTCCACCACCCTAGCTTAGGCATAGCCGCTACCTTAGGCGTTGTCAAATTTGGGGTGTAACCGGGCACTCTACTCGGTAATGCGTTCATCTCTCCGCCTCAGCCTTGCTTCTCTCCCCCTCGCCCTTGCCCAGGCTCTGCACCCCGACATTTGATGTACCCTATGCTCACACTACAGTCCATTACCTCGCTCCTAGCACATCTCTAAATTTGATGGTTGATTCGAGCACCTCTCACCATGTGACTTTAGATCTTGCTGCTCTGACTTTTCATGAGCCATACACCACCTCTGATAGTGTTATCATTGGTGATGGCTCAGGTTTATCAATTGTCAACATTGGCTCCTTCTCCCTTACCTCTCTCCCTACACCTTTACTTTTTTCCAATGTGCTACATGTACCTGCCATGTCTAAGAACCTTACTTTGGTCTCGGCCCTTTCTGTCGATAACCCTATTTGTAAAACCCAGGAAAATTTTAATTTTTCTAAAAAATGGCAAAAACAATAAAATTGTAGAAATGGTTCAGGGAAGCCTGGAAATTTTTCTAGATCTTGGATGACGAAATGGACTTCACTGTTGGATTCGTCTCGCGAAATCTAGTTACCTATAAAATTTTTGTCAAATTCCGAGATAGTCATATTTTCATGATTTTCTCATGCCTAAAAGCCAGAACCTCAAAACGGGATTTTTGAGAAAAAATTGAAAGTGAAAAAATGAATTAAGTAAAGTTCATTTAATAAATCGAGCCGGAACCGAGACCTAAATAAATTGTTTCGGGGCAGAAATGGACCCGGATAAGTTAAGGACACATGGCGCGACGTGGCCAAGTATCCTTAAGTGACAAATAAGGCAAAAAACTTAGTTTTCGCGTAAAATGAGCGTATTTTTCGGCCGAGAGAAAACGCGGTAGAGAGGTGAGAGCTCCAACTTCTCTCTATGATCTATGGAGATCGGTCGGTCGGAATTGGCCGAAAGTATGAGTCCATCTACTAACGAGGCTACGCCAGACGCACTAAAGTAGGATTTCACCACATCCAAAAGAAGTAGATTTCTGAAATCGAAATTTTCTGATTGTGGAGGTGTTCTTGAGACCTCCTTCGGTTCTACTACGCTTCAAGAGGTAGGGATTCTTCCTACTTTGGTTTATTTCCATTCTTGGGGTTGTTTGGTTGATTTTTAATGCCCTAAGGGACTGTTTGGTCGTTTTTGCCTTAAGGGGCTGTTTGGCAAAATAATGGGTTATGGGAATAGTGCCCTGTTTTGACCCTATATGATGTCCAGTTTTTAGAGCTGATTTTCGTTTAGAAAATGGAGAATTTAGACTAGTATCCTTCAAGGAAATTGTAGCTCTATCTGAGAACTTGATGTTAGGCTTTTAAATCACCCAAATTGGACCTCTATAACTCAAGTTATGGTCTGTTTTCCGAGACTACCACAGGCTGCCCTGTTTTGGCCGAACCTACTGTCCATATTTTTGGGACTGATTTTCGGTTGGGAAAAAGTGAGAATTTGGACTAGTATCTTTCAAGGAAATTGTAACTCTATATGAGAACTTGATATTAGGCTTTTGAATCACTCAAATCGGATCTCTATAACTCAAGTTATGGTCCGTTTTCTCCAAATCAAGTACACTTAGGCCGTGCGACTATTTGGTGGCTCAGATTTTTGGACCTGTTGGGAGCTAGTTTTCCGAACCAAGTTTAGAACCATCCCGGTTTGTTATGGCTTGTTGTATGGAATGTTTTAGGCATTCCTATCCCACAATTGGTCTTGAGAGGTTGTCATTGCCGAGTTTGAATGACATGCTTGATAGTAATTGATTGGATGTCAATATGTGCCCTAATGTATCGACATGATGAATTTGTGTGTGCAGACATGGCCATTACATGGCATGTTATAGGCTATTTTGTGGACATGCTATATCATAATTTAGCCTAGAGGATACAGTGTGTCGTTACTTGACTAAGTAATGATTTGATTATGATGTTGATATATGCGCGTATGATATATTGACATGAATGAAATTTTGTGAAGATTATATGCATGTTTGATATAGTTGTCTATGATGCATGGAAAATGCATGATTAAATTGTTCATATAGCATTTATCATATGTGTAGCATGATATAGCATGTAATGGCGCATAGCATTGCATTTATGCACGGGAACATCGCATGACATGAGTGTGAGTGCATGGTTATAATCAACACCGTAGCCTGGTGTTTGATGAGGGGCTCAAGATGTATGGACAACATTCAATAAAGCTCGCATCTATTAAATGGAAACAGAAATGAAATATGTGTCGAGCACAAGAAGTAGGATAGATGGGCCCCTCAGTGAAACTCGTTATTTTGGTTATACATATGTGTCCAACTAAGGAAAGCCTCGTGAAAGTGTAGGGAAGGCTTACGAAGTTCATGGTGGGAAAAACCCTGAAATTTGCTACCTATAAAAGACACATGATTTTGAATATAAATGATCATTGTGGTGTAACATCCAAAAATCTTTTGGTTTGAAAAAAAATTAAAATTTTTTGGTAAAATGATCATCGGATGTAATCCAAAAATAATGGATTTTATCACGCATAAAATTTCGGTATTATGTGATAAGAGTCGGTTGGGACTCGGGTTTGATGGAATCGGTGAGGACTTGGTACATGGGACATGGTGAGTCGCATTTCATTCATGGCATGTAGAATTCCATTCTAGGTTTGCATAATCTTGTTTGGATTTTTTTGTGACATGACCATTTGTATAGCACTTAAGTGAGTAGCCTTTGTAGAAGTTTACCTATCGGGCATCAAGCCACCCTCGTCGTGGGACCCTCTTTCAAGTACATGGAGTGTGTGCAGGAGACAAGGCTCACTGAAATATCAGAAGAGTTCGTGTTTGCTGCTGCCTACTTCTTTTTGTAAATATATTAGAACAAATTGTTTTGATATGTTTTTGTGTAAAGAGTATTGTACTATACTCTATGACTATGGTATAAAATGTGCATTATGTTTGAGTATGGATAAATGGACCCTATGTGGTCATTTTTACTCGTAGATGGACCCGGAGAGATCATGATATGATAATTGGCCCCGAAAGGGCCATGATATTATTTGTTGCACATGTTGTATTTTTAGATAGAGTTCCCTGTACAAAGGAGACTATGTCCGATTTTTGTTAAATTATGGGTCCCTGGCAGTGGGACACACAGTGGTACCTGGACAACCCGACATCCACAAGTTTTTCGCGGGTCGACGGTTAGTCAACGAACCCCCGAGTTTTAGGGTGTAACACTATTAATGTCCTGTTCTTTGACTCTTTTTTTCAGGTGTAGGATCGTCACACGGGAGTCCATCTAGTTCACGGGTAACGTAGGGACGGTGTCTAACTGGCCAAAGTTAGTCCCCCTTTCGTTTTCCGCCCTAGCTCTGTCTTCCTCAATTCAGTCCTTTCTTTCTGCTATCTCTATGTGGCACAATAGTCTCGGTCATTCGTCTTTGCCTATTCTTCGCAAAGTTCTTAGTGTTTTAAGTATTTCTTTTCCCGACGAACATTTATGTTCCTTCTCTTGTAACTCCTACAACATTAATAAAAGCCACAAGTTACCTTTTGCCACATCAAGCATTACCTCTTCCTCTCCACTTAAGATCATCTTTTCCGATGTTTGGACCTCCCCCGTTACCTCTTTTGATGGTTTTCACTACTATGTTATTTTTGTTGACCATTACACAAAGTATATTTGGGTTTACTCGTTACGTCGTAAATTGGATGTTCATTCCAACTTTATTGCCTTCAAGAACCTTATTGAAAACTATTTCACCACCACCATTACAACCCTTTACACAAATAGTGGGGGTGAATTTCTAGCTCTTCAGTCCTTCCTTGTGACCCATGATATATCTCATCTCACTACACCTCCCCACACTCCTGAACATAATGGGTATTCTGAATGCTGGCATCGTCACATTGTCGAAACGAGTCTCACTCTCCTGCATCAGGCTTCCATTCCTCTAACCTTTTGGCCATATGCCTTTGCTACGACTATTTATTTAATAAATAAAACGCCTAAAGTTGGTCTCTCTCTTGGTTCCTTGCCTGAAAGGTTATTCAACAAAGCTCCTAACCCTTCCAAACTCCATGTCTTCGGTTGTTTATGTTTTACCAGGTTACGTCCCTATTCTTCCCATAAACTCGATCCCAAATCCAGTATGTGTGTCTTTCTCGGCTGCTCCCTCACTCAGAGTGCCTTTCTCTTCTTTAATCCTACTCTTAACAAACTCTTTATGTCTCGTCACGCCAAGCTCATGAAACCTGCTTCCATTCGCGTCCCCCACCTCCACAACACCGGCATCACACATAGACTTCCGCCTCCCTCATCGCTCACCCGGTGACTTCAAAGAACGCCAAGCTCATTCGACCTGCCGAGTCCATCCCCAGCAATCCTCTCGATCTCACACAAACTACTGAGTCCCTGCCCGACCTCCCGTTGACCTACATCCCCAACCTCACCCACTCCTTTCCAACAGTTGTCTCCATTTGCTAGCCTATTGGGTCCGACACTCTCCCCACCCTCACCTAGACATCCTCCCGACCCCTTACCATTCCCTCTCCCCTACTAAACCTTCATCCCATGCAAACCTACTCTAAAAATGCCATCACCAAACCCAACCCGAGATATGGCCTCACCACCATACTTCCCCCTCTCCCTAAACCCAGCATTGTCGCCCGAGCTCTCCCAGACTGGCAGCCTGTGCTATGCAGAAGAAGATGCTCTCATCCGAACCAGATTGTCTCTTGTTCCCTCGAGTCGTGGCAAAATATAAGGCAACAAATGACTATTTCGCATCAAACAATATCCCGATGGCTCTACTACACGATATAAAGCTCGGCTTGTTACTCAAGGCTTTCACCAACAGTTGGGTATTAACTTCAGATTTTCAGCCCGTGATAAATCCCATCATTAACCAGATGTTCTAAGACGCACTCCATCGCAGCTAGGGCTTTCGCTAACTTGATGTAAACAATGTCTTTCTCAATGGGCATCTCACGGAGGAGGTTTATATGGTGCAGCCATAGGGCATGCGCAATGCCAATTACCCATATCATGTTTGTCGTTTACACAAGGCTATTTATGGGCTTAAATAAGCTCCCAAGGCCATACTGTGTGGAGCCCGCACTTTCTCGCTTCCTCTCTCTGGGCTTTTGTTACATCCCGTGCGACTCGTTTTTTTTTTTTTTATTCTTGCGGGTAATACACTTTCTACTTCCCGGGTCTATGTTGATGATTTGATGACACAAGAGGACCCTCACTTATCAACACTATTATTCAGCCAATCCTGACTCTAAATTCTCCACCAAGGATCTCGCCACTATCTTACTTTTGCGGGTGTTAAGGTTTCGCTACTTCCACGAGTCTATATTGTCTCAACAAAAGTACGCCATTGGATCTCGATCAAACATAACATGCCTGCTTAAACATACTTACACCGCTGTCATAGGTACTTTTCGTCGCCATGATGGAACTCGCGCTAATCACGCCACCACGCACCATCGTGGCTGGTACTCTCCAACATCTCCGGATGACTCGATCGGATATTTCCTTTGTCATGAATAAACTCTCCCAATTTATGCACGTGTCATTGGGGAGCGGTTAAACGTTTGCTTCATTATCTTAATGGCATGAGATCCCTCAGTGTACGACATCTTGTAGACACTCCTCAGACATTGCATGGTTTCTCTGATGCAGACTGGGTTGGTAACCCCGATGATCGTACCTCCATAGGTGATTTTCTTATATTCTTTGGTGCTAATCCAAGCTCCTGGAGTTCTATAAAGCAACACATTGTTACTTGTTCTTCCACTGAGGTTAAGTATCATGCTATTGCAGCTGATGCTGCCGAACTGCAATGGTGAAATCGTTGTTGTTGGAAATTCTTGTCCCAATGTAATCCCCGCCTACCCTATTCTCGGACAACCTTGGTGCCACTTATCTCTCCTCTAATCCCGTCTTTCACTCTCGTATGAAACACCTCGCGATTGATTATCATTTTGTTCGTGACTTGGTTTAGTCGTTCAGTCAAGGGTTTGCTCATGTCTCCACCGGTGACCGCCTTGCCGACGCCCCATTCAAATCTCTATCTCACCCGCCTCCTTTCCTACGTAACAAGACTGCGCTATTTCTATCACACCATCTGGCAGGCCATATTAGTATATATTTAGGATTCCTTTATCAGTTCTCTATCCTTTTTTACCTTTTGCCTTTGTATTGGTATATTTATATTCCTCAACTCTCTCACACAATAATTAGTCTCCTTCATAATATTCTATTGCCAAATCACCCACTTTGCTGACAATGTCGATCTCCCAAAATTTTAAATTTCAGGTATTTGTGAGTCGATGACTCTATTGCCTCATTCTATGAATCTATATTTGTCAAGTTTGAATTTTGTTGCTAAATTCGTATCTCAAATTTGAATGTCTATTCCTGTTTCTGAAAATTGTTCTTGAGAACAGATTTTCAAAACACAAATCTAGAACACCATTTTAAGGGTTGTTTGTGCCTTTTCTTTTCTTTGATTACTTGGTTATTGGCTTATTGCACTTACCTTTTTAACAGTTGCAAATCGATTTCTTTTTTTTTCTTCGTTCTCTTTTATGATGTAGGTTCCTACTAGTTAAAATCGATACCCTGGGTGGGTCTGCTCTAATTCTTTCATCGACTGGGATTTAAAATCAATCTTCAGGCAGTAATATTTATTTCATAAATTACTGGAGTGTGTGAAATTATTTTATCATGTTTGTTTCATGAAAAAAACTCGAATATAATTAAATTAGATTCTCTTATCTCCAGATTCGTATTTGAAGGAGAAAGCGCTTGTTATGGAAGATGTTCTATCGGTTGGTGCAACAGTTTTGGACACATTATATTATGGTGCACCATATGCGCTGAACCATGCGTGAAGGCAGGTGTATTCTAACATAAATAAAGAGCGAAAACAAATCAACATATATGTAGGGACAGAGATTGGTCCTTGATTCGACGGCTTATATTCGGGTGAGCTTTAGATCACGAAAGTTCCACTATATATCAATTGGGATTTACAAGTTGGTCTTATATGATCCCTTTCTCCAATGCCTTCTTACTTTAATGCTCTCCTGATGATGAAATATAGATAAGCTTTCTTTATTCACCATCTAGATTCCCACCGAAATGACAACATCATTATTGAAATAAAAATCTGTCCAACATTAAAGAGAGTTGACCATACCTGTAATTAGTATGATGATACGAAATACTTTCTTATAGCAATACGTATCTTTTGTGTTTTAGCTTAAGGAACCACGATCTCCCATTTATCATCCTCGAAATTGAATCATGATGATACGGATCCACCGCGTTTCCTATTACGGCTCCGATCAAGCTAGCGAATATTTTCTTGGTAGAAAACCACCTGTAATCTTCGAATTTTATCCACTTTAATATCATCATTGATCTTCCTTATTTTCTTGTGAATCCACATTTCACGATCTTCCATATATCCTCACCAAAATCGGGTTAGACTTAATATGGTAAGTTTAGCTATCCGACTTAGTCACGCAGCGTATTTATAATTGATCCACGACCTACGAAAACATGCGAGGAGTTTTCTTCAAGACCGTGAAACATGATTTAATTTTTGCTAAGACTATGACAACAAATATCTCTAACAATCTCCTAATTTGGCATTCTTTGGCAAAAAATAAAAATCGGGACCAACCCGATAGTCAGGAAGTCACAATATATGAAACCATAGAGCAATAAACAGTAATTTGTTCAATAGAGATGTATTGTTGACCCAATCAAATAGCACCATAACTCTAGAAACATACATAAGTTATTATTCTCCATTTTTTTTGTTAGAGAAGGCCAAAGAGAACAATACTTGCGGACCTTGATATGAGAGATGAATCGGTTCAATGTCACCACTGGCAGTGGGACTTAGAACATCCATAGGGTAGGAGAAATAGACCTTGGTCTTGTAGATGGTGCAACACTTTCTAGAACACTGTGAAGTTTAGCCCACAGTAAAATCACGAATAAAACAAGAAAAATGACACCACCGAGACATCTTCATGAAAAGCATATTCAAGCGACTTCTTTAATACCACCTGCATGCGGCTTATCCTCGATAACACTACCAATATCATACATTGCATCTCTAGAAACTCCCACGAGTCCACTCCCAGGGACATATCAAGAGATGATGGATTTTAACATACTCAGAAGTAGGATCTTCATGAACATCTAAAGTAACAACTTGAGCACAAGTTGTTTAGACATCTTCTGGAACATCTTTTGGACCATCTTTATTTATGGGAACTTCCCTTTTGACAAATGAATCATTCTCCCCCTGAGTATTACTAACATACTTTCCTTTGATCGACTTCCAAATAGCTCGAATTTCGTTGGATTTTTTTGTACGACATATTGTTTGACATCTAATATAACATTAGTTTCTTCACAAATTCTCCATTTCTCTTTCTTTTGGGCTTGATGCCTTGTGCCATTAACCATCTTCCTAGGGTCGTGCTGAAGCGTGGTTTGAGTGCTCCCTTTTTAATTTGTGCACCAAACTTATCTTCCTCTTTGATCATCGATAATGTAGAATGGATATTTCTTGTTGCTCTTCTTTCTTAGATTTGCCCAGTAGGTAAAACGATTGGGATACGATAAGTCCCCGGATAGATTACAATAGTGGCATCTGAATCCACTACACAGCTATTTTCTTCAAATTTCATATTGGGCATTTTGGAGCTTCTATTGCCTTCTTGAGGGTTAAATGAATTTATGGCTTTAGCTTGGTGTTTTTTGGGTTGATCTTGTACCGGGTGTAACGATCGTATGATCTCCAGCATTTTTCAAGACTCAAAAATATGTAATTTGAACTTAGAATGTATTTGATTGACTTCTTCATTTGATTAAGTTCAACTTGTATGTCAGCATATTTTGCCAATTTTGTTTCTAGGGAGCACACCTTCTCGAGAAGTTCATTTTTCTCCTTGTTCACTTGAGTGTTTTGTTTGATCAACTTCTTATTCATGTGCACGGTTTGCAGCCATGTATCATACACAAGTTAGTATGATTGGGCCAACTCTTCATAAGAGATGTCTTCATCATCATTGTTTTCTACATCAGTTGTCTCACCATCTAATTGACCAAGTGTAGAAACAAGGTCATATGCTTCACCATGGTAGACCATCTTGTGGACGAGTGTTGAAGCTAAATTGGGAGGCGACTTTGAGGAGGTATTTTTGTAGAATGATTGGCGAAGGGTGCCAGCGACTCACGAAGATATCTCAATCCTTGTTGTTTCGACTCTTCAAAGCTCGAGTTCTTGCATATGATAAGATGTTTGGAACTTCTTCTTGAACAATAACATAGCCTCTACATTCTCTACAATTTATTCCCTTATTCCTATCCTTCCTTGAAGCATCATAGTTAGTATTTAAGCAGTTACAATGTAGAGGAAGTAGGTAAATTTTTCCATGCTTACAGATACATTTCAAATGTCTGAGTAAACCATGACTCTTGACATCATGGTTTTGATATTTTTGGCTTTGGTTATGGCGGTTACCTTGTAGGTAAATATTTTGGGATTGATCTCAGAACTTTCTGAACAAGCCTTTCTTCAGGAATCTTTTCTCCTAAAGAAAACGCCTTATATTGCATGCTCGTGTATTATATTCTACAATTGTCTCGTCCTCTTGCATACAAAGATTTTCAAACTTGGTTGTCAAAAGTTGCAATCTTGATTCCCGAACCATATTAGTCCCTTCATAGGTTACTTGTAAGATGTCCCATGCCTCCTTAGCTAATTTAATGGTGAAGATAAGTTTGACTTGGTTAAGATCAACTCCATTAAAGATTGCATTGAGTGCCTTTCGATTGTTATTTGCCAATTTGTCTTCTTTGCTCGACCATTCTAATTAACAAGTATAATATTTCTTTCATCTGTCCTTTCGTTTGGAGGACTCCATCTGTATGAGTATTGATTTTCATGGCACTTCTCGTCGAGAATGCTAGATAAATGCTACGCCTTTGAACTCTCAATATGCATAGTAGATCTGTATCTAGTGGAGAGCACTCCATCAATCCACCGCCTTAAATCATATATGACTCCTGAAATGAAAACGGAGTTAGAGCCTTGAGATCTCACTCGGTAACCTGACCAGCTCTATGCAATTGAAAGGAAAGCTTATTGTTATGGAAGATGTTCTACCAATGGTGCAGCAAGTTCTGAACCACGTTGTAACATGTTGTACCGTATCATGAACCATCTGTGGAACAATTCTCAATTCTAACATAAATAAAAAGCAAAACAATCGGCGTATATGTAGGAACCTGAATGTGGTCATGCGATTCGAGCGAGCCCTACATCCCAGTGGGTGAGCTTTAGATCTGGGATTTCACTATATCAATTGAGTTTACAATTTAGTCTTTTATGGAGACAAGACTCCTTTCTCCAGTGTCTTCTTTGCCTAATTCTCTCATAATTAAACGTAAATTAGCTCCCCCTCATTCCCAAACACCACCATCTAAATTTCATTGACAACATCATTGACAAAGAGATAAAAACTGTTCAACATTAAGAGTTAAGCCATACCTCAAAACTATTATCTTTAGCCAACACTTTCTTCTAGCTTGTACACTTATCTTTTGTGTTTTTGCTTAAAGTCATGATCTCTATTTGTCATCCTCCCGAGGAATCAGAATATATGTTACGGATCACACATTTCCTATTATACAGTTCGATCAAGCAAGTTGAATATTTGCCCTTCATAAGCCATCAAATTATGCTCGATCTTCTAGATTTATCACTTTAATATCTCATTTAATCTTCCTTATTTTCATTGTGAATCCACGATTCTTTTGATCTTAATATCCTCACGAAAATCGGATTATACTTAATATGGTAGTTTAGCTATTCATCTTGGTCTGATATGTATAATTGATAATCTAGCTACTTTGGCTGTCACGAGTTTTTCCCTAAGGCCATAAAATATGATTTAATTTTTGCTTAGACTATGACAATAAATATCTCCAACAATATTCATTTGGGTTTTTGGCCTCTAGTACGGGCAGATTCCCCCTACCAATACCCTGATATTTTTGTAGCTATTATTGATTGCTTTCTTCTGCCATGAACATGGAATATGCTACTAAAGACTTTATTTTTCCCTTATCTTATGATTGCTTTTAAATGTTTTCCAAATAAAATATCTTGTACTTTGCAACGAAAAGTAAAAATTTTGAAAGCTCATTGGGATGAGAATTAGAGCATCTTTAATGATTAATTTCTATTTTCAACTTTAAATTGACATCTTCTTTATATTTAAAGAAAATGGTATCCATATTTTAGAGACTAACTCTTATAAACAACTTCTATTTTCAACTTCAAATCATTATTTATTCTTCAAACATTTATTTTTTAAAATAAGAATATTTTAAAAATATGATATATAAAATACTTTTATTTTTATTTAAGTATCAACATAAAATTGCATTAAATAAATAAAAATAGATTTAAAACCTGAACTGCTCAACCAATAAATTATATTATAAAACATAATATTACATTATTATGCAAAACAACATTAAAAGCTATAATGAAATTACATTAAAATTATAAGCAACTGATCAAACTAAAATACAAACTAATATGGTGGTAAATAACTCCTATAATTTTCAACGTCATATTTATTGTAATTATCAAAGGACTAGTACGTTATTGTGATAAACAAGTTCTTCATGATATTATGTCAAAGTCCATAATAATGCATAATATGATTATAAAAGATGAATTTAACGTTTACGAGAGCATTATTGATTTGAATGTGATCTCATCTAGATTAATCTGGATACGGTATAATTTAAAAATAACTTTGGTGTGTGTGTATGAGCCACTCAAAACTTGTCATGGACAAAAAATAATAATACTGATAAAATATCTTAATAAAAATTGTGTGTTGATGGAAGAGGGTTGTAGTCTATGGAGTGGCGCAATCGTAGAGGCGGTGAAACCAAGCAAACCAGCCCCAACAGGTGGCATCAGGGAAGGCCCAAACTTGAATGGGTGTTCCACCCAATCCCTTTCCACTTGACACCTATCTATGCCCACGTCGACAACTGACTTCCCCATGGCTTGACATGTGTCTGGATACTGCAACGTGGCACTGCCTTCCTGACCCTGCATACCATGCCCTCCTCCTTTTATATACTCTCTCCGGAAACTCCTCCTCCTCTACCGAATATTCGTTCCCTTAGATCATGAGTCAGGAAAAGCCACGACAACCTCAGCCAGGCCAGAAAGTGATAAAGTACGGTGACGTTTTCCGGTGGCAGGGAAGCCTGGCTGTCGGCAGACTTTCTGATGCAGTTCGCTGGAGTCTGCTGTGCTTGGACAGACCCAGAAGGGTGGCCCTGCGCACCATGCAATCTGCCGCACCGCAATGAGAGAGCTGGTCTTGTCGGTCACCGATCTCACTGGCCGCAGCCGGAGATGGAAGGGTCACCGTCACTGAGACCGATGTTCCCGGTCGACGTATCATCACCGAATCTGTTGCAGGACAGGTTTCTCTCTATTCATAAACGTCTTGTCCCCATTTTCATGCACTTAACTACTGTAGGAGCTAGCTGTATGTTTTTTGACCTTTTTTATTTTTGGGTTTCTTACTAGGTTGTTGGGGAGTATGTTGAGCCAAGGCCGGTGTCCCCCAAATGAACCCGATTGTAACAGCAAGACAGGCAGCAATAACAATAGGGAAGCACTGGAAGCAACAGCACCTGAAGTGCGGGAATAAGGCGCTGGAGCAGAGTGATGCTGCGGCAATCCAAGCAGCAGAGGTGAGAGCCACCGGCAGTAACATCATAAGCCCAATTGGGGTTGCAGCTGCAGCTCAGTCCGCGGCGTCTACGAACGCCAGTCTGACTCAGGACGAGGACAAAATTAACAACGATGTGTAGCGGTGAGTTCCTTACAATATATATATTTACCATATATATATATATATATTGTTAGAGTATGAGAACGAAAGGAAATTATAGATAAAGAAGATACAAGAAAGTCTTTTGCAGATTTTGTTGTGCCTTTTTATACATCCTACAACAAGGTCTATTTATACCAATAGAATGAGCTAAGTATAGGAATAAATCGTGACAAATATACACAGATCATGATAACTATACAAATCACAATTATACCAATCACACGTGATTAGATTTAAGGGTCAAATATTCTAATATATATATATATATATATATATTCAAATTGATTAGTGGCCTAGAAGTCAAGTTGTATAAAAAATTGCTAACAGTTTGAACATGAGGCGTGATACTTGCTTGGGTAGCAGAATGCGACGGCGAGGCTGCCGGCGGATAAAGTGGTAACGCGGCAGGATGCCGAAGGAGTGATGAGTGCGGAGCTGCGAAACAACCCGAACGTGGTGATTCATCCGGTGGTGGCGCATCTGTAGCCGCAGCTGCACGCCTCAATGAAAGTGTATTGGGCCCCAATCCAGCTAGAAAGAGTGAACCTACCCAGACAAACTTTTGCATATGTTGACTTAACTCTCTTGTTAGTGTTCTGAGTGTTGTGTTTCAGTGTGTGAGCGTCATAATAAGAGCGAAACTTGACCTTTGTTTTTCATGGTTCCTCTTTTTCCTCCTCGTGAGAACTAGTTTGCCATTCTCTTGCCATATATACAATAGCCCCGCCATCGATGACATAACTCTCTTGATAGTGTTCTGAGTGTTGTGTTTCAGTGTGTGAGCGCGTCATAATAAGAGCTGACCTGTGTTTTCATGGTTCCTCTGTTTTTTTTTGTCATTTTGGAAAATTATAGGTGCAGGCGTTAGGGACATGAATTTATTTCATGTCTTGGATCTTAATGGTTCATACTATGTCGGGGAGCATGAGGAACACGTAAAAATTTATACTATTTAAAACCCTAACGCGGGAGTAGCTCGTAGCTTAAGTCTAATTAATTAATTATTTATTTATTTTTATAAAATCAGAAAATAAAACAGAAAATTAAAAGACTGATTTTTAATTTGCTTGAGATGCGGTTGATTGCTGGTTTTTAAGGAAAATACTGGTTTTTAAGGAAAATAATTATATTAAGGTTTGAGGTTTTGGTTTCACCAAATCCGTTCTCACCATGATAATTCAAAGAGGGGTTCTATTAGTCCCGATCGTTTGAATAAGAAACCAGCTTATAGTTGATCCCTTAATTTCTGCTAAGGTTTTTTTTTCATGATAAAATTGAAACATAAGTTTAAGGTATAAGTAGTTCTGTTTGGTTTTAGAGGGTTACGATAAGTTCTCAACTTAATCCTTTGGTGGATTTTCGAGGAAAACGATCTCTTGTGCATGTTGTGTCAAGGTATGGTCACAAGCACATAACATATCATTCAAACTTCCTAAGTATCAAAGAGGAATGATGAAGAAGGTAGGGCTTTATCACGAATAATTGGGAATCAAGACTGTTATCACTTAATACAAGGTGTCATCAACTGATGCTTACATACTACTATTAGAGATCTTTATGGTGTTGAATTCTTCACCTTTGGTATGAGCTTGACTACCTTACGATTATCATGGTGGGTGGAGCAGTCCACCTCATCCCGAGAAAGACAACTATTCACTTATGGTAGGTACTGAGCACGTCATGAATAAGAAAGAAAGCAAAAAATGGAAAAAGCGATGACGAAAGTTTTACTAAAAGAAAAGGGAGAGAATTTTCCCAAATTACAGCTTATCTAACTAATTAAGAGAAAATTGGAGATATGTTTAATTGACCCTCTCATCTCTATTTATAATACATGTCTGGGGGTTTCTTGGAGTCCAAGAGCCAAGTACTCCTATTACAAATCAAATCAGGCTTGGGCTTCAGCCTCTATTTTTTAGTGTTGGCAATTTCTCTCTCCAGCATATAGGTAAGAGTGCGAAATTTCGCACCACCTACTTGAGGCAGTGCAAAATCAAACAACAAGGGAGTTAAGTAGTGCAGTGGTGCAAAATTTTGCACCGCTTGATGGGGTAGTGTGAAATTGATGGGATGCAATGTGAAATGCTTCAAAACAAGTTCAATTCCGCCGATCAACCCCATGCGATCATTCCATCATAGTCTCAATTCGTCCTGAATTCTTTCCACGGGCTTCTAAACTCGCACAAAAGACCTCAGACTTCTTTGTTGTTTGACCTCATGATTCCAAAGAGTCATAAAGATGCTTAAAATGGCCTTTATGCATATTTGTACTCAATAAAACCATTAGTAGCAGGGTTTTGAGGCTAACAACGCATCAAATAGGTAAAGTGTGAGTTTCCATTATAAAAAGAGTTTTATTTAGTGAAAATTGAATGTTTGAAAATGTACTTTTTGAGTAGTTATCACCTAATAAATATTGGATGAAGAGGATTTAAGGGTTTTGAAGGATGATAGATTAGGTGATGGGATTGTAGAAGGTATAGTGATCATAATGGATGATCAAAGTATATGGCGGAGTTTTGAAATTTGAAAGGGAACTTTGTGGTTTCTCTCTTTGCACTTCAATTTTCATATTATATATTTTTTTGTGGATGATTTGTACTTGTAAGATTGGACTTTTAAATAATATCTTTTGTAGGTGGTCATTCAAAAATCCAGGAGTGTGAATTGGGTATGACGGGTTTGATTGACGGAAAAGGTTAAGTTTGTGAGTTGTCATCATTTTATATTCTAAAGAAGTCTTGTAATTTGGAGGTAGATTTCTGGATTGTTCAATTTCTAATACTTTAGGTTAAAAAATTTTATATCCTCAATTCTAATATGAAATAACTATATTCCCATTGGATGGAATTCTTAATCTCAGTTTTTAGTTGCTAACTCTGATACATTAACCTGGGTTTAATCCAAGTTGTACTTTGATGCAATCCATATAAATTCTAGGACTGGATTGGAAGACCTTTGAATTAGTAGAGCTATGGCTTCAAAAGATGTTAATCTTGCTGGATGTTAGATTGCATATGGTGAAAATATAAGAAATCGATTTTTATTTAATACAAAGTTATGATAGAGAGTCCTTTCAATTATATATGATGTGGAACCCCAAAGGAAACTTGGTAGCTTCTATATATATATATATATATATATATATATATATATATATTGTAAAATATTGCGTTGAAAGAATATAATAGAGAGAATAGAGAGAGATTAAGAAAGTAGATGAGCACCAAAAGATGGTAGAAAGTCGGAAAGGCAATTTTATTCACTTTCATTATATATACATTGAATAGGGGAGATGGGCATTCATACGTAGAATGTAGATTCACAGATAATATAGGTACATTGAATATACATTGATGATATAGGTTGTGAATGTATAGGTTACGAATGTGTCATAATAGGTACATTGAATATTCATTAATGTATATAGGTTACGTTGAATATAATGAATATTCATTCATGTATTCCATAACACTCCCCCCTTGAATATTCGTTGTATTCATGAATATTGCATTGAGATAAATCTTGCGCATTAAAAACCTTAAGTCGGGAAAAACCCATTGAGATAAAACCGGACAAAAAAGGGAAAAAGATACGGTCATAGGCCCATGATCTCTCTTTTTGTAGATGGTATTTGCCTTATTAAAAACCTTAAGCCGGAAAAACCCAATGGGACAAAAACCGAACAAAAAGGAAAAAGAGTGCAATGCATAGTTCACAATATCTCCCTGATTTGAACTATATACAGCCCCTTTCTTTGGGGCCTGAAGTTAATCTTGCATCTTATGAACTTCGCCATACCAATGTCATAATACTAATTTCTCAAAGTTGATGTTGGCAATGGTTGGTAAGATGCCAAGATTATTTATGGATTGAATACGCAACATCAATTTAGTAGGCTTTCTTGGAGTTCGTGAGAATAGAAAAATTTCGGTCATGCTTGGTCCTATACGCATTATATCCTCCTTCTTGTGCAACACAAGCGCATTATCTTCATAAATTATAATTAGGAGAATTTAGTAACGTTAAGCAACAAGAATTGTGAATATGTGTTATAATGGATCTTAACCAAACACACTCTCTTCCCGACTAAAAATATAAAAATGATCTCAGTGGTTTTAGAAGGTCTTGTAGCTCTCATGATTTGGCAGTCAGGCATGAAAATGGCGAACCGTATAACAAAATAAATAATAGTTTGGCGAGCTTTATGTGGATCAGATCCATATCCGTCAAGATATCAACTAAACTAAGAGGTAGTAGATTCCTTGGAATATAATATAATCCCCGAATCTATGGTTCCTCGGAGATAACGAAAAATATGTTTAATTCCAGACTCTGAGTGTCTAGAGTTGGCTCGAACTAAAACTCTTTAATAAATTTCTTTGCCAAAGCGATGTAAGTCTGCGCATTACATTGTGCTAGTACATCATTGTGCGTGAGATATGGTGCCGGACCAAGTATCTCTTCATGATTCTCTAGGGCCAGGCGATCCTTGCGGGATCTAGAGATTGCCTGACCATAGAGTACTCAATGGTGAGCCTTGTCCATGTTGAAGCGTTTAAGTAATCTTTCAATGTATGATTGATGAATAATTCTTCCATTTTGCTTTATGCTTAAGCTATAGACCAAGACAAGGATTTGGTTTGCCCCGAATCTTTAACGAATTCCTTTTTCAAATACTCGGCGAGTTTTAGCTAACTCTTACGGAGTTCAAATTAAATTTATATACGTCGACATAGCGCTACAATCGCCAAATCCGGTTTCGTTTTGCCAATAAACACGCATTAGCCAGAGATAGGATCATTCTTGTACCTTTCCTTAATTAGAGTACTCACTTAGGCGTTGATACCACATCACGTAGGATTGCTTTAACTTCGTGCAAGATCTTTGCAATGATTTTAGTGAAATAAGTTGCGGGGAGTGCATGCATCGGGCATTTTCTTGATCAGGAATTTTCATATAAATAAGCATGTCTATGAGCTACCATATAGATATGTCGTGCAATGTCCATAGACGCATTTTAATTTTCAAAGATTATAGACTAATGAAAACGAATTTAATCATATCCATCACGGTGAATATGTTTCATCATAATCAATCCGGGTCCTCTTGGAGAATCGCCAGGCAACGAGTCGAGCATCACGACAGCCTCATTTTCTCATTTCGTTTCCGGACAAATACCCATTTATATCCAACGGGTTTTACATTATCGGGGATGTGAGTTATGGGTCCAAAAACCTCTCATTTAGCTAGGGAAGCTAAATTCAGCCTTGGTGGCACCTCCACTTAAACCAATCTTGCAGCACATTGGCATTCAATAATAGATTACGAGCTCACAATCATCATCCATATTTTATGATGGCCCGAGGAATGCAAATATATCATCAATGATGATTTTATTTCATCCCAAATCTCATTACAATATGTAATGGAATTCTCAATATTCCTAGGGTTAGTGATCTTTTCATGGGTTTGTGCCTCTTCAAGGGCATTAAGCTCCTTTAGAGCGCCAAACACAGCACAGGCTCTTTTGGAGTAGTTCGCGGTTCTTTCCAAACCTAGTTTTCGAACAATGTCGTTTGATCCTGTTAGTGCCACGCTCAGCGTAGGGGGATTTTCAAGTAAAAATTTGGCTTGTCGCCCGGGGAGCGGCTATCTAAACTGACATTCTGACTGGAATATGAGATTTCGTTACCGTAGTAGCATCATTAAATGTAAGGAAGTCTATTGGCTATAGCACAGTGTCATGGATTATGTTGCACCTCGTTTCGCACTCGGGAGTTCTTGGGTGCAGATTGAGGATAAATTTTTCTCATTCCGGGGAGAAAACCTTAACTGGTTTTGCTTGATAATTCCAATTTTAGGTGTCCCAATCGATGGAAACATAGTCTCATTGAAGCGACAATCTGCGGGCATCTGGCGATATAAAAGATCACCGATGATCGGTTCAAGAACCTAATGATGGACGGTGGTCGCTGACATAAATGCCAAAGCGTTGAGGACCCATTTCGTTCTTTTTGGTGGTGCAATAGGCTGTCTTGCTACAACCAAGGTGCGTAAATAAATATGGGTTTATAACCAAGAACCATTTGAAGGGGAGATTGTAGAGGAACTATGTTGGGGCGCAATCTTATTAGAGTGACCGTCTGAAATGGCATGACTATCTTTGTATTGTTGAGTCAGTTTCTCAATAATAAGAGTGCGGGCAATGATTTGTATATGTTTAATCAAAGGATTCTACCAATCAATTTGAGTATGAATATATGCGGCCAGATTGCTCAACCTCGATTAAGGTGACTTGCGATATGTATCAAAAGCTCTTTGATGTAAATTCACCGAAGCAGTATCATCTTATACCTTTAATTGGATAATAAAGGGAATTGTGCATGTAAGCTTATAATTTGCGTAGTAAGCGTGCAAAGGTGACATTGCGCATAGATAATAAGTGAGCTTATGGGACCGTCTACGAGTATCCCTTGGTACCTTAAAATATCCCACAGTAAATTCCACTTGGTAGTTTGTGTTGGTCTAAAATATCACCTGAATTCGCTAGGGAATAAAGGGATTCAAAGATCAACCTTTGTTGCCGAAGGTTTGATAATGAGTTTTCCTTGTGAACAAGCTTCACAATTATAATGCTGGACAACTAATACCTTTGCTATCCTTTAAAAAGGGTTCCCTTTTGTATTACGGATTATTCTACGCATCATTGTAGCGCCCGGGGTGACCGGCGATCATGCCGTAATCAGCGATTAGGATTTACCAATCTCAAGATGGTGGAGTAGGTTTCATGACCTTAATCATGACACAATACAAACCCATAGAAGAAGCTTTAACTTCTCATGGATGGTCTTCAGGCCCATCTTATAAGAGGTAATGCTAATATGTTCTAACTTTATTTTGCTCATAAATAGTCTCAACATGGTACCCATTAAGTACATCTTTGAAGCAAGTAGATTCCTTTTGATCACTTCCAGAAATGCATTCTCAATATGCGGGATGGTACCTTTGGCAAAACAATTATGGCATTCGAAACTATCAATAATCGGAATAGGACCCGAATATTGTATGGACATGTGTCTTACGTATGTCATGCTGAGAAAAAGTGTCTACTCACGAAATATGGTATGCGTTGATGCACTATCAAGCAAACAAACATCTTCCTTTTTCTTGGTGTTTTCATTTGCATTTATGTTGACAACTTCGAATTAATCAGTATCATAAAATTTTCATATTAATTTATGGTCAAATAAAATTTCAAAATAATAAATATTATATCAAGTTCATAAGCATTTCATTATAACCATATTAAAGAACAATAAAAGGTAATACATTTAAAGAAAAACAACTAGAAAATAAATTATTAGAATGCCAGGTGAAATCGAATGTCATCCACGGTCGATGCTTATCGTAATCAAAGGTCCTCAAAGAAATCGGAGACATCCGGGATGCATTTGCTGAAGGCTTGAGAGAGTCCTGCTTGAGACATATTGTTGGCTTCAACAGTGGTTATGACAACAGGATTAATTTCAATGGCGTGAGATTCACCACGTTTGCCCGTATTTTTTAAAGATGCCTGGTATAGATCAACAAAGTGCTTTGGCATCGACAATGCGAGACCGATTGCCCGATCATATACTTGATGGCAAATACTTTCATTAGTCACCTTCTTTGGCTTCTTTTCTTTATCATGATTCGGGCCAAAGTTAGATTTTCTAGGGCGGTTAAATTTTCTACCTCCCCTTCGGGGATTATATTCTTGCCTGTGCTTGTAGCCTTTAAAATGGCCAATAATTTTCTCAGAGTTTGCATGTGCTTCAAGCAATGCTTTTGAGCCAGCAGGTCTAAGATCATGATTTTTGAGCAACAATTCATTAGTTTGCTCAGCAGTGAGGAGCACATAAATTAAATCAGAGTATGTGGCAAATTGACGTTGTCGGTATTCTTTATTCTTGATACAATGTCGACTTTATGGAAGGTGGAGAAAGTTTTCTCCTAACGATTAAGCATCGGTGAGCTTGTCTAGCATAACTCAAGCCAGAAACAATATCAAATAAGCGGAGTTATAGTCGAGACAACGATTTAAAATCTTGTAGTGAGATTTTGCCGATCTGTGTGCTTGAGGAAGGATAAGTCTTAGTATGATCATACCTATCCTTGACCTCTTCCACAAAGTTTGAGGGTCTGAACGGATAAATATTAGTCACACGAGGCTCATGCAAATATTGTGAATAAAATCAGTGCATTTGGCTGTGCATTTGAGGTTAGTCTTTGTGTTGCGTTAGCAAGGTCACCACCCTTGGAAATTAGAACAGTAAAGAAGCGGCAGGGATAAATAAGGTATTTCCCTTCAGCTGCGAGATGGAATTTGGGCTTTGATATTTATATAGTGGCACCAAAACAAATGAATCCTTAAATTAATTAGAAGGATTTTCAAATATCCGCACGACCCGGGAAGCGAAGGATCTTAGGTTGGAAATTTGGCTTCGGGCCAAGAAAGAGAAAAGAAAAATTGATATAAGAGATGATATAAGTTGATTAATAAAAAAAATACTCATACCTTGCACAAAATATTTTCAGTTGGTAGATCTTCGATGTTGATAACGTATTGTAAATATTGGTTGCGAATATAATAGAGAGAGATTAAGAAGATAAAGTAGATGGCCTTTAAGATGGTAGAGAAAGTAGGATGAGCGATTTTATTTAACTTCGTTCTAGCATATCGTTGAATAGGGAATGGCTTCATACGTAGAATGTAGGTTATGAATGTCTTATAATAAATTAAATTAGAATATAAGTTGATGTATATAGGTTACGTTGAATATAATATTGAATATTAATTCATTGTATTCATAACAAATATATATATATATATATATATATATATATATATATATATATATATATATATGTTCATTTAGATACTATGCTCGTTCCTCAAATTGCTTGTTACCAAACGATCCTTACCACATCAACGTCAGTATTCACCAATAATCACCTCAGCGTTGACTAGTATGAACGAAATCGGGAAGAAAAATAGAATTAAAGAGTGTTCTAAGAATAAAAAAAATGACCAAATGTCATGTTTTGATCCAAATATAAAATCAATATATGTAAAAGCAAACGATTCAAGAAATACAAGAAATATGAAAAGTCAATACTAAGCTATGACAGGACAATTCAAGTGCCTTGCACTTGGACCCTTTCTAGTTTTGTCAAAATGAACTCAAAAATTACTAAAATGTTGTATTTCAAAAATATTAAGTTTTCAAAGCATTTTTTTTATTATTATTTTATAAAATAGATAACTTTTTCTATTTGCAGGATCAAACAAGATTAAATATTTTATCAGTTTTTAGCATTGTTTTGATTAAAACTCTTTCACTATTTTTTTTAATAATTTTTTAAAAGTCTATAAGTAAATATTTGAAATATAAAATGATAACTGATTTGGTTACACTTTTTGGCTTCCATTTTCGTACAAAAAAATAGATATCATGTTTGGTTCTTTTTAAAAAAAAATACAAAGAAAACAAAAAAAAAACTAAATCTAGATATCGATAACAATTTCCAAAAAAACACTATTTTGGTGTTTATTGTTCTCAAGAACATTTTGAAAAAACATGAAGCAAACATACCTGAAATTGAAGGCTCAGTTTAGAATAAAAAAATGCTAAGAAAAGAAAATATAGAGAGAAAAAAGAAAGGAAAGAAAATTTAAAGAAAAAAATTAGAAAAAACAATAATTTAAAGAAAAAGTTATGAGTTTGTTTACTGTTAATTGGTTAGATGGATGGTAGAATTGTGGTCAAACCTATCTGTATCACCAAATACATAATTTATATTTTAAAAATTTAAAATTAATTTTAAATTTTAAAATATATAATTTCATATTATAATATTATCGATTCATTTTTTAACAACTAGACACTTTAGTTATAATATAATAAATTATTTATACTAGATTCAAACCTTGGACTCATCATTTTTATATCTATATTTTTGAAATATTAAAGCGCTTTAACACTTGAGATGGTTTCAAATTATTTTTTTATATAGTTATATTAATATTAATATTTTTAATTTTTTATGAAACTATAATATGTAGAATATTTAAATTAAAAACTTTTATAGAAACATATATATCACCACTGCATTCAACAACTATGCCAAGGTGCACATGGAAGTGCTGCCCAACCATTAAATGTGGGTGGGACGTGTGAGAAGCTGTCACCACTTACATAGGCTCTCACCATTCTTAAAGATGGGGTTGTTTTGAATTATCCGATTTGGGCGATTCACAAGGACTATTCGTTGCACCAATCCGACTCAAGACATAGATCGGATTGGCAAAGTCTGCTGTCTGATCGGTCCCGGTGCAATCGGATTTTTTTTTTTGACATCAAAGTAAAACCAAGACATCTTGATTAATAGCGTCGTCATGTCACGATTTGAATGACAAAATGGAAATTAAATTCGAATATAAAATCGGCATCTTTGTCTTTGTTTCTTGCAAGAATCATGGCGACGGCGTTGTTTCTTTCTTAGTAAAAGCGCGGAAAATAATGTTAACTGTAAAAGGGATAAACAATCATTGATCGAACGCGAACTCAACCCCAAAATCCAGCAACTCGGGATTACGCAGAGGCACGATACTTGGGTGAGTGCGTTTTACGAATATCATTAAGCTCAAAGCCGGCTGGCGATCGAGAGACAATGCTTCCTTAAGCCAAAGTTTCCAGCTCCCTGACTTGAAATAAGCCATTCACTACGAGGCGGCATGAAAATAGTCGTATGAATCATGGAACCACATTTCCCGGCTCGATTTGCGCTATCTCGAAGACGATCAGCATCCCCCTTATTCCGTTTCGCTTAAGCGCGGTAAGGTGCGTTCGCCAATGTTCTTCGAGCGAGGAAAGGTATGACTTAGTGACATTTTAACGCTCTCTTGAATAGAAGATCAATCGACAAAGTCAGAACCCAGTAACCGTTCTGGCTGGATTCATGAGAACTATTCCAGTACCGATTGTTACGTTGGATCCATATAGCCCCAGCTTGTAGTTTTTCCTATAGCCTCCTTGTTTTGAGTTTTTACAGTTTAAAGAACCATTCTACAAGGCTTTGGTATTAGCCATAGAGTCAATTCATCCGGACACCTTCAATTTAAACCCGACAGATATGGCAAGAGCGAGAAATAATCTCATTAAGCATTCTCGAGGCCATTCATGTAAAAAAAAAAGACAAGAGCGAGAAACATGATACCTTTTGGCCCGGGTTGCGGCCATTCAGAGAGAACCCTCTACACATTCTCCACAATAAATTTTTGATCTGAGGAGGGGCCTTTAGTGCCCAGATGTTACTCCAATCTCCTTCCTGGGAAAGCTGGCTATGAACACCCAATAATTGAGTAAGTACATGTTCATGTTTTCTTGTGTACTCATACTAAATTTGTAAGTGCCACTTGTAATAGATCTGCGAAGCAAAGTTGAGACAAAGGTGTATATATATTTCCTTATCTCTATGCAAAGAGGTTTATAATAGCTCCACATCATTCGGTCTGGAATCATTAAATCTTGACTCCAAGCCATCTAGTTAACTCCTTGAGTTGTTTATACCAAGTGATCATATCTCGACCAGGATCGATCAGCATCAATATGTGTACCATTACTATATCATAGAATACCTGCTTCAACAATGGAAAAATTTGGAAGATGCCATGAAGTAAAACTAGGTTAGACCCTAAGGTGGCCTTTAGAAAATCCCCTCTGGGAAAATATTTAACTTTGAAGATCTTGTAAACAAGAGTATCAGAGGCAAAACAAAGCTTCCAACCAATCTTTCCTAACATAGCAATGTTGAAACAATGAAGATTACGAAACCCCCTACCGCCATTTGCTTTCTTCACACTTAGTTTATCCCGTACTGACTATTTTATGCCACCGTTTCTCTTGCGATCCCCACAAAAGGAGTTTAGCATTTTTGAATTTCATCAAAAGATAAGTGGCGACATAAAGGTACTCATATAATACATTGGGATGGATTGGGCAGCTGCCTTGATCAACACTTCCCTGCCAGCTCTAGATATAGGTCTATTTTTCCAGCCTTGGATTCTTTGCCACATGCATTCTTTAATGTGATTTGTCCATCTTCTTCTTTCTTAGGTCGTGAGGGGGCCCATTTGCCCGGTATTGAGGGGGAATGGATACATCAGGCGGATGAAACAGCGGCTGCGAGTTGACGTAACATTAGGCCCGAACTTGATTCGGTTTGTGAAGTTTACCCCGCCCGCTAGCTTGTGCCATTATTGGAGGAGAAGTTTCTTCATCACATTACATTCACTCTGAGCTTGGAAAAAAGCAGGCTATGATGCCGAAGATGAAAGCAGTTGGACCAGTCCTACTAACCTAACACCCATGCTGTACTCCCTCAGATTCTACCCTTTTGATCAACGAGGATAACCCCTCAACACATAAGATAACAAGATTGGGAGACAGTGGATCACCTTGTCGTAACCCTCTTTTCGGAATAATTGGCCCTACCTCCCTCCCATTCACCCAGACATTACCTCTTGCCTTTAGCCAAACACACTTAGCATCATGAGATTGACCTGTCTCAATATCAAAGCCAATTTCAACATAATCCCTGCGACCCGGTACATTTTGTCTGAAGCTGCGTGTCATTTAAGGCCACCATCCCTGATTTTACCTTTATTCTTCCTTCTCATATGATGGTTATTTTCGAATGCCACTGGGCCTTATCAGTGATTATTCTGGCAATCTGATTGCTCTGAGAGATGATCGGAGTGTAACAATTTCTTCAAATCGGTTTTTGCTAAAACCTTAGCCCTGATTGGGTTCATTACAGATATGATTGGCTGTAATCATATAGTTCTTAGTTACGATGTTTCGGAATCAAGCATATATTTGTTTAGTTTAGAGCGGAGGAAAACGCAATTATTCATCCTCCCATTTATCTCGATATACATACGTCACCCTCTTGAATCCCGATACCTTTGATAAAGCGGGGATTGAATCCATCGGGCCACAGTAGTTTGTAAGGGTGCATCATAATAGCCTCCTTAAATTCTTCCTTGAGGAATGGTAACAACAAGCCTTGATATTCTCATCTCTCATAATTCTAATATCAACACAATCGAGACTTCATCATACTTACGAGGACTATTGAATCACGAGATCATGAAGTAATTAATTTGCTACTACCGATTGGAATGTCTCATCTGTTTGGACCCAATCTCATATGGTGATCAAACAATCTCATTTTCTTTTTCATTTGTGACGGTTGCATGAAAGAAGCGGTGTGGAATCACCTTCTTTGAGCCAATAAAATTTCGATCTTTGCCTCAGATATGCCTTCAACAAAGTCGGTCGTAGAGGCGGTGAGCTTTAGCTCTTTGAAATACCTAATAGACGCCTCATCAGTTTTAAACTGGAGAAATTCCAACTCTTTTTTGCAATTATCAATTTCCTTTCTGAATCTGAGAGCTAAATCCTTTCCCCAAATGAACAAAGAAACGGCACATGAGTTCAATTTGCTCACGGTTGCACCTAGCAGTTCAATAGAAGCACGTGAAATAATTTGATGTAATTAAGTTCGAGACAACCGGTGTTCTCGAACTGAATTTTGAAATCTTCTCTTTTTGGCGGTCGACCCGGAAGCTATGCATAAGAGGATTGGTGAGTGATCGAGATCTGACGAAACAAATTAAGAAGCTTTACCTGCGGAAATAGATTCAACCAAGCATCCGAAGCCAAACAGCAGTCTAGCTTTTCCTCTACCCATGTTGGCGTCCCTTTCCCCCTTTCCCATGTGAAGGGCAGCCTTGAAATCGTCTATTAAGCCACAATCAAACACAGCATCTCAGAACCCTCGGAATAGCCAAGCAGGGTGCTCGACATTTCCCTTCTTATCTGACTCCTCAAGTAAATCATTCATATCCCCTATCACACACCAGGGAAGCGACGAGCGGGGTGAAGGGAATGTAGTAAATTCCATGAGGTCGTCGGTGATTTACGTCCGTGCCTGCCAAAAACGGTCAAACGCCCGTTTACCCCTACTTCATCTTCAATCTCTAAGTCAATATGGTGGTTCGAGAAGCTCATAACTCTACATTTTTCCAGATCTTTCCATAGAACAGCAACTCCACCTCCTCAACCTAGTCTGTCCACGGCCAGAGCATTTTGAATTTTACCCTCAAACTTTCTATTTTGTCACTGTTAACCAATGTCTCAAAAAAAAAAAAAAAAACTACCCGTAGGCTATGAGTTTTGGCCCGACTCACTTAAGGCTTAGCGCACGCCCTAACCAGGCCCTTGCGGTTCAGGCGGGGCGGATCATTAGAATGGGCGGGCCTATCCCGACAGAATCACGCCAATAAAGGGTTCTCTTGATTTGTTAGATTAGGAGAAGTCTGCTGCCGTCATATTATCAGCTTGTGGTTTAATACAAGGTCATAGTACCGATTGGGCCTTAAAGCTTGGCTGACCTTCAGGTTTCTTGTATGCATAGTAGCGGAGACCTTCATCCTCATCTACCACACTGACCTGCAATATTTTCCCGCCTTCATCCACCTCATCCATACATACACGTTCTTCCGTCACAGCCGCCAACTGCTCTTTGTGGCCCTGATCTGTAGGAGTTGCCCGAGTTTCCTGTGCCATCACCGCTCCAATCCTTCTCCTTCCCGGTAGTTGTATACCTGCGCCAACTCCAAGCGGTAGCCTTGATTTGTCTGCGTAACCAAGGATTAAATCAGATTTGGAAATACGATGGGTGGCAGCTTTGAATAGCTCCTAGCCACGGGTAATCATACGGAATAGTAAGCAGGGGACAAATCGTGCGAATACCTAAGCAACCACATATGAAACAAAAAAGGCTAAGTCTTTCATATTTAAAGGAAACAAAGAACCCGTCCCCTTTAGGTGTCCTTAGTCGTTTTCCACGCTTCAATGGAGGTCGAGCATCCATGGACACACGTAGTCTCATATACTCCTTAATACTTCCCCCGTTATTACTGGTATCATATTCAAGAAAAAAGCCAATATAATTACCCAATTGTTTGCCGACTGATTCCGACATATAACTAGAAGGTAAGTCGAAAATTTGAACCCATATGTCTATGGAATTCAATGGAATCTGGTTAGGGCATTCACCAAGTTGAATCCAATGTAAGATCAACGAGTGGTTGTCATATGTCCATGGCCCTCCCGCCAGAACTCTTTTTAGATCTACCACATGGAAAAATTTAAAGATATACCTTTGATTGGCGAGTTCAGAAATACATACACCCTTTCCTGGCCTCCAGAGATGTGATAAGCAATCCCGCATGAAATTGAAGTTGATGGAGCGATCGGTTAGGAACCGTCTATGACTCGGCTCAAACGTATCTTCACTAGCCTACATCGTCCACCCTTCGAGGAATGAAATTTGGTTTCCCTTGGGAAAGAGACAAGCGTGGAGAAGGAGATCCATGATTGCATAGAATGAAGAACCCGAAGCACTGCGGCAAATCGAAGAGCTACGACAAAACGAATAAACGAAGCTCTCAACCTAGGAGAGGACTACTCTCAAACAAGGAGAGGACTTTTTCTCTCTCTCTCTCTCTTTAAATCATAAAAATTGCAATCGGATTTTTAAAACATTGAATTTAACTGTAGAACATTTTGGGAGTTTTTTATGAGTTTATGTTTTGTACGACTTGTGCCTTCCAAATATTAAAGTTGGTGAAGGTTCTATAATTGAAATTTCATTTTCATTCTGGTAACGGGGTATACAAATTAAAGAATGAAAGGTTGTTATCTTTAGATATTTGGCTAGTCATTGCATTTATGAAGGTTTTTTAATTGTTTCCCTACGGTTTATAATATTTTGTCATTTTTAATATGTCATTGTTTTTCATTTACAACTACTTAATCAATTTTGTTATCATATGCCTTTCCAATTTCTTTGATTTAGATGTTAGAATAAGTATATGATACATTTCCATCTTATTCATGGTTTCCTATCTTCTATACTCCTTCAACTTATGGGTACCATGGGCTTTGGCAGGACCCTCCGACCAACAACCCGTGGGGCCGAAACCCACAATATAATGGCCCAATCTACGGGTCCAACCATCTTAATTTACAAGCCAGACCCAAACATATTTTCCAAGTCGGACAGGAAACATAATGTCTAGGTGCAACCTCTCCTGGCCGGATACCATCTTTAGGAAAGCAGTCAGTTGACCTCTCTCAGCTTAAACAAGTATCCACCAATGAGTCACACACGTAACCACCCTGAAGGCGGTCAAACGCTTCGTGGGGCAGAAGATGCGAGCAATTTGGCTATCTAAAGGGAAGAACATATCATAACGCACGAACAAATCGCCACCTTCACATAGTTTCGGAAGAAAATCATACACTTTTCGAGCAGGACACACTTCTCCTCCATAAAGAAAGGGAATGAAACCAAAGAAGATAAAGTCTTCTTTAAAGGCGGATTCTTTCACTCTCCGGATTCCTTGATCCGATTTAGGCATTGGAGAGGCGGCGAGCGCACTACCGTCGTTTTCTTATTTGTTTTGCAGGTACATGCTAGCAAGTTGATGATTCGATCGGTGACTTGAAAGTCGGCGTAATTGTGCCGTATGTAGGGCGAACAAGTAAAAAAGCTCATCGATTTGCGAGGGCTTAGGCGCATCCGGCCGGTGATCCCAGCCGAAGCTTTGGTAGTTCGATCAACCCACGGACCGTCGAATTTTGTCTCGGCCGACAATCCTTAAGCGAGAGAAAGAAAAGATCGATCCCTCGAATATCAGTTTCTTCGTTGGCGTTAGGAGATGGAAATGAAAGCAAGAGAAGAATAGGAGTCGAGCCAACATCAATTACAAGATCATACCATCGTGAATTAAAGCGACGACCGCCTTGAACGGCAAGACCAGAGACCGAGGCGAAAATATACACGGAAGCACTCATCCTGCACCTCCAGTTTAACCAAGTAAGGGCAAGAGCTTATCACACTTGGCGATAGTGATCGGCCGTTAAGCAATGGCGAATTATCTATGGCGGCTCTCCACTGCTGACCTCCGCCACCTCGGAATACTTGCAGGCTGAATCGAGAAAAGAGGCCCCCACACCATTCCAGTCGATCCATCAGTGGCATTGTGACGCCCCAAAACCGGGGTGTCCGTTGATAACCCGTCAACCCTCGAAAATCTCTGAATCTCATATCACGAGACACACACATGAGTAAAAATGGTCATATTGGCCCATACATCCATACTCACTAAAAATCCAACCAACTATACTACCTGGTTCAAGAGTTTATTACACTCTTAATACAAACATATATTAAGATTAAGAGTTCTAATACATGTTATACCAGCTTTCAAAGCCCTTGAAGTGGCTTTCTTCTCAACGGCCTCTAATGAGTGGCGCGCCTTCAGGTCGCTCCACATGCACGAAATAATATTCCCTCGGCTTGAGGGAGTGAGCAATTGCCCAGTAGTGGAATTACCCTAAATGGGTTACTCCCCACCTAAGTGCACATGCAATAATTCAATGTAAACACACATTCAAGAAAATACGTGATCCTACTTGAATGTCTACATGCCCAAACTCATGTCTCGAGTCTTCACCGACTCTCTCACACTTGCCTAAGCCATGTATGAGAAAACATCATTTTAAAAACAAAAACTTTGTTTCTGAAAACACTACGAGTTTCGGTAAAACATTGGACTACCCTACGGAAGTCGAATTAGTTGGAGAACTTCTGAAGCAGTCATGGTCCTCATCCGAAATTGATCTGATGGACCATCTCCCATTAATTCTCAGGAAAATCTTCCATCAATTCGCTGCAATCATGTTCCATTTTTTTATTTTCTTTAAATGTCATGCACTCACACTTAATTTCCTAGGGTGCCTAGTGCCACATTAAAATGCGTTATGTTTCAAACCACTCATGCTAATATATTTGTGCATATATTAACATAAATTAAATCACCACATCACGTTAACACATCAAATTCCATGCATTAACATATTAAATTCACACAATTCAATGATTAGTGCCCAAAAAGTGCTATTTTGAGACTATTTTTAATAGGTTTTGAACGCTTTGTGTACTAATTACTATAATTAACCCAATTGACATGTTCGGGTTCTATGGTATATGTTCGCATTTGTGGCAACTTTTGTAGTTTGCGGGAGTGGAAGCCAAGTATCCGTGTCAATCCAATCATAACCAAAGTCGGGTTGATTTCCATCAATTTCATATGGTGTCTTCCATCAATTTGTGGCTGGGAATAGAAGAATATCAAAGCTTGAAGTAGGGGACAAGTGCGGGGTAGACGGGGGAAGGCTGGAGCATTGGCCGCGGGGATGCGAGGAAGTGAATTTCGCTATGCACAGTTTTTCACTATCATAGCGAGGATTCTTGTGCATGCGAGAAAAATCAAAGCCGTATGCACAAATTTTTACGCTATTCATGAAGTTGCTAGCTAGCAAAGT
This sequence comes from Tetrastigma voinierianum, assembly GCA_016808115.1. Lineage (NCBI taxonomy): Eukaryota > Viridiplantae > Streptophyta > Magnoliopsida > Vitales > Vitaceae > Tetrastigma > Tetrastigma voinierianum. The sequence goes on along the minus strand of JAEQBH010002651.1, from coordinate 23,808 downwards.
CACGTTCTAAGCGAAATTTTGGTTTTATTATTCTTCAATTTTTTATTTATGTAAGCGAAAATCGTATCTTGTCGCGAGAATTCCTTGATGTTTTGATGTTTTGATTCAAAACGACCTCATTTTGATTAATTACCATATTGTCCCCATTGTAATCTTATATTTTTGGTATTTTTGGTATTTCACACAATTGGGTTGGCTATATAAGCCAACTTATAGATTTTTGTAACCCTAACTTTAATCTTTCAGTAGAGACGCGCAGCTTTTCATTTTGCTCTCTTCTCTCTCTTCTGCTTTATTTTCTCGGCTACCAAACACTCCTCACGGGGATGACAACTGGGAGGATGTTTGGCTCAGACCCTCTTCCTCCCCTTGAAGAGGAGACCCTTTGAGTGAATGTTTGAAGGTAGCTTATTGTCCTCATGTTTTTCACGCAAGCATTTGTTCTCTTTTTCTGTTTCTGTATCTCACGTTTTAGGTTTGAATCACTGTGATGTACCTGAGTGGCCAGTACTTGGCAAGCTTTCAAGGTTCAGTGGATGCTTACTGTTAGATCCACTGATGCCCAATTAGTTGTCATTTATGAGCTCCTGCGAGTTGAATCCGATGATGGTTTATTGTTTTGAAACATTAGGGGTAACAAATGCTATATATTAGAAGAAATGATTTTGGGGTTTAGGTTTTTAATGTCATATGAAGATCGGTTCGAAATGACTATATGTCATGTTCCTTAATGCGAGGAAAAAAGACACGAGGACATGTTAGTTGCCTTAAAACCCTAAACCGGTGGCCCAAAACTTCAAAGTTCTATTTTGTTTAGTTTATTTCTTTTCGGTTGCAAACCACCTGACCTTTGTTTTTACCCAAACCTTAAAAATCAAATTTAATTCACCAATTTTGACTTCACTCAAATCATTTATGCGAAGAAAACCCATCCCGTGTTCGACCCTGAACCAGCATCTTTGCGGTAGACTACGACAGTAGGAGGAACTTAGGAATAAAAATTTTGTTGATTCCGCATCACCCTACCGTGGCATGAATCATTCAAGCCATCCAATTCAAGCAATATTTTGCTTGAAACACACATGGACCAATTTCGGTCCAACCAAGCAAGCGGAATTTGTTTTCAACGGTCCTAAGCAACTTGATGGGTTGTCCGTGGGCAGCCCACTCACCAAGCATTGGTTCCACTTTGTGGAACCTAAAATCCATGGCCATTTCCGGCCTCATACACACCCAAACATAATTTAATGCATAAATTATCACACAAGTCGCCTAAACAGTCCGTGGACTGTCCAAAACGGGCTCCAAAAATTTCCACACTTCGATCCCAAGTTTTGGGACCGATCCAAGCGACCCTCACGACCTCAAATCAACCAAACCAATAACAAAAACACTTAAATAAGAATAAACCAAGTAGGAAGACCCACCTTCAGAAGTTTGTCGAAACTTAAAGCGTGCGTGCCTTGCGTGGGAACAACTTTGCTTCTTGTCTCGTAGGAAACCAGCCGGTCCGATCGTAGGGAATTCTAGAGAAGGGAGAACTTCTCTTTCTAGCCTGCATTTTAAAACATACTCTCCTCTCACCTTTGTCGGATTCGGTAAAATGGAAGAGAAGTCGCTTTGTCCGGAGTCTTTGCACCACTTGTCGAGCCATCGATGGCTCAAGTGGTTCGCTATCCAACATCCCGAGCCGCTTTGAGATATTCATCCAATGGCATGATGCCATGTGTCTCATGTGAGCCCCACTTGAGCTCAATGTTTGAATTGCTCACAAATTGACATGTGGCGCCTCTTAAGCCACTCACAAGGTGCCAAGTGTCCCGCGCTACCCCCGTTGCCTCGAAAAACGTGAAATTTCGATTATCTCGGAATTAGACGAAATTCGACATGGTAGCTAGATTTCGCGAGATGATTCCAACGATGAAGTCCATTTCGTCATCCGATATCTAGAAAAATTTCGGGTTTTAACCAAAATTACTTGTTTTGTCATTTTTTAGAAAATTAGATTTTCTCGGGGTTTCATAGGCATGCACCGCCGGATACGTAGAGAGGTTAGAAGGGACAGACGGTATTCGGAGCTGGCCCTTGAGAATATGCCCACGCGGCACGGGGGTATGGCTCCACCGCTTTAAGTTCATATACCACCTGGCAGGGCGCCACGCCCGCATTTGCTTTTCCTTTCTTGTTGTCCGGGGGCTGAGGACATGCTGTCACATCCCACTAGGTCGGCTATCTTGGATTATGAGCCTCCCGCGGCTTTTCCATACCGCCGTTTTCCATGTATGATTGCTCCTCTGACCCATACGACCACATGTTACCGCCAGTAAATAATGATCCTTAGGCGCGGGAATGATGATCTTATGTGCAGTGTTCCCGACCGGTCACGAGGGCTGCCAGGCACAGTTCTACAAACTCGAGAGGATCCATAAACTCGTTCAGCGAGTTGTGGGCTGCATTCGTTTCCCAATACTTATGTTCAGTGTGGTAAAAAAAATATCGGTTCCTTGCAAACCATCTTCAACGGGGATGAGTCTATCAGGGACTTCACCAGGAGATTTGGAAAGGTTGTCAACAAATCATTGGCTCAACATGGGCCATGATCCTCAGGAACTTTCAAAGAAGCTTTGGGTCAACTATCCCTTTCTTCCAATCGCTATCACTAGACCCGCTTGTAACAATGGAAGAACTGTACAGATGGGCGGATAGATACTCTATGCTAGGAACCCAATGTGGGTAGCCTCCGGACCGCGGTGATTGTGGCGACCAGAGCCCGACCCGACCAGTTAGCGAATCAGTAGAAACTCCGGGGACACCCGTTTAAATTCTTTATTTTACATTTTATTAAGTTTCTTTTTCAAAAGTGTCTTGACCCGCATCCTGGACTCGACCCAAAAGGCGGATCCGAATCGAAGCCCGGTTTACTCCGACGTTTTCATTTATCTTATCAAAACATTTATTTATGTCATTTCGTTTTAAGGTTTTCAATTATACAGAAGTATTTTCAAATGGGAGGCCCATAAACATTTACATTTCACAAAATGCAATTACAATGAAGGCATTCTATGCCTTTTAAAATGATATACAAAACAAAACATTAATTTAGAGAGTTCAACTATTTTGTTCACAAAATATCCCATGTTTAAAGGAAATGATATGCATATGGTGGGAATTTATATCTTATACGTATGACTTTTGCTTCTATGACTACGCACTTTGCGATCTTGTCTTCCTTCATTATCTACTCAAACCTGAAGGCATAGATGAACTACACGTTAAGCATTTTCCTTATAGCCTTAGTCGTTCTATCTGATTCTATTTCATTCAATTTAACTTGACATGCATTTAACATTAAACCATGGCTATTACATCGGCATATACTCATGCTATTCATTTCGCATACTTTCATTTAATCATTTTATTATATCACAACATGCATTTTCAATGCAACAATTCCAATTCACAATTCAGACATGAGAGATTTAAGCCGTATACATAAATCATTTACACTCGTCAATGTTAGTTTATTTCACTTTGACTAGCCGATTCATATTTACGGCCAGTTCCGTTTGATGAATCTGCGTCCTTATTATCGATAAGCTAATGTTCTTGCATTTAACAATTGGTCTCATCGCGAATCTTTGTTTGGTGCACCTGACGTATGGTATCGCCCAAATGTCATACGCCATCATGGCGGATGCCAATTGGTACATCCGCCAAGTGGGACATTTCTTGCGTGCCATACGCCGTCGCGGCGGATGTCGATTGGTGCATCCCACCAAGTGGACATTGGGCGTTCGGGTCTTTCGTGACGGATGCCGTTAGTGCATCCGTCAGCGGTTCATTTTGATTGCTCGATTCAATTCCAAAGATGTCAAGGTGGCCAAATTCGTTTACAATCAGATTTATCATTCATATTCCATTCAGTTTTTCTAAGCGATTTCAAATATCACATTTCAATTCCATATTCACTTTCGTAATATCATTTCAAAGATATACTCAATTCATATAATCATTCCGATTTATTTGGTAATCTACCAAAACACTTGAAATAAGAATAAGAGTCGAGAGAACAAACATGCAAACAAGAAGCGAGAAATAGAAGTCGGTAGAACAATCGCGAAAAATATTTTCACTTTGATTAGATCCTCGGAATCCTCGATCTCAGTTGGCTTTTCACCATCGTCAGCCCCTATTCCAAAACAATTAAGAACAATATTATTTGTGAGTCTTTGGTTTTGGTTAGGATTGATTTTGAGGTAAATTTGAGTTTCCCTAATTTCGAAATCTATATATAGATGGATTCTTGACTCAATGCTGGGCTTTCGTAGAGTCGAGAAACATGAGTTCGGGCCGAAGAAGTTATATTGCTTAAAGTTGGAGGTACGTGTCAATCTCCTTGGTGACTGATGGCCGGGTGTCCTGACCTGTCCGAGCTCGGCCTGACACCCACTGTCCTCCACAGGCATACGAATGGAATCTTGACTCAATGGGATTTCCATGGGGGTGCAAACGCATAAACGAGGTTCGGACGAAGAGTTATGACCTTGAAGTTGGAGGTCGCACGTAATCAACTCAGCCAAGGCGACGACTTGGCGGTGTCTGACCTGTCGAGCTTTTCTGACACACTGTCCTCCGAGAGCATTCTAATGGAATCACTTGACTCAATGGGATTTCCATATAGTCAAGAACACCGAAATGGAGATCGGACCGAAGAAATTATGAGCTTTTCAGAGTTGGAGGTCGCACGTAATCAAACCCGATAAGCTAATGACTTGGCGGCGGCGGCCGAGCTGGTGACCTGGCTGAGCTCACCTACTGACCTCCACAGGCACATGAATGTCTTCTTGACTCAATGGGCTTTCCATATAGTTCAAGAACACATTAACGATTGGACGAAAGAGTTATGACGCTTCCAAGTTGGAGGTCATACATTAGTCAAACCAGTTGGTGACGACTGACTTGGCCGAGCTGACCTGACCTATCCGAGCTCGGCCTGACACCTACTATCCTCCCCAGGCATATCAATGGAATCTTGACTCAATGGGCTTTCCATAGAGTCCAAGAACACCCAAAATGAAGTTTGAACGAAGGAGTTATGACCCAGCCAGAGTTGAAGGTCATACGTAGTCACACCAGGCCCAGAGTTAACCTACACTAGCGGTGACGACCTCGATAAAGGGACCATAACCCAGTGAGAGGTCTGAATTAGAAATTCAAAGCCTAACATCAAGTTCATTGATTTGGTTACAATTTACACCAGAGGACTCACTGCCAAATTCCCTTTATTCCTACACAAAGACCAGGTTCAAAGGTGGGTTAATGTCTTATCACAATATGGCAACTTCCTATGGTTCAAATACCACCAAACATTCCCTGGGAATGGACAACCACCTGAGGAGACCCTTAGGGTGAAAACAACCAAAGTAGGAGAAGACCTACCTCTCGGGTTTTTTGAAACTCCCCGACTCGATCTACATGTGACGCAGCTATACGTGGATGAAGCTCTTATCTTTGCTCCGCCCTAAAATCGCCAGTCCGATCGCCGAGAAATCTAGAGAGAAGTAGAGCCTCTAAATCTCCCTTCTTTCTCCTTTTCCTTCTTTTAGATCACCCATGTCGTATTTTTAAAGGAGGAAACTTCCTCCCTCTTTCCTACATGCCATGCCTTTCCTTGATTTTTTCTTTATTTTTTCTTTATTTCTTTTTGTATTTAGGTCCCTCCATTTCTCTATTATTCTTCATTTAAGTCTCCTATTATTTTCCCTTGCTCATTTATTTCTCCTAATTTCAGTAGACATAAACTTATTTACAATTGATATAGGTCCCATTTTATAATTTCCATATTTACTCTTTTTTTTCACTGGGTTTATTTCCGGATTCAATAAATTTCTCATTTTAGTATATAATCATTTAATAAATATTCATCTAATAATTCCCAAAAAAAACACCCACGTTAGCTCAATTATGCAAGATATATAATAATTGTGCTATAAAATTTTAAGGTATTTTAGGGCATTACAGTGATGATTCTGCTTAAAATAATAAGCTAGACCAAAAGGCGGCCCAATCGGAAGGGGGCCAGGCCCAGGACAGGCTCGGGAGGCGATCGGAGAGAAAGGAACCTCCCAGTTTACCCCACTAAACATCTCCTATGATAGACTCCTCCCCCTCATATGGGATCACCCCAACTAGATGGCCTCCGCCCAGGTGGGTGGGATCACGAACGCTGTCGATCTCTAACGTCCAGCCACCCACAGGATGCAATGAAACTAACGGATGTTGAACTCTGAAGTTCCTAGTGGAGAAACTAATCTGGGCTGGCCACCTTAGAAGATATATCGGCGGAAGCCCTATTTGTGGCTAGCTCGATGGTTGAAAGAATAGCGGCCAGTTCGGAGCTCCCGTCCGAGCCCTGGCCCACCATCATTTACATATTGGGCGACGATGATGACTTCGATGTCAATCAAGCATCGGAGAAAAATCGGCTGCAGCGGCCATGGTCGAGCCCGGGTGAACACCGTGATTACCCCGAATAGCGGTGAGAGCAATACAGCCAGGTTGGCGGCCCCATGCTCCTTTCCTCGGTAACCGTCGAGGTGTCCTCCACACCACGTGCGCGCACTTTATCGTAACAATTTTGATGTACACAAAGTGTATTGACCACGGTAGCATGGCGACTTGTTTCAACTTCCCGGTAACCGAGCGGATAAGTTAAGCAGTTAACTTCGATTCGGTTAAGCGAAATTTTGTTGGTTGGTGAGCAACAACGCTAACCACCATGGGTGATATCGCTCTCCCCCAGTCAAGGCGGGAGGCGGTTCTTGAAGTGATCTTGTTACCCGATTATTGAACTTGGGGCCATGTATCGTCATTGATCGAGCTGGTACCTGTTATGAAAGAAAAACCCTCAACCTACCATCAAACAATCAGTTACCTAACTAGTGCCGGACAGATTAACCTCCTGACGACCAGTTAGCGATGCTGTAGTACTATCGGTAGCCGGTGGGAGCGTGAGAAGGTAAGCTCCGACAATTCGGCCCCGAGTCACGGTCCCGAATAGCCGTAATTCACTTCTCGGGCAAGGAAGGAGGGCGAGGAACAATTAGCCATGGATCCTTAGAATCAATATACTTTTAGGGGGCGGATAAGCACATATATTAGCTCCTTCTGTTTGAGAAGAAAACGACTGCGGCGGGTCTTTTATGATATTGATGTATTCGCTAGACGCTCGGACGTAGTGGCGTGTTGCGCCTTAAGCCTCGCTGGGATGAATGTAGTCCATTTAGCTGGAGCCCGATCAAACAAAGTAGGCGGCTTCCACTAGGACCGACATCAGGTTATTCAGGCTAAAGTAGATAACATTTTGAAAGCGGGGTTCATCAGAGAAATCAAGTACCCGGAATGGCTGGCCAATGTGGTAGTGGTACCAAAGAAAGGTGGTAAGTGGAGATTATGCGTAGACTATACCGATCTCAAAGACACTTGCCCTAAAGACAGCTTCCCTTTGCCTCGCATAGACCAAATTGTCGACGCGTCATCTGGGCATAGGATGTTGTCGTTCCTGGATGCTTTCTCGGGTTACCATCAGATCCCCATTTACTCGCCCGATGTTCGCTAGCGGCCTTCATGCCCGGACTCTGTTGCTATGACGCAATATCGTTTGGGGTTAAGAATGCCGGGGCAACTTATCAAAGGCCCGGTGATAGATGTTTGAACCCTTTCTTTGGGTAAAACCATGGGTATATATTGATGATATGTTGAGTAAATACAAAAGATCGGTGGACCTTCCCAGCGCTGCAAAAGCTTTCGACCTTCTCAAAGCGTCGACATGGCTTCGGCCTTAAGCATGCAGCCGGGTCGATTGTCGGTCGATTCACAGGCTTCATGGTGACCCCGGAGGCATAGAAGCCAATACAACCCAACTTAAAGGCTATTACACGGAATCCGACGGTCAGAAAATGGAGTCTGGCGGTGATCAGCCGGTTAGCATGCTGGGGCGGTTCATTTCTCGGTTCCGCGAGACCATCTAAAGTCATTCGCCGCCACCCTCGAGGAACTGACTAGGCTTTGATGGAATGAAGAGTGTGATCAGGCCTTGGCAATAATCAAACATTATCTAGCGGAACCCCCAGTTCTTGCTAGCCTTGAAGCCGGCGAGACACTCTTCATGTATTTAGCAATTTTAGATGTCACAGTAAGTGTCGTCCTGTTCAAAGATGATGAGGATGGAAGGCAAAGGCGGTGTTCTTCTATCATTGGTCCTTAGCCGGCGTAGAAACCGAATCTGACCACGCTTGAAGCGAGGCTGCTTTAGCTTCAGGATAGCAGCGAAACGGCTCAAGCACACCCCCATTGTGTTCTTGACTAATCTTCCCATCAGAAGCACTATTCACAAGCCCTGCCTTATACGGGATAATGGCTCGTTGGGCGATTGAACTAGCAGTGAATCTGTTGACTGTAAAACCCGAAAAAATTCTAATTTTTTGAAAAATGATAAAATGGCAATTTCGATCAAAATTTGAAATTTTTCTAGATCTCGGATGAAACCCGGACTTCAGTTGGGCCAATCTCCCACGAAATCTAGCTACCATCGGGTCGTGATACGAGTTGGAATTTCACGTTTTGAGAGGGCATCGGGTGTCGGGGTCTTGAGTATGACGACAATGAGAGATGTGATGCGACAAAGTCACCTACTATGTACCATGTGACACATGTTGCATGATTAGTGAAGGATAGAAAGATCAAATGAAACCAGATTAAGCCATGTGTCAAAAAAGCCCTTAAAGTTAAATGAAGGGACAAAAGAGGAATTAAGTGAAAAGAATTAAAAGAATAAAAATAAGACAAAACCCGTCTTTCCGTTTTAAGTGGAGTCGATGGAGTGGGGAGAATGGAGTTTTGATGAATGCCCAGCTTCTCTCTAAATTTCTCGGCTTTCGGACGGTTTAGTTCTGACCAATTAAAGCCAAAGTTGATCTAAGCTACAAGGGGCTACGGCGTGGACGGAGTTTTGTGGAGTTTGACAGCTCCGAGGGTGAGGATCTTTTCCTACTTGCTTTATTCTTTGGCTAGAGCCGTGAATGGATAGGGATGTTACGAGGCCGAAGGGCCACATTGTTTCGGTTCAACGATTGGGATTTAGTGAAAGAGGCGTGGTGGCACGTGAGCAGTGTCAAGCCTAGGGTTTCCTTGTTTCACTTGATTTAATATGTCACGATTTTGTGTTGTTTGGGTAATTCAAAATGATGTGCTTGAATGGTTTATTAGCCCATGTGAGCTAATTTTGGTGTTATTGATTGTGAATTTAATAACATGATTTATGTGAGTTAATTTTGTTAATATATTCATGTAAAATATATTAGCATGAATTATTTGAAAATGGCATAATGCATTCCCATATGCCAAGGGCACCTAGATGGTAAGTGTAAGTGCATGACATGAAAGAAAATGAAAGAAAAATGAAAACGGTTGTTAAAGGAATTTCAAGGAAGATTTTCCGAAGATTTTCCTTGGAGAGTTGTCCAACAGGTCATCTCGGAGGCTGACCATAGTTATTTGAGAGAATTCTGAGCCAGTGCTCGGAGGGTTATCGATAGATTTTCTGAAACTTCGATGCAGTACGTTTTAGAGAACCAAAAAACTTTTTGTTTTGAAAAAACTGGCATTTTTCTCAGATTTGGCTTAGGCATGTGTGAAGTAGTCGGTGAGGACTCGAGACATAGGATTGGGCATGTAGACATTCAAGTAGGATCATGAATTGCTTAAGTGTGTTTGGTTGCCATGACATGTGCATGGGTGGGAGTAACCCATATAGAAGATTATCCTCTTGGGCATTGCTCACCTTTGTCGAGGGATCATTGTTTTAAAGTGATTAATACGGGAGGGGCAGGCCTTCCGCTAGGCCCAGTTTTAGAAGAAAACGGATTGTGGCTTTGACATTTCTTTGTAAAACATGTATTAGAACTCTAACTTTTGATATATGTTTTGGTTAGAAGTAATGTAATAACTCTTGAACTATTGTAATATAGTTGATGTATTTTGAGTAGTATTGATGTATAGGCCCGGTGGCCATTTCACTCATGTATAGGTCTCATATGAGTTGTAAGATGTGTTCCCATAGGTTGACGGGTTGTCAACGAGACACCCCGGGATCGGGGCGTCACAGGTATCCTGTATAAGCCAAGGTTAGCTAAGAAGGGACAGATTCTAGCCGACTTTCTAGCAGAAATTCCCTAACCTGAAACATGCCCTGCCAGTTCGAATTGGTGGACTCTCAGTGTGGACGAGGCGTCTCGACAAACAGGGGCCGACATTAGTCTACAACTAAAATCCCCGGGTGGGGACAAGATCGAGCAAGCTATCCGGCTGGGCTTCAGCGCCTTTAACAATGAATCAGAATATGAAGCCATCCTAGCCAGGATTGAATTAGCAGCTGCAATATCTGCCGACAAACTTATAATTCGGAGTGATTCCCAATTGGTGGTAGGGCAGGTAAACGTAGAGTATGAATCTCGGGATTCCCAAATGGCGAAGTATCTAACTACAGTTTAAGCTCTTTGCTTTGGCCTAGTTTTTCGGCATGGGCTTTCGAACACGTTCCCGGGGGTTTGTAATGAAAGAGCAGACGCCTTGGCCGCCGTAGCCGCATCTCTACCTATAACGAGAGCAATGGCTGCCGCACCTCTGTTACCAGCGGTTCCTCGATGTGCTGTCAGAAATTAGAAGCCGGGTGGGCGAAATCTCCTCTTCTCGAATGGACCTCCTGCCTGGAGTATATCAACGAGGAACTCCTAACTGCGAAGGACAAGGCTCACTTGAGTCCAAGTTCGATCTGCCGGATTTTCCTTGATCCCCCGATGGGCAAGCTGTTCAAATGATCCACTGGGACAGACCATATGAAATGCTTACCTACCGAGAATGAGGTCCGTATGTGTTGGCTGAATTACAAAGGGATATCGCTGGAAACCATCCGGTAGAACTCTAACATAAAGCCCTTTTTCGGGGGTATTATTGGTAACCATAAAGTGAAGCGCGCCCGGCGATTGCGTCTTGAAAATGTGACCGGTGCCAATTGCAATCTCCCATCTTAAGATCGCCGGCTCAGATCAATGTGCATCTCGACTCATGGCCGCTTAGCTCGATGGGGAATTGACATAGTAAGGTCGCTTCCTCACCTGGCTCCGAAAGAAGTTGTTGCTAATAAACGCGGTGCCGGCCAAATGGATAGAGGTCGAGGCTTTGCATCAATCAAAGACAAGGGCGTCCGCCGGTTTATGCGGAAGAATATCGTTTACAAGTTCGGTATTTCCCCGGTGAATTGTGTCCGAACAAGACCCCGTTTGATAGTAGGAATTGTAAAAACTCTAATAGGAATTGAAAATAAAGAATTTATACTCCACCCCCGATATCGTGTAGCGGCCAAGCGAGCTTCAACAAAACCTTGTTGTGGCCTTAAAGCGGTTGGGCGTAGCTAAAGAGCCAAATGGGTGAACGAATACAAAGGTCCTTTAGAACTGCAGGCATTGCCGTACACGATCGGTATATCTCCCTTTGCCACTATCGTTTGGAAGCGTATATTCCCTACAATCGGTATGTGCCCCTGCGCTCACGACGAATATGCCCTAAGCAGTTGAGTGCGAGAATCCATGCTCAAGGACCTAGACACGGCCAATGGTGTTTATGCGAGACAACGATCGTACGGGTAGCATCCTACCTGCATGGTACGGAAAATCTATAACAGCGCATGAAACCTCAGTGTTCGGCCGGGGGACTGGTCTTAAGGAAAGTCTTCCAAAACATAGCGATCGATGGCGGGGAAAGTTTCGAGCAAGCGGGAAAAGACCATATATTATAACACGGCGTAGTCAGGATCATGCTTTAGACCGCTAGATGGAACACTTGTACCTAGAATGTGGAATGTTATGCACCTCAATTGGTACTATCAATAAAAGATGATTCACTCTCTAATTGTATTTTCATATATAAATTTTAATTTCCTAAGAATGCGGATGGTGTTAGGCGCGTCTGTCGACCAGTATGGTTGATGCCCCAGTACGGTTCGTTTTAAAGTCGGATAAACGTAGGAGTTAATGCGCCCATACGTGATATGGTTGATGTCGATTGGCTGGTCAAAGTCGGATGGGGCTTGAAGGTTAATGTCTGTCGGCCCGGTATGTGTAGCGCTAACTTCGGCATAGGATGTCAAGTGAGGTCACTTTTTTTTCCATGTATATGCTTTAAGCTAGTTCATTCATATAATTTTAAACAATTAACATGATATATATTACGTAGCGTAGTTACAAAATATATAAGCTCCATATATAGAAGTGTTCAACATCTATAATATTTACATTGGTTTACAAACTTTCATATACAAAATAGACCTAAAAGGTCTTCCGGTGAGCACCTATTCTTTGGCCTTTATTTGATGTGGTCTTTGGTCCTCAGTCTCCTCTTGTACCTACACGGATTGAGCAAGTCTTTAAGAACTTTACGCTTAGTGGGAATTAATACACATGGATGACCTCTACTAAGGTCACCACACTTCTATACAAATGCATATAATACATATAACAATTATAGATTCTTATCATTTCTCATATATACACTTATCATAACGAGTTCCATTTCTTATCATCCATCCATTATACTGTGTCATCTTGTATTTTACTTCTTTATTCTTTATGGCGGCATCAACATCATCACATAAGCAGTCTTATGCTTCTCATATCATCTTCATTTCATTTGCTCATATCTATCATTTTCTTTATGTTTCATGTCTGCATAAACCTTAGAAGTTGATCTGAGGAAACCATGGCCACGTATTATATTCCTTGTATGAAGCAGGTGGTCCATGAGGGCGAAGGCGCAATATACTATACCCGAAGGTATCATCCTTTATACAAGACAGTGAACTATTCCATGAAGGCAGGAAGCGTGGTGACCCTTTTCGGGGCCGTGATCAAAACGGGATCCTATGTCTCGACCCGAAAGCGGTCTGATATCAGAACTTATCTTTGCGATGTTATTTTTTACCAGCAGAGCATGCCCGTATCCCTAGGGTTACAGCGGACAATCAATGTGTATTTTATGCTGCGATATATATCTCATATTCCCGAATAATTATTGTCATTCGGTAATCATATGTGATATATATATATACTGCTATATATATATATATATATATATACAATATTTATTCATAACTTTGCATTTTCATATGCCGTTGTATGCGTAAATAAGCTATCTTCTGCTGTATGCTTATGAGTTATTTATGAATTCATAATATAGATAACTATAGTTACCTATAGAGCCTACTGTTTTCATGTTTTCCGGGACTAATATGGTTCCAATCTTATCATGCTATCTATTGATGAATTCTTATTTCCGTGGGCTTTCCATAAGTCGAGGAACACTCGAATCGGAGTTCAGGCGAAGAAGTTATGGCCTTAAGTTGGAGGTCATGCGCGGTCGATCTTGACGGTGACTGGCCCGACAGAGCTGCGAAGTGACGAGCTCAGTCTAACACCTCAGTCTGACAAAACTAACATCTTCCTCCAAGCATATGGGTGGATTCTTGACTCAATGGGCTTTCCATAGAGTCGAGACTCCAATCGGTCCCCGGACGAAGAGTCGCAACGCCAGTTGGAGGTCATGCGTGGTGTCGGTCTTGACGAGGCGACTGGGCGACGAGCTGCACTGAAGTGACGATCTCAATCTAACACCTCGGTCTAACATCTAATATCTTCCTCAGGCATATGGGTGGATTCTTGACTCAATGGGCTTTCCATAGAGTCCAAGAACACCCAAATCGGAGGTGGTGAAGGAGATATGACCTTAGAAGTTGGAGGTCATGCGCGATCAGTCTTGACGAGAGGCGACTGGGCGGCGAGCTACCTTGAAAGTAACGAGCTCGATCAACACCGGTCTGACATCTAATATCTTCCTCAGGCATATGGATGGATTCTTGACTCAATGGCTTTCATAGAGTCCAAGAACACCCGAATCGGAGTTCGAGCGAAGGAGATATGACCTTCAGTTGGAGGTCATCGCGTTGATCTTGGCGGTGACTGGGCCCGGCAGTTGCCTTTGGCAAAGCGGAGCTTGATCTAACACCTCAGTCCTGACATCTAATATCTTTCTCAGACATATGGATGGATTCTTGACTCAATGGGCTTTCCATAAGTCGAGAACACCAATCGGAGTTCGAGACGAAGGAGATATGACCTTCGAGTTGGAGGTCATGCTTGTGATCAGTCTTGACAAGGCGGCTGGGTGACGAGTACACCGCTGAAGTGGCGAGCTCGATCCTAACACCTCGGTCTGACATCTAATATCTTCCTCAAGCATGGATGCGCGTTGCCCGGCTCAATGGGCTTTCCATATAGTTCAAAACACCCCAGGCTCGGAGTTCGAGACGAAGAGATATGACCTTAGAAGTTGGAAGGGTCATGCGGTCCGATCTTGGCGGTGACGCTGGACTAACGGCGGCTGGAATGTTTGCACTAAAGTGGCGAGCTCCGGCTCTACGGGACGAGGCCCAGGCTCTTCAGAACGAGCTAATCTCTACATGACGAGTTGAGCTGCGCGGCCGAGCTACATGAGTTGAGCTACGCATGAGTTGAGCTCTTCGGGACGGAATGCAGCGACCCCTCATTGCAGGCCCCTATGGCTAACCTCTCACCCCATTTGGCTGTTCAAAGTAAAAGACCATAACTTGGTCCACAGGGTCGAATTGAGAAATTCAAAGTATAACATCAAGTTCACTGATGTGGCTACCATTTCCAAGGACTTACTTTCAATTCTCTTTATTTCTAGCTCAAAAACCCATTCTAAGGTCCGTGAAAGTTGACCGAATTAGGCGAAGCGGTAGACCAGATCTAAATGGACTGACCTCGGTAAAAGGACCATAACTTGGTCTACAGAGGTCCAAATCGAGAAATTCGAAAGCCTAACAACAAGTTCATTGATGTGGCTACAATTTACTAGAAGGTCTCACTTCTGAATTCCCTGTATTTCTGACCCAAAAACCCGTTCTAAGATCCAGATACTGCATATGATGATCGACAATAGAGAGAATTTTAAGGTTCAACTTACCAACTAGACCCTTTCTAAAACACATATCTAGGATCCTTAGAGCTCTTCTCAACTTAATCCTAACAAGAAATGAGATTGGGAGTTTCCAAACCCAAGACATGTATCCATATTCAAAATTAGTAGTTTCATACCTATGATCTTCTTCTTCTTCTTCTTCTTCTTCTTCCTTTCTTCTCTTCTCTCTCAGAGACCAAATAAGATATTTATTTTGGTCTTATCCCCATTCGCTTTCTAGGAGAGGCTTCCTCCTCTTTATTCAATCCACTTGTCTCTTCCACAATTTTCTTCCTTATTTCATTCTTATATATTTCTTTTATTACTCTTTAGTCCTCGACCCTTCTAATATTTAAAGTTGATTTATATTTTTACAATGCGCCTCAAATCTTATTTTTAATTTAACTTATGCATATTCCTACTTTTGTTTTTATCTTTATTTTATTTCTGAAAAATATCATTGCTTTTATTATACCTAAACGTATTTATAAAGCGCATTGGGTATAATTTGGGGTGTTACAGTATGGTTGATGCCCAGTTAGCTCAGTCCAAAGTACGGGAACGGTTGATGCCCTGTTCGGACCAGTATGGTTGATACACAACAACTCAATCCAAAGTCAGAAACATTGATGCTCTATCCGGCCCGGTATAGTTGATGCCAGTTGGCTCAATCAAAGTTTAGGAACAATTGATGCCTATCGGGCCCGGTATGGTTGATGCCTAGGCGGCTCGGTTCAAAGTCAGGAGCAGTTGATCCCACTATCAGGCCCGGTATGGTTGACCACCCCTCTTGGTTCAATTTAAATTCCGGGTAAGGTTGATATCCTATCTGGCCCAGCACGATTGATGCCCTGATGGTTCAATTTAAAGTCCGGGTAAGGTTAATGACCTATCCGACCTAGTATGGTTGATGTCCCACTGGTTTAATCTAAAGTTCGGGTAAGGTGGTAGCCTACCGAGGCTGGTCCCGATTGATCTGGCCCAGTACAACGCAAAGCGGATAGGGAAGAAAGCAAATGAACTAGGGAGCGATTGCCTAAACTGGACTACACCCTACTCATTACACATCAGCGCCATACCTTCAAACAAAGGCGAACTGTTTCGATTCAAGATGAGTCGTGAGAAGTCGTAATAACACATGCTTCATTAAAGTCTAGTTACCTTTATATCAAAATGTCGAGTGCAGACGAGGGCAAAGGAGCAAGGCTCGGCAAGCAAGCGCAGAATGCAATCCTTAACTCCTGCTGGAGACACTGGGCTCCTCCCTCTCCCCCAGGCTGAGCAGTCGGGATTGTCACCTACTTTGGCCCAGGAATTTGCGGAGAATTAAGCAGACCCTCGTTAATGCCGCCTCTCGGACGGCCGGCTAACGAGGCCACTTTGGAGACATCGAGGGACTAATAAAGAACTTTGGAACTAATGCCTTTGACATGTCCGGCATCACTTCTGGGATCCTAAGCTTACTTCCACAAATATTGTGCGCGAAGGCACAGCAGCCATAGCCATAATTGAAGATAACGTCAAAGTCAGCGTCAAACGCCTCCTTCAAAGCCTTCTTCTCTTTAGAGGCCTCTGCCCAAAAAGCGGACAGCTCGTCTTTGCTAACCCCGAGTTCAAGAAGTAAGGAAACTCACTCATGCGTCGAGACGGTTGCTTCCTCCTGCGCCTTAGCCGGGCCTCTCAGCGGCGAAACCTAATGAACTGTACAGCTTTCGGACTCCACCCAGTCGGGCATCTTACGGAAGCAACTAAGGCATCTTTGGACAGTGCTAACTCGATTCCACTTGTGCGGGGTTGCCCGCCCGCCCGGTATCAGGTGGGCCATTGCCCCGCACTTCATGATGGCGGCGTCTCTCTCAGCCTCAGCCTGACGCCTTTCGGCCGGCTTCTTTAGCCTCAGACTCTAAGCGCCTTGAATTTGAATCGCCACCGTAAAAAGAGCGCTCCCTTGGCCTTCGTTGGGTGGTAGGCATAAGTGGTAACCTCATCATTGAAGTGCAATGCTCGATCTTCGGAAAGTGATATTCGAATAGCAGCAATCGCTACTTGAAGAAACATATTAAGGATATGATAATAACTAAAATTAATCTTCAGAAAATGATATAGCACTTACAAGCTTACGGTTCCGTCGATTGAAGCCGAAATTAGGTTGCAAACGCATCTCATCTTAAATCATTTGCTGGAGATCTTCTTCCTTCGTACGTGGCCGAGAACGGAGGTCTCTTCGCCCTGCCCCAGGCCGACGATTCTGAGGCGTCGGCGTAGCAACAAGGTACAACTCCATTAGCGGTCGGTTGAAGGTCGCCCGATTGAAAGGCCTCCACCCGATCAATCTTACGGGGCGCCTTTCGGCGGGGCGACCACCTCCTCCATAGGGGGCCGGGCGCGATGAGGAAGATCTGAATTCAGCATCGATCGATAGCCGGCGGCCTCACTGCGCGGCGGTGTACTTGGCCTTATCGACTAGCGGTGCTTGCGGGAGGATGGACTACTGGATAGTTCACGAGCGGAAAACCTCCTAGACTCACGCGAGGCGTTTTTCGGGCCGTCCCGGTCGTGAAACTCATTTCAAGCGGGCTGAGATGATTGGCATGGCACCTGAACCCTCGTCAAGCGAGACCGACCCGATCCCCCGGCCACTCCGGGGATGGGATCAGCCGCTCGCTCGAAGCTAGCATCTCACTTCCGCTTCCGAGCAGCAAAGTTATGAATCAAATCAGACATCCGAAAATATATCTTTGTGGTGTCGGGGGACGATCGGATATGGGAACGGACGAAGTCTTCGCTCCCAGCCCAGAAGCGTTTTGGCTCCGGGCGTCCTTCCCTTCTCTTCAATGTTGGGGCGGGGCAGAATACTTTTCTTTCTAAGGGCTGTCGCTCAACTGGCTACCCTTTTCACCTAGATGCTTGGTAGTAGGAATCTCGCTAGTAGAGAGGAAGGTTACGGGTTGAAGTCTTTGATCACCAGTCCCCGACCCGGTAGCCTCCCTCTCCTCTTCCACGGCTAGAAGATGACTTCCGAGATTAAGTTCGAAGGTCGTAGTAACAAAGTGCCACATTCCCACAATTTCGAGGGTAGGGACGGGATTTTTGGGACGGCTGTAAGGGGCAGTGGCGACAAATCTAAGTTCTTCGTAAGAGTAAGAAGGACCGTGATCGCTCTGCTTTCGAAATCCCAACGATCTTGATTTTTCAAAGCGCTCTCTCCACCCAATGCACCGGTTTGCCTCGGAACCTTCCTGCACGGACAACCCCTGATAATGAAACACGTGTGTAATACCACTAAAATATGCCTAACGGTCTTATAACATGTTTAGGATATTTTGTAGGTATAATTTGAATTTTTGTAATTCTAATTTTCTAAGTGAGAAAATTTTGAAAACCCATAATTTGTACAAGATACAAGGGTATATTAGTAATTTTTCGAAAAGGATATGAAAGGCATAATATGAGAAAAGGATATGTCATTATAGAAATAAGAAAAATTGGGTTGCAAATAGAAGAGAGTATAAGGACTTAATTGTAAATAAAGAAAAAATGAAAATTATCAAAAATGAGATAAGATCAATTGGTCTCTCATTTTTGAGAGACCAAAAACGTGAAGAGCAAAAAAGAGGAAGAGAGAAAAGAACATAAGAAGAAAAGGAAGAAGAAGGAAGAGAAGAGCAAAAGGTATGGAAGTATGGGTTTTATGCGTTAGTTTGGATTTTGTATGGATTTTTGTCTGGCTAGTAAGGATGCTATGATTTTGTATAGACATTTCTCCAACAAATTTGGGGTTCGATTCAGTGGAATTTGGAATTCCGTGTGATTCAGTTTCTGTTTTGGGTTCATCTTCGGTCTTGGGTTGGTTGATTGTAATCCTCGATTGAGAATATTTGTGGTATGGAACATATTAGGGTTTTAGGAGATGCTATCAAAATTTCTCAAAACTCATGTTTTGTTTAGCCATATTTGGCCGTACTCATCGAATTGAGTGATTCAAATTTTTAGGTAAACTAGACTTATAGGAGAACATATCTCCTTGAAATGGGGTATATCAAATTCGAACCCTTTAGGTTCAAGAATTCATCAAGTGGGCGACATTTATGGTGTGAAAGCGGCAGAGTGGGACACAATTGTCATTTTTCCTAATTGTTGGCACCAACGGATAGTCGCGCTTTTTCGATCCGAACTCCGTTTGGTGTTCTTGGACTCTATAAATCCCATTGAGTCGAGATTCCCAGCCTGCCTGCTTGGAGGACAGTATGTGAATATTATCTGCTGAAATCTAGGTTTCGAGCTGCGGCCGGCTAGGATTGGCCACTCATGTGTGACCTCCAACCGGAGAGTCATGCTTCTTCCATCGAACTCCGTTTAGGGTGTTCTTGGACTCTATGGAAAGCTCATTGAGTCAAGAATCCAGCCATATATAGAATGATAAAAATTGGAACTCATATTAGGTCAATAAATCATGAAAAATAGTAGGCACTGCTTGTAACCATAGTTATTCATGCATATAACAAGATATGAAAAATGCAAAGATACGAATAAATGATTGTACATATCGCATATGATTACCAGATGACAATAATTATTCGGGAATATGAGATATGTACTAAACATAAAATACACATGGATTGTTTGCTTAGAACCTAGTAGAAGGATAGATGGACATGCTTATTACGGAAAAACAAGTCTACAACATACTGATATGTTGGCCCTGTTTGGGTCATTACTACGCCTTCAGGCCCTTATAGATGGCCATTGTTCGTACAATGATAACATCGCCTTCGGACCCTTATAGATGGTCATTGTCTCGCACAATGATAACAGCGCCTCCGGGTCCTTATAGACCCTTTATTTAAAATGCAGTGAGTATAGCGCCTTCGGGCTACATATAGTTTCAGCACATTCACTTATAAGGTTTATCTTTGGCATGAAACATAAAACAAATGACAGTATATGCGAAATGATTCGAAAATGATAAAAGTCGACATGACCATGAGAAGCATAGCATTCTTTATGTGATGATATGTAAACAATAATGAAGTACATGTTGTGAGAACAAGAAGAAAAATGTATGTGACACGAATGAAACATGATATGATAGGCATTATAAGATTGCATAAGCATGTGTAAATTATATGTATGGAACATATATAAGTATGTATATATGACAAGTATAGAATATGACATAAGTATATGATATGTTATATGTATATGTAAATGTGTAAAGTGAGATAACTCTTATTAGTAGTCGTCCACGAGTTATTCCCACTAAGCGTAAAGCTTAGCACGGGTTTTCACCCATATAGGTACAGAAGCAAAGGCAAGAGGGCGGAGACCGATCCACACTTCAGTCTCTAAAATTGACATCATTAGGTGCACACTTAAGACTTTTGAATTACATTTTGTATATAATATCTTTCTTTTTTTTTTGTAAACAAATGAAGCAATGTAAATATTGTACATGTTGAACACTTCCATGTATGGAGCTTATATATATTTTGTAATCCATTGCTCTGAGATATATCTGATTAAGTGTTTAGAAAAATACACCGGCCAACGAGGCCGGGTGCACACTTGGAAAAACATTGAATGGTTTTACATCAAATGGAAGGTCGAGAACCGGGGTCTCATCCCAAGGTCCCCTAACCGGGATCACATATACGCCTCGGTCTTAGGCGAGTCGGGGAGTCTTGTAACAAATTACCTTAGGGACTCACAGGGTGACATGGACATGGAGCCACCTTGTCTTGCCTGAGTATGTAAACAAACCTCCACCAATGAAAGATCAAATTGGTAAGAAGGTTTAGTACATAGTGATCGAATCAGAATAGCGTTTGGGTGAATAAGTAGTCTTAGCTCTAGTAAAGTCTGCGAGGTGCTTGACCAGAGACGGCACGGGGAAGCGAAGCCCGACTGCTAGTTGCTCCCAAGTAAAAAACACCGCATTTTATTCTTTGCCCATGGTATTTTCAGTCGGGCCCTCCGACAGCACGACATCAATGTCATCGGAGATTTGACCGATAAGCTCGGCTCTTCCACGGACCAAGAGGAGATGATCTTTGCTTGTAGAAGGCATCCGAGGGTAGGCCCTAAACTGCGACAGAGTATTGGTAGAAGTCTCTTTGCGATCTCTCACCATTCTACAAGCAAACAAAAGGGGAGGGAAGAAAAGAAGAAAAAAAATGAAAATCGACCCCGTGAGATACCAAAATGCTAAAGGAAACACACTCTGAACCCACGAACACAGGTGGGATTCACCTGATCCTAACAGTCTTATATATGTTTCATTACAATTTGCACCTCAAAAACAAGTATAAATATCAAATAATTTTTTAGTTGTTTTGAATTTTAATTTTTTTTAATATAAATTTTTGCATTGACAAGTATGAATTTATGCTTTTCTTTTAGATTATCTGACAAAAAAAAAAAGAAGTTATGATCCATTGATTATGAATGCATTGATGAGACCCGAATTTTGGATAATTAATGAGAATGAACCGGGGGAAAGTTTGATTTTGAAAGTAAAATCTTTTATATAAAAAAAGAAGAATCAGCGTAGATAAATGAAGTAGAAGGTTCAAGTTTGGCTACTCACATTGGTTAGTAGAATATTATAATGTGGATTTATAAAATTTCAATTACTATTTTTTCTTCAAAAATAATTTCTTATTGATATGTACTTGATATTATTTTTTGTAGATGGTGAGGATGTCGGTGACATGGTTGTAGATGGGATTGATGTGCGGGATTTTGGTTTCCATATAATCCAGAGTTGAACATCCATATCTGAGTTTCAAAATGAATGAACACATTTTTGCCAATATAAGCTTGAAGTCATGTATTTTGAATACCTATTTAAGCATCGTATAGTTGACATTTGTGATATGGATAATGTGTTAATGTCTATTTTATAATTTGGTCATTATGCATATATATATATATGTGTGTGTGTGTGTGTGTGTGTGTGTGTGTGTGTGTGTGTGTGTGTGTGTGTGTGTGTGATAGCACCACGGTTCGACCATCGGTCCAACCTATGAACTGTGAACCGATAACTTTTTCGATTCATTGACCGGTTTTGTTAAAGAAGAGAAAGAAGAGAGGATAGAGAGAGGAGATAAAAGAGATGAGAGAGGAGAGAAAAGATAGGAGAGAGTGTGTGGGTTATTCCACGATTCTACGTCAACATTCACCTGTCTCATTTAACGAAAAAACTAATGGTTCTATCACGGAAAGGATTAAAGTGAGCTACGGGAATAAATATCGAGGCCTTTTAAAAAAATAAAAAATTGAGGGTGTAAATGATATAATTGGAAAAACTTGAGGGGTTTTTACATTTCCCAACTTTTAATTTATCTTCTTCTCCTTATCATTATGCAATTCTAAACATAAAAGGAATAATATGCAAAAAAAACCCTGCTATTTTCATGAATATTCCATTTGCACCTAGAAATTATTTGATCCTAATAAGTCCCTTGTGTTTTCATTGTAATGACTCACTAAGGCCTTGCTTGGTTGAGGCGATTAGGATAACTATCGAGAGTTGATCTCAATCAACTCTTGTAAAGATGTTTAGTAGAACACATAATCAACCGATAAGCTATTAAGGTTAATCAAGGCGATGAGAGAAAAAGTTACAAATCATAGTTTTTTTCTTAAATGCTCCTATACAAATACTCAACTTCTCTTTTTATCCTTATCTCCCTATTTATATGAGAAGGTACAATGATTGCACTTGATTTTATTTTTTTAATTTTAAAATCTTATTATATATTATGTAAATTATCTTTTTATAGTTATATATAATTTTTATAAAACTTAATTTTATTAAATGATAGATAAATGAATTATAAAATACTTTAAAAAAATCGCTATCTTCATAATTTTATTTAAATTTTGAATTTAATTAATATTAAATATTATAAAATATTTTAGTTTTATTATCATAATTAAAACTTTTTAATTTTATTATTAATTAAAATCCTAATACAAATGTTTTTATTTTTTATTTTATCACAAATAGATTTTTTTACTATTTGATAGTGGTGGATAAAATAAAACATATATTATTTTAATTAAATAAGATATTCATGTAAATATCATGTTGAAGATATTTATTCATGTAATAAAAAAAATTTTACATCTATAATAAATAGTCTTTTAATAAATGTTCTAAAAGAAAAACATTGAGAACATAGAAAACACTAAATTTAGATAATAAGAACAATTCTCAAATAACACTAAAATGAGTATTCTACATGTTTTTCAAAAATTATTCGAAGCAGTTTTGTTTCACATGTAAACCAAACGGGCTTTAGATACCTTTTTGTTTTTTGTCTCTTTTTCTATATATATTATATTTGTATATCTCTCAATCATGTTTGTATAAGTAATTAACCTTTAGTCAGCTACTTCTAATCAACTACACAAGCAATAATTTATAATACATTTATCTATTGTGTTACTACTTTTGACTATTAGCTATCAACACTAACTACCAGCTATCAACTGAACCAAACAGACTATTAGAGAATATTTAGGGTTACCTTTATTGGCTTTGTACTTTTACTTATTTGCCCTTGTTTTGGTATATTTATATACCTTAACCCTCTTAATAATATTTAACTCTCTTTCATAATATGGTATCGGAGCCATAAGCTTAACATTAAAACCCTAGCTACTGCTGCCAACGTTGCTCATGATCCACCTCCTTCGTTAGCCCTTATTTTT